>CM055099.1:31385897-31388889 GCA_029204225.1 Diphasiastrum complanatum
C
The DNA here is from genome assembly GCA_029204225.1 of Diphasiastrum complanatum. NCBI lineage: Eukaryota > Viridiplantae > Streptophyta > Lycopodiopsida > Lycopodiales > Lycopodiaceae > Diphasiastrum > Diphasiastrum complanatum. Next base: position 31,385,899 of record CM055099.1, read on the forward strand.
AAAATGTCAAAATATTCTCTCTCAATAGTTGGAAACACTCAATAGTTTGAAATTAGGAGTGACATTTCAGAAACAAAGCCTACGCCATCTCTATCTCTAGGGTTATGTTTAGCGCCATCTCGAGCTCTGTTATTGTCATTGTGCTGTTTGTTACTATACTATTGTATTGATGACAAAGCTTTATCATTTTCATGTGGATCTGTCACCAGAATATGCTCCGCTCAGGACAAGAAACCCAAATTGACAACTTCTGATATGATTCGATACATGGAGGAAAAGCTAAAGCATGTAGATTTATGGTCATCAGGAACATTGTATCCTATTGATCCATATTTATTGCAATATCCGAATTTCCATTCGGTGAGTCAATTAATAATCTATATGTGTCATGGCAAAAAATGGCCTTTTGGGTTACTGTGAGAATTTGATGCTTTATGGGAATGCACATTCAATGCAAAAAATATATTATTTGGAAGAGGAATTATGAAAAATATCAAAGGAGTGCAAAGACAAATCTACAAAATTGAAAACGTTGAAATCGTCTTTGCGTCATTTTACAACTAGTAATGATGAGATAAAAACTCGCATTTCAATCCATGTGTATCTCATATTGTCTCTTGTTAAAGATATGGATGTGCTCGACAAAAAGGTCAGAAGCAACAAGAGAAAAATACTGGTAACCAATGATATATGTGATTTATCATCCATAGGGAGGTTTATCGAAAAAGATGAATTCATGCATTCAAGTAAGTTATAGCTTATTTGGTTTAATATTGCTTGAACTTTTTGATTTCAATCATAATCACTAGTTTTGTTATTTATTAATTTCAACTTTCTGTTGATTTTTTTTAGTATGTTCCTGTGAATACTATGGTTGCCCTAATCTTTACTGACATTTTTTATGAACATTATGTTTGCAATGCAGATCAATATTGGTTGCTGAAGACCATTTGGCCCGATGAGATTTTCATTGGAAACTCACTAGGTCCCTATTTGACTTCTAAATCTATGAAATCAATGTTAAACAATGACAAAATGAAAAAGATTTAAGGATTTAGCTACTGATAACATTATGAATGAAGTTGGAAAAATATTGGACACTACATTGGTTCAGGGGGCACGTGAGTGTTTTCTAGCAATCAGTAGAGAAGCATATGCAACAATGTTTAAGATAATAAAGGAGGCATTTGCAAGGTAAGAATTAAAAAGTTTCCAATCCCACGACCATTTCATCTTTTGAAAAGAAAAGACATGTTAGACTAAGGTATGCAGACAATATTTAGTAATCCATCTCATATTAATGAAGTGTATTGTTCGAAAGGAGAATGTCTAGCATATAACAATTTCAACAATCTATTTATTGACATTAATCAGTTACTAACATTCAACATAAATTTTATGGTATTACAAATGAGAATGTCAATAACAAATTGATAGTTGTTCTCAAGTTAGATGAGTCTAAAATTATTAAAGGACAAAAAATGGAGAGAGTCAGTCTTACTTTCATGCATGAAGCACTTTCAAATTTAGAAGACTCAGAAGGCCTCAACTTCAGTGTTCAATCAGAAAATGATATATGGTGGTTGGCAGCTTTTTAGGTATAGTAGCTCCTTCACATATTAAATAGGGATAATCTAATATGGATTTCATTTGGAAAATCTTCTCTGTGTTAATATTATTCAATATCATTTTTTTGTTTCTCTTATAGGTGATGAAAGAAGACCATGACATTCTCTCATGGATATTTAATAGAACGTCATATCCTGCCACCGTAAAAAATCACATGGATGGAGATCCACTCAATATTCTTGGAATTGGCACTTTCAACATAGAATGCCATTTAGGAGGAGATCTGAAAACATTAAAATGTATGTTCAATGTATCCCATGGGGCTAACTCTAAACACCCGTGTTTGTACTACATGAAGGATATTACAAGGAGTACACGAATATCAAGAGCTCGAGAAGATCCTAATTGGAAACTCGTACTACCGATTTCTCTTTAGAGCGTTCATATCTATACATTGCATGCAGAGGTGCATATAATAGAAAAATTAATATATCTCCACATCTTGTTTGCATGGAATTCCGAGCTAGAGGCATCTGCGAAGGAAGCTATTTCCAAATTAGAGGATGTGTTGTCCAAAGCAGGCTTACATAAAGGCCATGTTAAAACAAAAAAAAAGACGACAAGTTGTCAAGTAAAACAAGAAATATTCCATGCAAGCCGAGCATTGGAGGATCCAAAGCTCATAGATTTTTATTAAATTATTCTAGCAAAGAATCCAAGATTCAATACTCGGTTTGGAAAGAGATAATAGCTGCAACTCAAGATTTCGAAGAAGAAGGTTCTGCTCGTCTACACAAAGTAGAAGTTTGGAGAAAATCAGACAACATGGTGAAAATGCTTGAGAAAAGATAAATTTTCAAATACTGTTGTACAAATGATACAAAAAAAAATCAGTGAATTTGTGGATGCAGTTCGAAGTGCATGGGGTGTAGATCATATAACACATTATATGGTAAGATTTTGATGTTACACTAGTATAGACAAATATGTGCAATTAATTTAGATGCTTTTGGTACTGATTTAGATTTTGTTTTTATGACATGCAGCACATATTACGACATCATTCGACATTCTTTGCAAGAAATAGTGGAAGTCTTAGCATATGGTCATCGCAAGGAATGGAAAAATCTCATTGGCAAGCAAGAGCGGCATTTCATAAAAGTACACAACATGGTTGGACTAGCACAAAGAACAGCTATATATTGCAACTTTTCTAATGGTTTTACAGAAGAATCCAAATTCGTCATAATACAAAATTGACGGATTATAAAAAATTTCAGAAAGCATACAAATTTATACAAGCCAATAGGCAATAGACACACAGAGAGATTTTGTATATTAAATGGAATTTTTTACAAAGTACAATTCTCCAATATCTACTCTACTTCCAACACTTTCTCTAATGAAAGTTGCACTACAATT
>CM055099.1:31398889-31433889 GCA_029204225.1 Diphasiastrum complanatum
ATACGTTGAGCTAAATTGACACCGATCACCTCATAGTTACAGGCGCCCAAGTGGACTAGCAATAATCCTATAGTCGGAAGGTAAGCAAGCAAATGAGTTATATATATATCCATTTAACACTATGATAATATCAGCAAACCCGGGCTGTTAAGGCATAGCTTTTTTATTCATCATAGTAGAGGCTTTTATTTTGTTTAACAAAAGGGTGGCATCATATAAGAAAGTGGAATATAAGATGGCTGATAGACAACGAGGAGACCTAAATATGGTAAAAGTTTTCTATCCATCGAATAGGTGTGAATTGCAAATTGCTAATCACAAAAACATGTCGACAACACACTCACACATCAGAGAAACAGGAAAAATCAATTTTTTAGTGTGTATTGAATGTTAATGCAAGAAAATATGTGCATATCATGACAAGTACAACATGTCCTATTCAGCTCTTCAGAAATTATTACAAAACCAAGAACTTCAAGAAGGAATCGTAGCCATGCTTTGCACAGATACAAGACTGAAACTAGATTCAAAATTTAAATTGTAGGAAAACTATGTAAAGTGAGTGTAATAGCCATGATTGGAATGTTATCAAAACCACAGGAAAAAAACAGAGCATTTCTAGACTAACCAGATCTAGGCTTGCTCACCAACAAAACAAATGCTTCAAAGACTTACGTTTTTTACGCAGTCAAGCCACCAGAATCAAGAAACACAGGTTACAAGCGACTTATATGCGTCTTCCGCTGTTAATAAATGGCGAAGGTATATCACACTGTCTCAAGTCTTCACAGATAAAGCCTTCTTGCAGCGGTACTTAAACACTCCAAAGAGTAGCAGCACCTGCGGAAACCTAAATCTCGATGACGTTCCTAAATTCAACACTAACAGGCACCATGCCGGCCTGAATGTTCAGTACTAAAACCTTACCCACACAGTCCAATTTCGTACAAGCGCCTTGATCCTCGATCCTACAGCAGATTCTGAGCGAAAACAAAAGCTTCGGTAAGGATTATCAACCGCAGCCTACGTGTATTCTCAGGTTTCGCCCCCTCTGAATCTTGGAATTCAGTCGAAAAAGAAACCAGATCTTTGCTCTCAGCAGCTTGCGTCTGCTGCTAACAGGCTATGATGAGGAATGATGAAGGCAGAATAATGGAAAGGAATGAATGCTAGGCATCATCCGCCATAGCTCTCCCCCCCCTTCCTTCCTTCGTAACAGCAAAAAAATCAAAAGAAAAAGCAACAAACAGAACAAGACACAGAGAGAGAGAGAGAGAGAGAGAGAGGAGGGACCTCGTGCATTAATGGCCTATTGTTATTTATAGCCGACCACCGTTAGATTTCATTCAAATTTTAACACGTTCATACAACCAGCCATCGCTTGAGCTCCACGTGGATATTGTACCACGTGGCAACTATCCAAGTGGGGAAGATTACAATATACCGTGCCGTCACGATAGGACGGGAGCTTAATAGCACGAGATATGCTACGCCCTCGCCTCTGGATGCTGGCCACGCGGTATTCTTGCCACGTGGAGGATTTTGAACCGTTGATTGTGCCTATCGGGATGGTCTGTGGCTAGATCGAACGGTGATGAGATTGGTGAGATTGGAAGTGACGTGTGTTTAAGATGTGAGAGGGGAAGAAGACGCGGCGAGAGACTTGATGGATGACCGCCACGTGCCGGTTGGAAGCCTTTATTTTCCAACTCGTCGCGTCGTGATGCGGGTTGACCCGGTCACCTGGTCACGCGTGAAGCTTTGGTCCAAGCATTTGTGCAGGTTAAGCATATTATGACCGAGTAATGGACCTTTTCAAAGGGGCGCCATATGGAGTGAGGCATGCAATAGTAGCCCTTTTCCGGTCCATGAATTTGGGAGCATAATTCTATGCTCCATGACGGAGTTGTGAATGCCGACCGCCATTGTCATGGAATCGTGGTTTCGCCCTCCCCAAAGCATGTTGATGACTTTGTGGGTGGAAGCAACGTGTCTTTCGGATTCACCACCCTTCAATTAGGGTGGGCCCATGACGTGACTATCATCACAATCACAATTGACAACACGTTTCTCTGCTGCCACTAAATGTGGATTCTCCATTCTACTTCGCAACTTCCTTTTGCATCTTATGGATTTCTTCTCGATGCTCCTAGAGTGAAGTGGCACCACGAGTTGGATGGTTTAGTTGCATTGTCTCATCAATTGTCCTTTCCTTCTACATGAGTTCATGCATCCAGACCAACAAGGTTGCCAGCACTAAACTTCTTACTCTATTCCATTTCTTGCTTGAATAAAATATTAATCTAAACTCCCCTAATTCCTCTTTTTTTTTTTCCGTGTGTAAGAGTTTTAGCAATACCCACTCACATGGTTCTTTGCTAATCTTGTCACTTTTTGAAAAAAAAATATAAACCTATGTGATAATGCATGATGTCATCGGCTGATGAAATTAGTCCATCTATGGAGGATGTTACATCTTGACTTATTGACATTCTCTTGGTGTCTACATCACATATGATGATTTGGTCCAAAAGCACACTTGCTTCATCAAAAGTTAACGGCCTTTTTGGGTGCAAAAGACCTTTAGTCTATTTGTTGAAGTGACATGTCATTATGCACATCTATGTGTCGAAGCCATATATCATTGTGCATGTCTAGAAGAGCACTTGAGGTTTGTGCATCACAAAGAAAAATCAATGCCCCTCGGTAATTATAGTGTTTCAATTATGAATTCATGAAAACTCTACTTCATTAAAAGACACCAAACAAAGCTTAAACCTTCAAATGTGTGAATTGTAAATAAATTTGTTTGCCACACAATACATTATCAAAAATTTGATATTTGAAACTAAGGTGTAAAACAAATAATCACATTGGTATAAATTTTTGCATAACATTTCGTATAGATTTCTGTGTAGCACGCTCAAGTTTCCAAATTAGCTTATTATGTGCTCTTTGTGCACAAAAAAAAAAGGAATCCAATTTAGAACCTCGTAAAAAGAAAAGTACATAAACAATGTGCCACTTATTGGAAGTTCTAGTTTTAGAATTGCAACATTACTCTACATTAATTTAAGATGCACAAATATCCTCTAGAAAATATGTGTATTTAATTATAGAATATGTTCGCTTTTCACATGCAATCCATATTTACTAGTCAAGGTACATGAAATATAAAGAAGATTCAATATTGATCTTCTCAACACCATTATATTCAATAAATGAAATTATCATATTGCACTAAAAAGATGTAAAATTATCATTGAAGCTAATTACTCTACATTCATTGTAATTTACTAAATAAGCCTCAAAAATACATGTAGCCAAGATTCATTTGCTATAGTTGCTTCTTTGTTTGGCCCTTTTCCTATAGTTTTCTTTTTTAAATAAATTTTTTTTTTTATGCTTATTGGAAACAATCCATTGCCATGTTCTCAAGTCTATCTTCTCTCTTTATAAATAAGTTTCTTTCTATGGAACAAGGGGAATTTTGGGTGGAGGATCAAAAGTTATAGAACCCAAGAAAGATCCTATATTATTTAAAGACTGAAATCATTTAGGTTCCATCCCTTTGTTGAGTGTGAACAGAGGTTAACTTAGATGATCTTGGGTCCTTTCGTATGTCATCAAGGATGGTTTCACCCTTGCTGGATTGTCGAGAATATTTGGAATAGGTGCATTGTTGTCATACTTGTTTTGTCAAAAGATTTGTTTTTGTTTGGTTTCACTTGGCTAGAAAACTACAGAGATGGTTTTGCTTCAATAGATAAGAAAACATTTTTTCTGGAATTGTCTAGCTTGAGAATCTTAACATTGCACCATATATCTCTCTAGGGAATCTTTCGAGTTTGTGTCCATAATCATCCCCATGTCATTCTTGTCCCTAGAGGACATTTTTTTTGTTGCAATCTTTATAATTCCACTTGCTTAGGAGGATTTTACAAGAAGTCAAGGGTCTTAAACATTTTACGTGAAACAAGCAAGTAGTTTTCTAAAGAGATTGGTAACTATGGAAATGACTTTTCCCCAATCACAACATGAGTTAAAAAGATCTGAAAAGTTACTATTATATGCAAAACCTCACCATCAAAATCTAATGTGACTTCTGGCAATGATTAGGAGATTCAAGCCCTTATACATGAAAAGAACCTATATAGTTAGGGTTTAGGAAGCTACATGAGTTTTCTCATGCCTTCCATCAATTTAGGCAAAAACCACTTTTGTCTAGATCAAAAGAATCAAAATGTACCCAGACAAATATCTATAATCTATCTGAGTCCTCAATAATGAAGTTCTCACTATCTCTTGGCACACAATTACCAAGTTGCCTTAAAAAAATTTTAGTCTCTAAGCAAGAATTATCATAGCATCTTCATAATGCTAAAAATGGAAGAGGAAGAATCCCTTGCTAATCGCTCAAGTGATGTGACCTTCAACTCATTGATGCATGAGTTGAATGTCAACAAATTTATTCAGGCTATCTTTGAAAAAGTGCTTTATCAAATGAGTAGAATTAAAAGAAAGTGCTTATGAATATGCTTGAGGGAAGAGAAATGTAACTGCACATTTTCATAAAATGTCGGATCTATATTCCTCCTCCTCCCACTATTATAACAAAATTTAAAAAAAAAACAACTACCTTCTCAATTTGATAAATTGTTCTCATGGTGGTTTCTAGTACAGGGACTATGATTTTTCACCTCCATTTGCTTTAAAAGCACTTATCCAAGGTCTCTTCCCATAGGAACTTTCCAAGCTAATAAGTCGATAAGGAGAAAAGTATATGAAAAAAACTTATGAGAACAATCTCAATAATCCCTCAAAATTAAAATGAGCAAAAGCTAATGAAATAGCTCATAGGATACTATGTAGTTGAATTCAAATAGACAAAATAATCAGGTATTTCTCAACTCATTATTGCAACATGACTCAACAAATTAGAATCAAAATTGAGTGAGCATCATAGAGCGACAAAGAAACAATGTCTATTTATGTTCACAGATTCCACTGAATCTATGAACACGGTTTCTTCTTGTTCTTTCTTCTTTTGTTGCTTCTGTAGGTTACGGTTCTTTATGGTTTGGTCTTCTTATTAGAACGGTTTCCAAGCAGAAGCATTTTCTCAAATTACAATGAGTATTTCCCAGCCTGTCAATGGGGAGAGACGGATTTGTTACTCAGCTACATGCACATACAAGCCATGCAACCAGTCCTAGCTCAAAATAGATCAACGTTCTGAATCAGGGAGCAATTCTACAACCTATCTACTAAAATCAAGGAACAAACAATGACAAGATTAAACTACTCAGCAAGAAACAAGAAACAAGACAACTAGATTTCTAACAGCACTCTAGCAGCCCAAGAATCAAGAAACACCCTTTTCTTGATGCTTGGAATGCCCAAGAACAATCAAGAACTGGAATGTAAGAGAATATGCAAGATCTATACCACAAATCCAGCCTATTTGGTTTACTTGAATGCTGATTCCTACATTAATCCACAAACAAGAAATGAAATCTAATCCACAACTAAAAGCAAGGGAGCAAGCAAGAAATCTGATTAATCCACAAACACAAAGAGAAATCAAAACATGCTCATAGGAATTTCACTCAAGAACATTGCCATGAACAAGGAGCTTTACAATCATCAAGAACTCGTGGAAGATCTTCTTTATTCACTCAAGAGAACTTGACAATACATTCAAAGCTCCCTCACAAGAGAGGGGGGGCCTTAAATAAGCAAGAGGGCTGCCCATGTGGAGCCCAAGTGGCAATTCCACCAAATTAGAAATTACATGTGGAAATTGCCCTTCCACTAGAAGTCACCATCAAAAGGTGGCTCACTCTAAATTATTTAAGGGGGGTCTACATCTATTTACAAAGCCTAGGAAATATTACTAGCTCCTACATGGTCATTCCTTCTCTGGGGTACACCATGTAGGCTCACATAGATAAACAATAAATTTAAGATTTCAATTCTAAAACTCTCCCTAAAGCTTAAGTTTATTATCAATATAAAAAACAGAAAGTTTATTTCTAAACACCTCAAACATGTCCTTACTCAAAGGTTTTGTAAGAACATTAGCTATCTGATCTACAATACTAAAGTGTACTATTTTAACTTCATTACTAAGAACACGTTCATGTACAAAGTGATATTTGATTTCTATGTGCTTAGTCCTAGCATGGTAAACATGATTTTTTACAAGTTGTATGTTGCCTTGGCTATCACAAAATATGATACTCCCAGAGTCCTACCGAAGTCCAATTTTTGCAAACAATTGTCATAACCAAATAGCTTCCTATACATTACTCTCTGAAGTTTTATACTCTACTTTTGTTGCAGATAGAGCTACTGTATTCTACTTATTAATGGACCATGAAAAACAACCATTACCAATGTGAAACGCATACCCTAAAGTGGAGCATCTATCATCCATGTTTCCACCCCAATCTTCATCAACATAACCTTCAAGTTTTACAAGATTAGTATCGTGGGAATAGAATAAGCCAAAATTTGACTTCTTTCACATACCTAAGAAGGCTTCTCAATGAACAATATTCAGTAGTATCAAAGGAATCATTATCATTATACTTTGAAAGCTTTACACCAATTTCAATAGGAGTAGATGATATCTTACCATCTTCCATGCAGAATCTTTTTACCAGCTCGACAACATACTTTGTTTGAGTAAGCATAATTCTTTGATTGCTTAGCAAAACCTCCACACCGAAGCAATAGTGCATTATTATGTCTAAATTTGTCATATCAAATTCTCTGCATAGATTTGATTTGACTTCTTTCACCAAACTATCATTACTATTGGTAATGATCAGATCATCCACATAGAGTGAAATCAAGAGTATAGTGCCATCCCTAACAAGTGTGTATAGGTTGCAATATGATGTCGTACACATAAAACCATGACTTATGAAGTACTCATCAATGCGTCCATACCATGCACGAGGATCATTGCTGGTCTGGTATAGATCATTGTCGTTGGGCCCTTTCCATGCCTCCCTAATCGATCGAATCTCTAGGTCAAAGAAGGGGTTTTGGATCTCCAACCAGGTTAGTAGTCGTGTGTAGTAACGAGCTTCGATCCCACGAGGAGAGGGTAAACGACGAAATAGGAGTGAGAATCTAGGATTGCTAAGGTTGTCAATGATCTTAGCTTAGGACCTAATCATTGTGGAATAACCTAGATTTGTGGGTTGTTCATCTTTGATGCTTCTCCTCTTTTTGGTTTTTTTCTTGGTTTGGATTGTTCATGCTTACTTAGGCATCCTTGGCTCTAGGTCTTTTCCTCAAGAGGTTGATCTTCTCAAGGGAGGTGAACAATGAAAGAAATCCTACTGACGGATCTTAATTATCACTCCATGATATTGTTGACGAGAGAGAGAGAGAGAGAGAGAGAGAGAGAGAGAGAGAGAGAGAGAGAGAGAGAGAGAGAGAGAGAGAGAGAGAGAGAGAGAGAGAGAGAGAGAGAGAGAGAGAGAGAGAGAGAGAGAGAGAGAGATTGATAGAGTTTTTTTAGAAGTTTGAGAAGATTTCAATACAAAGAAAATGGCTCCTCTTTATAGACTTGAGGCGGGCCTCCTTTACTCTAATTGGCTACTGAAGCTCAATCGGGATCATGATCTTGACCTTCAAGATCACTTTGTGTTTCTTAAGGACAAGTTGTGTTTCCTAACTTCGAAACTTCACAAAAGCCAAGTTAATTTAAAAATTGTGCTCCATGGCACTTATTAGCCTAAGGCCCCATGTTGGAAAAAAATTATATTAGTCTAAAAGCATTTGAATAAACACTTTTTTGGAAGTGTGGAAAAGTGTAGTACACGAGTTTTCGTAGATTCAAATTTGAATGTTGGAGACATTGAATCTAGTCCACATTAATGCTAGGGTTCTTGTTATGGAGGGAAACCAAACTCATTAATGAGTCATGGATATGTTATATATAGTTGTACACTCATGGGAAGAAAAACATTCTCTCTCTCTCTCTCTCTCTCTCTCTCTCTCTCTCTCATCTCACTCCAAGCTTATACATGAGTTCTCTTGGGTTCATCTATCCATTGGTGCACTATATTTGTGATATCTTACAATCTTGTGTGTATAATGCTCATTTATGCTATTTTTGGATCCACACGTGTGAAATACAATAGCTTACTGTTTTTATGCGGACAGCAACTTCATCATATCATATGTTTGATGTTTGATCAGGTTCTTATTGAGTTTGCATATCTTTCATTAAGTGGATGTTGATTTTTTTTACATTGGCAACATTGGTAGGATTGATTTCTTTCTAACCAAAGATCAGGTTATGGATTTGGATCTTAAATGATCTGAATTTCTTCACAATTCTTGGATATAGTCATGATTTAGGGCTTAGTAATTGATTTCACATAAGGCTTATACTAACATTGTGCTTCTTTTTTGTAGATTTCGTCGTGTAGGATGTTGGAGCAAGCGAGTATTTTCATTCCGACTTGCTATTGAGTATGTTTTAGGTAACCACATTAAGTTAACGCTTATCACGTTTTTGCAGATGGTGAAGGCCATTGTCAATCGACGAACATTCGTGTGAGAATTTATGGAGCAGTTTGTTTTGCGCGATGGCGAACACATCTACACAATTATTTAGTTGTTGCAGCGATACACAGAGATTTTAAAAGTACAACAAGATTTTGGATATTTGATTCCACGACGACGCCAATTGTTATTAGATGTGGATTTGTTAATACAAAATCTCACAGACATATATAGAGTAGTATTGGTTGTAAATATTGTTGATGCATCACGGACGATAAATAGCTTGGTGTGCTCCCAAGCCTTTGGATGTGATTTGTGGGAGAAAATTTTGGAGAAGTATTGATTTTTGAAATAAAAATATAATATATTCGCTTTTTAAAATTTTATGTATATGGAATGTTTTTCTTTCTTGATGGATTTGCACAAAACTCAATGTTGTACCCATACTAATGCATCTTCCACATGTTTTTCATAGCGGATATGTGGCTTTACATGTATTCTACGCATAGAATGGATTTACATGTTTTGTACGCATAAATAGCTCAAAGTGGCTAATCTTTTGAAGATTGCACTACATGTGATTATAAACCACATATTAAAATTATGAAATTGAGAGCATAATCTTCTAAAATGTACATTCATTCTTACACATACACATCCAATCACGTACACACACACACACACACACACACACATCGGCCACCCATCAACGACCATCGGCCACACACACACACACATTGGCCACCCATCAACGATTATCGGCTTTCCTCCTAAACCATAGGACGCCATCCAAATCATCAACCGTCACCTAGATCACCGGCCGCCACCCAGATCGTCGCCCGCTCGTCAACGGCAAGCATATCCACTAATATATATATATATATATATATATATATATATATATATATATATATATATATATATATATATATATATATCAATGTGGTTGAACATATGATATGCACCTTGGCCATCTATGCCTAATACTTCAAGCAAACAAGAAGACATTTGCAAAAGAGCGTATTCTAAAGAATGCACTTTTAAAATGACTAGATAGTTTATAAGAATAGTAGTCTCTTGTAGATTTACATCTAAATTTTAATCTACAATTTCTTTTTGTAAATTGTTAGCGGATTCCAGATTATCCCCAGATGTCGAGCCAAGTTGAAGACATAGATTACCTCTCACCCATGGTTGAGGAGGTCTCATAAGGAGGGGAGCAGAAGAAGCTAACAGCCGAGCATAAGAGCCGAGAAATTACTAGCTAGGATGACAGTGAATTATCTATGTGAGCCTACATGGTGTATCCTAGAGAAGGAACGACCATGTAGGAGCTAGTAATATTTCCTAGGCTTTGTAAATAAATGTAGACCCCCTTTAAATAATTTAGAGTGGGCCACCTTTTGATGGTGACCTCTAGTGGAAGGGCAATTTCCACATGTAATTTGTAATTTGGTGGAATTGCCACTTGGGCTCCACATGAGCAGCCCTCTTGCTTATTTAGGGCCCCCCTCTCCTGTGAGGGAGCTTTGAATGTATTGCCAAGTTCTCTTGAGTGAATAAAGAAGATCTTCCACGAGTTCTTGATGATTGTAAAGCTCCTTGTTCATGGCAATGTTCTTGAGTGAAATTCCTATGAGCATGTTTTGATTTCTTTTTGTGTTTGTGGATTAATTAAATTTCTTGCTTGCTCCTTTGCTTTTAGTTGTGGATTAGATTTCATTTCTTGTTTGTGGATTAATGTACGAATCAACATTCAAGTAAACTAAATAGGCTGGATTTGTGGTATAGATCTTGCATATTCTGTTACATTCCAGTTCTTGATTGTTCTTGGGCATTCCAAGCATCAAGAAATGGGTGTTTCTTGTTTCTTGGGCTGCTAGAGTGTTGTTAGGAATCTATTTGTCTTTTTCCTTGTTTCTTGCTGAGTAGTTTAATCTTGTCATTGTTTGTTCCTTGATTTTAGTAGATAGGTTGTAGAATTGCTCCCTGATTCAGAACGTTGATCTATTTTGAGCTAGGACTGGTTGCATGGCTTGTATGTGCATGTAGCTGAGTAACGAATCCATCTCTCCCCACTAACAGGCTGGGGAATACTCAATGTAATCTGAGAAAATGCTTATGCTTGGAACCATAAAGAACCGTAACCTACAGAAGCAACAAAAGAAGAAAGAACAAGAAGAAATCGTATTCATAGATTCAGTGGAATCTGTGAACATTTGGCGCCATTCCACAACTACACAGACACTTATCCAAGCCAATCCTTTCCAAACTGTACTGCCAAATCATAACTCTGAAGTCTCACACACACATCATTGTTGAGCTCGCTTCTTTGGTGCTGACCGACGTGTAGCTCAATTCTCGACCAAGGCTTCACGATCCTTACCTAGCCGAGCTCCACGACTCTCGTCTAGACTGGACCGCTACACACCAACTCTCGACCGAGCCACTACTTAAAAATCCTGCCAAGACTTGAGTTAAATTTCAACCGATGCTCATCGATCAAATCTCGATTGATAGGTTTCTCTGAAATCTCAACCGACGAGTTTTCTCTAAAATCTCGACCGACGGGTTTTTCTGAAATCTCGACCGACAGGTTTCTCTGAAATCTCAACAGGCGAGTTTTCTCTGAAATCTCGACCGACGGGTTTCTCTGAGATCTCAACCGATGGGATGCTGTCAGATCTCAACCAACGGGATTCTGTCAGATCTCAACCGACGACTTCTGTAAGATCTCAACTAACGGGATTCTGTCAGATCTCAACCGACGGGAGTCTCTCAGATCTCAACCGACGACTTCTGTCAGATCTCATCCGACGGGATTTTGTCAGATCTCAATCAACGACTTTTGTCAGATCTCAACCGACGACTTCTGTCAGATCTCAACCAACGACTTCTGTCAGATCTCAACCGATGACTTCTGTCAGATCTCAACCAACAGGATTCTGTCAGATCTCAACCAACGACTTCTGTCAGATCTCAACCGATGACTTCTGTCAGATCTCAACCAACAGGATTCTGTCAGATCTCAACCGATGGATTCTGTCAGATCTCAACAGGCGACTTCTATCAGATCTCAACCGATGGATTTCTATCAGATCTCGACCGACGAGACTCACTCAAATCTCGATTGACGATCCAAATTCAAAATTCAACGAACTGGCACGTCTCATCTCGTTTGAAACTAGATGACGGCATCCATAAATGCCATCACCCCAACGCCATTTGCACCTCAGCGAAGTGCGAATTCTGGAGTTTTCTGGCGACGATCTACTGGCGATCTTCTTGCTCCCGTGTATGATTCTGGCACTCTCTTGTTCCTTACATCTGTCATCGCTTCTACACCACCTCCACCGACTATCAGCCATCATAGTTTGTTTACCATTGCAAGCGCCATCACCAAACATCTCCAAACTTAACATTGCCAACGGAAGACACAACATTTGAAACTTTTTCGCATGCTGAGGGGTAGTGTCACGCAAGCATTCATCACACTCCCGTTACAATATTGAATATTACATCGTCACCATAAACACTAGTTTTTCATTCCAAATCATCACCATCTTCATACATCCATTTCCACAGATATCTACCTTTCTTACATCTCCATCCTTGACCAACATCTTCATCTTTTCTGGAATTTTGTTTGATATTTTAGACACACTTAAAATCTGAACAAATTAGCCTTAAAGATCTGATCTAATGCTTCAAAATAAATTGCTTCAATGACTCAAATCACTATTTGATCATTAGCATTAAATAGATTGAACCTAGACTCTAGACAATGCACTAAAAACCTTGAATTTTGGACTAATATGCACTTTTTTGAGTCAAAAATACTAATGGAAGTTAATTTGAAGGTTGTTGTATGGTTTCACATGTGTGGACAGTACTTTAGCATCCCACAAATCGATCTTGACCAAAAACAATGATGATACCTCTCTCCTTGAACTCGCCCTTTCAATTAGAACTAGCTAGATTTGCCAACATGGGCTAAGCAATTCGATGAAGACACATGTTGGAGCTTGATCTCTTTGGCTTGCACCTTCTCCCTCACAAAATGATGAGCAATCTTGATGTGCTTGCTCCTTGCATGGAATTTAGGTTTAGCAACCAATAGCCTCTTGAGCCATAAGACCTCCTTTCATGTTGATTTCAAGGCCTTATACTCGGATTCTATGGAAGATAATGAAATTGTATCTTGCCTTTTGGAAATCCATGATACTATATCATCACATAAGAAAGTATCAAATGCACTTGTAGACTTTCAATCCACTTTGTCACCTGCAAAATCCGAGTCACATGCTCTAGGTGCTTTCTTGAGTCCATAGAGACTCTTCTTCAAAAAACACACTTTTTCTTCATGCTCCTCCTTGATGAAGCCCTTAGGTTGCCTCATGTAGATCTCTTCATCCAAGTAGCCATTGCGGAAGGCATTTGTAACATCAAGTTGAAATAGCCTCCAATTGAAAGTAGTAGCAAGGCTGATGATCAATCTTAATGTAACTAGCTTAGCCACAGGAGCAAAAGTTTCATCATAATCAATTGCCTTGGTTTGCAAGAAACCTTTTGCTACAAGCCTAGATTTATACTTATTTATTGATCCATCTTTATTATTATACTTCAATCTATATACCCACTTGCAATCAACTGGTTTCTTCCCTTGAGGAAGATCAACAAGATCCCAAGTATGATTCTCCATGAGAACATCATATTCCACTAGAATAATAGCATTTATCCAACTTTTTGATTTACAAGCATCTTCATAGCAAGTTGGTTCATGAAGCATTGAACTATGGAAAGTGTATGAAGTTAAAGATGAAATGCCTTCCCTTTGATCACCTTTTCCATCATAAGTGAGCCTCAATGGCTCGGCCCTTGCTCTTGTGGATCTTCTTGGAGTCCAAAGATCTTGAGGTAGATCCTCAAGATCTTGATCACTTTGAAGCCCCTCCTCCTCCATCCTAGCATGGTCTTTGACATCAAAATGATTAGTAGCATTATCATCCACTTTACAAGCATGTCCTTCATAAAAATTAACATCCCTACTCTAGTATGATTTTCTTAGTGATGGGATTGAAGACTCTATACCCTTTGCTATTCTCATCATATTCCACAAAGATGCCTTTGATGGAAGTTGCATCATCTTCTTCCTTGTAGCCAGATATTGGTGTACATAACATGTGGATCCAAATATCTTTAGATCCTTGAGATTTGGCTTTTCTCCAAATAGAGCTTCGTATGGTGTGATTTTTCCAATGGCTTGGTTGGAGAATCTTTTGCATAAGAAGTTATATCATCAAAGATAGTGCACCAATGGATAGATGAATGCAAGAAACAACGTAGTCATATAAGATCTTACTTAGTAGACCTTGGCTATAGGCTTTGTATGGTGTTCATCATTGGAAAAATGGTAAAATCATCCTATAGAGTAGAGAGGTGGTGAAGATTGATCCTCGAATGTGGATGGTAAAACTAGTGAATCAACATAAAATGATGACCAATTTACTAGCACAAAATGAACTGAAGAAGAAAAAAATGGACTTTGAATCCCCAAGACGTTGAAGGAGAGTTTTCATAAAGGGTGATACCCAAACATAGATTGAATAAAGGCATTATCCATTGTTGATTGCCTGAATTTGACCATCAATCAGGTGAGAGTTTTTGTCAACAATATGACATAGCCAATGAAGATGAGGCCTCTTAATAATACCTTGAACAATAATGTGGGTTAGTGAGCTGGAAGAGCATGACCTAGAGCTTTTTAGTTTTATGATACAAGTCCAATGGCTACCTCAAGACCCTTTACTGAACAATGATGACTAACTGCATACAAAACATGATTGAACATTGACATAATCTACATTGAATTTTGCAGAGGAAATGCTCCATTTTGAGTGGTATCATTCGACAGTCGAAAGTGTCGAGTCGGTGTCGTGAGTCATGTGACTCGAACTCAAATATTTGAATCGCAGTCGAGTTAACCTTTGCTTTGCTTTGAATGTTTGTGTATGTCTATAAACTGTTATGTGTGCGTCAAAATACAGACTGTCTCGAATAATAGTTCATTTCTATAGACTGTAATAAGAGTGAGTATGTACAAGAATTCTCAGAAGACAGAATTATGTGAGTAGGAGTAAGATGAAGCTCCAACACTCCCCCTTAAGCTTACCCTGAATGAAAATTTAACACACTAACTAATGTAGCTTGCCTTTTTTTTTGTAAAGGTTTTGTCAATACATCAATCAACATAATATCGATATGATAGTAGATTAATTTGACTTCCTTATTCTAAACCTGATCTATTAGAAAATGAATTGAACTTCAGTATGTTTAGTTTTAGAGTGAGTTCGTGGGTTCATGCAACTTTGATTGTCGCAATGAAGTATTGTTGGTCTGATCTACTAAAATTTTAGATCCCGGAGTAATTTTCTTGACTATAGAGGTGGCTACAACATATTCGGACTTGATAGAGGACAAAAAAATGCATTTTTGCTTCCATGGATTCACAAATATAGTCTGCTCTAATGGTAGACAAGCTCGATGGTTCAAATTACCACTTATGGAAATTCAAGATGAGGGTAGTACTGATGGCCAAGGAGCTTTGGGAAATAGTCACTAGAACCGAACTACTTCCCAGTGTGGATGAGAAAGCCATTTTCAAGTGGAAGCTCAGGGATGGCAAGGCTTTCGCCTTGATGACCCTTAACATCTCTGACACACAGATTAGCACAATATAAGCCTGATCTTCGAAAGAGGCTTGGGATATATTGAACACACTATACGAAGTGAGAGATGTCACTTCAAAGCTGTGCATCTAAAGAGAAAGTTCTTATCACTCAAAATGTCAGAAAGTGATTATGTTCAGAATCACATTTATCAATATAAGACTCTGTTAGAGCATATGGTAGCAATAGATTCAGTGATCGAAGACTCTAACATTGTAATGACCTTATTGTCTAGCCTGCCATCCTCATATGAAAACTGGATGATGATGATTTCCACACACTCAGAAATTATATTGTCCAGAGTCATAATCATGCTGTTGCAGGAGGAGACAAGAAGGAATCGAGCATCCTTGTCCTCCATCCACGACTCGCAAGCATTATTCTCGAAGAAGAACACAAGGAAGCTATGAAAGATTTCAACTAGTTTTGCTATTTTGGTCATATTTGTATATTTGGCAATTGAGGCCAATTTTCATATTAGACTTAGAGTTTGACTTTTAAAAGCTATATTAGTCTAAAGGCATTTGAATAAGCACTTTCGAAAAGTTTGGAAAACTATAGAACACAAGTTTTGGAGGGATTCAATTTGAGTAGTAGATACATTCAAGAATCTAGTCACAAAAATAGTAGGGTTTTCATTATGGAGGAAAGCCAAAGTTTGAATTTAGGTTTGGACCTAATATAAGGATGTAACGCATGGGAAGAGAAGACAATTCTCTCTCTCTTATCTCATTCATGCTTATACATGGTTCTCTTGGGTTCTACTATCCATTGGTGCACTATACTTGTGATATCTTGCAATTTTGTGTGTAGAATGCTGATTAAATGCTATTTTCAGATTCACACATGTGAAATACAATAGCTTACTATTTTTGTATAGACAACAAGATTAGTTTATGTTTTTATTGATGTTTGATCAAGATCTATTAGAGTTTGCATCTCATTCACAATGTAGATGTTGGTTTTTCTACATTGGCAAGATTGGTGATTCGCTTGTCTTTCTAACCAAAAATCAAAGAGATATTTTGGATCTTAATAATCTAAAATTCTTCACATGGTATCAGAGCTTGTGTTTCAGGTTATGAAGGAAGCATTCACAATCTATCAATGATTTGGAGAAGATATCAATGCTAGAGCATGCTAGATTGGATTCTATACCAAAATTGAGTTTCTTGCATATGTGGATTGGATCTTTTATAGATCAAATCTCAAAATAGGTTTATAATCTTGATCAATTTTGATTTCACACACAAGCGCGGAGGTACAAAAGGAGGGTAAACAGGTTAAAATTGCGCTTGAAATCAATATCAGACACTGAAATTAGAAAAATTGTGTGAAAATCCATGCCGAAAATGAGAAATTTATAAAGAAGAATTCACACGTGCGGAAGCTGATCGACAGAAGACACGTCGTTGTGTGATTAGTGGCAAATATTTCTCTATAAAAATTATGATTGATGCGACAGTTGTCACGTGTGGAATGCCACATGGTGCTATCTGATTCGTGCATGTGTCACACACCCACGCTCATCAATGAGTCATAATGATGTGTACGGATGGACACGTGGACAGGTTAAATGATGCCATGTGTACCAGATTTATCATTTATCGTCAAAAATTCAATTTCTTTCAAGGCAATATCGATCTTAAGCGCGTTGAATAGGCTTTTAGTATCGGTTTTGAGCGCGAGTACATAGGCCAGAGAAAATCAAAATGAAAATGTGTGCTTGAGAACGATATTGATCTCAAGTGTGGAGGTACAAACGGAAAGCAAAAAGGTTGAAAGGTGCACTTGAAATCGATATTCGTCTTGGTGACAATAGTACTCACACTATCGAAGGTGAAGATACTGTAAGATTGAGATTCCAACATGATCAATTGTCAAACTATTGTCAAAAGTCTTTCATGTTTCTAAACTCTCTACAAATCTGTTATCAGTAAGTAGAAGTACAAATCTAGGTCATAAGGTGGAGTTTGGGTCTGATCAATCCAGAATTATCGATAGGAGTAATAAGATCCTTGCACTCGGCACGAGGCATGGATACTTATATAGATTGGCACATTGTTATTCAGATTCTAGTCAAGCCTTGAAAACATCTATTATTGTCAATAAAGCATTACTCTGGCATCATCGCTTAGGACACTTGAATTATGCATCTGTTGCGAACATGTCCAAACAATTCCTAGCACTTGATCTCGACTATCCTTCTGGCAAAGTTGATCTGTGTCTTTATACAATATGCTGAATTACAAGTATTTTTACACAGTCTGTAGAAATACATGGAGTTTGACAACAGTGTCGCATTTTCTCTCTGTACAAAACTTGACAGTGTCGTTAGTCAAAAATCTCATGTGAAAATGTAGTGTCATCATTTTCGCATTTTTCGCCTACCAAAAATTACGTGTAAAAATGTAGTGTCGTCTTTTTCACATTTTTTGCCTGTCAAAAATTACGCGTAAAAATATAGTGTTTCCTTTTTCGCATTTTTCGCCTGTCAAGAAATACGTGCAAAAATGCAGTCACATTTTTCGCATTTTTCGCCTATCAAAAATTACAAGTAAAAATGCAGTGTCTCATTTTTCGCCTATGGCAATTTACGTTCATTTATGCAGAGTGACAGTTTATATTCATTTATGCAGACAGACTGTTTACGGCCAATTGTCATTTCTTATCAGCAAGCAACTTCTGAGAAGAACTGGATGAATGCCAATGCACTCCAGCCAACTGGCAATCGCATTTGACGACCTAATTACTTAGTATAAATCAGCTGTTCATACATCTCATCAGCAAGTTAATGACATTGTGAATTGTGAAGGAGTTGAGTGTTATTACACGACACTTCCTGCGCTCTCATCAAGCAGATCGTTCACAATCAGAAAGTATTGTAGTTAGCTCTCTATCAAGCTATCAAGCTTGAACTCTCTTGAGCATTCTAGCTTAGTCTTTTAGAGATTTATTTTAGAGTTGCTATTGCGCTACTGCTTATCAGCAGAGTCGTTTATTTCAGACTTATTGTCAATTACTCAGAGATTGCTTTAGAGTGTGCGGTTTCTATCCGCTATTGTCTTGCGCTCATTAGCCTCTGATCTTGTTTTTCTAAATCAATACTATTTCCTTATTGCGTTCAGTTTGTGTCAGAATGCATGCATCTTTGCATTGCTTTTGTAACTGGTAAAAATTGTCCGAGAATTCAATACTTTATGTTTGGCTACGTAATCACTTAGTATCTAGCGAAAGTTAGTTGCTTAAGATTGGACGTGATTCCCATCAATATTGCTTTGTTCAATTTTTTGATAGGTGTAGTCATGCATCCATTACTCACCTATTTCAGACACGTGGGAGATACAACCCCAATCAGCCATTCGCTCAAAAGTTGCGCTCAATCCTCGGGCCTCAATCCACAGCCATTCGCACTTTAGTGAAATCAGGTTGGTCTTCAATTGCAATTTTGGAGGGAGGATCTCCTACTTATTTACGTCTGCTGCTTGGCTATTAAGTCAATAGACGCAATAGACGCACCAGATTATAATGATGGCTTTACCATTCTTTATATTCTAAACCCATCCACATCATAAGACCCACATTTTTTGAATCTGAGGATGCTATAGTTGCCACAGGTTGACTGTATATATATGGCCTAGGATATGAGTTGAGAATATCTCATCTAATTTATTGATTTTGTCGAATGGGTTGGTTGATTGATGCTGATCATAGTGAGCGTGCTCAGTGGCGCTGCTTGTATTTAGGAAGATTTTGAGGCACATTTCAACCAGTGCTTTATATGTGTCCAAGCCCACTTGGTGGCTTGAGAGCCGTTTCCACTTTAGGTACTCATATTCCATGCTATTCAAATTCAACACAGCAAGGATCTATAGCTTCTTTTTGTCTAGTATATTGCACCAGCTCTCAGTCTACTCGCAGATACTTTTCGACTATATATCCATAGATCAACCCTGATTGTCAATCCCATATAATAAGCAGTTGCCGCCTCGTATTGTCTTCACGATCGGTACTGAGATAATTGTAATGTTTTGGGTAATCTCTCTTGACGGCTCAAATGGGGTGTTTGTTATGCCTGTGCAGCTTCGCAAGAAACATGGAATTCGGAGTGCTTCGACTTTTGAATGATGATTTGATGAAGGTGAGCTGTATATTCCAGACTCTGGAACAATGATGTATTTGTTGAATCACACAATCCTATGCTAAAGTCAGGAATATGGAGCTTGTTTTTATGAATGTGTTCTAGGCAGCCATTCTCAGGCTTCAAAAATCACCTCATAGAGATATAAATATCTTTACGTACGTTGAAAATGGCCAACTCACGCACAAAGACAGGTTGGCGTCACCTTCTATTAACACTTCATATGTACGTAGTTCAAGTCCCGGACCTATTCACCAAATTTTGTTCTGGTTGCTTTTGGGAGATCGTTTAAGTATTATGAAATGGGCTGGGCAGAGTCCATTTTGTCCGGTAAGGATTTCCAAAATTTTTCAGAATGGCCACTGCCCATCTCCTTCCATTGCGTAATGAATTTTTGGACCCTTTTTAAACCAATCCTTAGCTGCCACATGGCGGGTGCAAGCAGAATCAGCACTAAAATTTTTTGAGACCAATCCGATGCTGCCACGTGGCAGACGCAGGCAAAATCTGCACTAATTTTTTTTTTTTTAAAAAAAGGTGACTATTCTGCTTTTTAATCTGTTCAAAAATGGGCAGAATAACCACCAAAAATCCATTACTTTCAGGTTGCATTGGATGTCAACCCGTAGAAGCACCATATGTAGCTATTGGACAAATAGCCTCAATAGGCTTTTTTTTTTTTATTTTATTTCGCCATTATGCCTATTCTTGGCAAATTAGAAGCCAAATTCGTCAAATCCATCTCAAGCGAATCTGGCAAATGAGCCCAGAAACATCGTCCTATTTAATAAGTCATGGCATGCACAACCATGATCACGAAAGTACTGAAAATGTTTAGTCTACGTCCGGGCACGGACGCGCCAGGGGTGCTTCCGGGGTCCCACTTTTTTCCTTTAAAAAAAAATCTTTTGAGTGTTAAATAACATTAAAAACACAAAAAAAAATAAAAAAAAATTGGGCGCGTCCGACCCCGCGTCGGGGACGCGGAATGTCCGGCCCGGACCCTCATGTATAAATAACGACGCGAAGTCGGACGGGGACGCGAAGTCGGACGGCCCAAACCCTCATGTATAAATAATAATAATATCCTTCAATGCTTCCAGAAAAGGGAACTCGTTGGAATATTTCAGCCAAAAGTTGGGAAGAGTAGACCATACTCTTTCATTATTGAAACGTAGTGTTTTGTCTCTAGCGGTTTCTTTTCTATAGGCGTCGAAATTATAAGAAAGAAAAAATATTAGAGATCTTAAAAAAAAACCAGCCACGAAAGACATAAACTGAGATGTGGTAATTAATTAGAAAACCCACGATGTAGCATTGTCTTCTAGAAAGAATAGTAATATTAAGGAAGGTGATCACAAGAACAAAAGAAAAGATCATGATCAATATGTACATTCGTGGATTCTGGAATGGGCACCTACTTGTGCTTGGATAGCACATCAATCAATAAAGTAGCAGGATGTTTGCCTAAGGGCCTCAAGCTGTGGTTTCACCCAGTTAGTTCGTCGAGGAACTGTCTGAGCCCTGTTATTTTGTTGGCCATCTACAGGATTTCAGTTTGAATTTAGCTATATACTACCATTTATTTTGTTTTCATTCACCTGATGTGTACTTCACTAATTCGTTCACTCTGACGTGCAATTGGCAGCATGGGAACGACAGAGACGTTAGGGCGCGGTTGTGTGCAATACATGAGTGCAGGGAGAGGGGTCACTCATTCTGAAAAGAACAAAGCCAACAACGAAATGTACGAATATCATAAAATTTTTACTGCAAAAGTACCTATATACCCTTTAGAGGAATAGCTCATACTAAAATGCATTTTCTGCTTATTATGATGCAGATGGTGGTTATGCAGGCTTCGCTTTCTACAAATCTGGATCACACCTAATCGGAGCGGCCTCACCCCAAACTACGGATCTAGAATATTCAGATTAGTCTCATGATGATTTCATTTTCGCGTTACCCAACGGGGTTGGCTCAACTGGTTAGCTTGGCATCCAAAGTTTCTTTGGTCCCAGGTTCGAGCCTCCCCTTGGAAACCAAGAAGCATTTTCGCGTTTGACATGTCTTCGTTTGACCTCCTTCTGTGAAGAAAGCCAAGCTCCTCCTGTACCAACGAAGATGATCGAGTGGCATTTCCAATTATTAAGCAGCTTGTTGCTAATTCTCTAACTTGGTAAAATTTGCTTGATTTGCAGCAAGGAAGATCGGCATAACAAACTTCAACATGTCGCTATGACTCATATCTGCATGTTGCTGCTTCAATCGCAGGTGTCATCAAATGCTGCATTGAACAATAAAGTGCTGCATTTTGATAGAATATGCGTATGATAATTGGCATTTACAATTTTTGGGTTGCACGATGATTTTGGATACCATGTTTGTAATAAGAGCCGTTTAGGGAACCTTGCTGGAGTCATTGTCATTACTTGGCTTGGTGTTCCTAACAATAGTGTTACTAGACTAGCCTACACCATTTGAAATACATGAAATCAAGACATTTTTGTGTATGGTTTATTGTGTCTAAATGCATGTTTTTAAAAATAGAGCAAATTTTGATATGTTTCAATTTTTTGTTATTTAATTTTAAATTTCATTATGAAAAGTGACTTACAAACCAAGTCCTTTTCAAAGTTCAAAAATCTTGAAAATGTGCAAAATCACCTTTTTCTTGGTCATTCTTTTAAACATGCTTTATACGTGAGCATGATATTTTTGAAAAAAGCACCCTAAACTAAGACACTTTTTGAGGAAATTTAGGGGAATATTCCAAAAGTTTCTCATTCGACTCGCAATGGTGCTAAAAGTTAGTTGGTGAAAAGGACAGTGTGAAGAGAATTCACCAGAAACTGTTTGTTCATTTATATTGCTTATAAGACGCATGATTTATGAATCATCGAGATTCATTAGAAAAGTTATGTGCATAGAATATACTGAGATTCTTGGTAAAGTATTTCTCAGATGAGGAATAGACTCAGTTTATTAGTGATTGTATCCCAGAGAGCTCAATTGGATAATGAATCATAATGGTTCCAAGAATGATAACAAAATTTTCAGGGAATTCATTAGAATTTCGGATATCTAAAATTCAGTTCTAGACAGTAATCTAAAGTTTTTTGGGTTGAAGATAGTTATTTTGTCTTTGATTAATTGACGATTGTGGAATTCAAATAGCCCCTATTTTAGTTAAGAATCCAATTTGGAGAATATTATTAAAATATAGTATTTTCTTAGTGAATTTTTTTTTGGAATGATTCTTATATATTTTTCGAGTTGTGTATTAGACATAAACTCCAATATCCTTTAGGAATTAAGTATGATTTGAGAATCATGATTGACGAGTCATAAGAATCTAACTATTTATGATTTACAAATCATAAATGGATATTTAATCAGAGAATAATTAGGAAATGTGTTGATTATTAAGAAAGTTGAGTAATTTCAGTCTATCAAATGAGTTGGGATTTTAGATTAGAATTTTGTAAGTCTAAATTTCTTTACTCCAATACTTTATTGAATCCTATGGATCTCCAAGACCATTAGTGGATTGTATTTTGCTACAAATTGTAGTCTATATGTGTTTGGGTACGGGTTGGAGAAACAAAACGTTTCTATTTACAAAGCTTTGCTAGCTTCCAGCCCTCTGCCTGACGAAAATATTTGCGAACACGAAAGTCAAGAGACATCAAGCACGAAAGATTCGGGAACACCTGACGAGAAGACACGAACATGAAAGATTCGCGAACGACAATCTTTTGCGGTCCAACAGGAGAAAGTCAGATGACGGCGATGAACCAAACGACGCGACACGAAAAATGTCGCGAAACCTGTTTTGCCCTCACGCTCCAAAGAGTACCAGCAAGATTATGCAAGTACCCAGAAGTACAAATATCTGATCTGATGGCATGGCGTCAGCAGACATACTCTAGGTCGTGGCTAATCTGCCACTCTTGTAATTTTGTAATTAATTGTAGATGCTTAATTACTCTAATCTAAAAGTTACACAGAGCGACTATATACTTACTGGATAATACTTGATACATATACACACATAGATACTGAGCTGAAGCAGTCTGATGCTTGTAAGCAATCAAGACGAAAATTACAAACAACAAGTCCGCCTGCGTGCGAGACGATTTCTGTAAGCAGGATCCATAGAGATCCACAGGTCCGCTAGTAAGCGAGACATCCACTCGTGAGAGAACTGTATTTCTCTCACGCCAACGCACTGTGTGGATTTGCATGCAGTGCTTGAAGAATCAGAGAACATCATTAGATGATCTTGTAGCCATTGTGCACATGTCACTTTTATGATGTATGACCTTGAATGCAAATGTGTTTGCTGTTATTCGCGTGTCTGATTCTCTCATTCATTCAAATCCACACATTGGTTGAAATTTTGTTGAATGCCACATTAATTTATAAACGTAGATCATCAGTGCCTGACTACATTATGGAGGACTGTAGGAGTGATTCAGCTGGCAGTGACCAGGGATCACATCTGAACTCCATCTGAATTGCTTTGCATCATTTGCTTTGCAGTTGCGACCATTTCATGATCGCGACTCCGATTGTGATCAATGGTATCAGAGCATATCACCTGCGACTTTGCATCAGTGGTATCAGAGCCTACCTACCTTGTCATAATCTGACATAGCCAAAGACTAAAAGATCCACGAGGCCAAGCATTCAACAATCAACCATCAACAAGTGAACAGACTCCAGAAGCAATGGCATCAATCAGCAGCATACAGAATAAGATCTGTACGATTCTTGATTCTTCAAGATCTAACTTTCTAGGAAAGTTAAGACATCTTTGATACTCAAGGGTGAAGGCTTTTCCCCCTGGGTGGATGGCACATAAGAGATGCCCACGACATCAGGCAAAGAGCTACGCGAGTGGAGGGAGAAAAATGACAAGGCAGTAGCCTTGCTATCTTCATCCATCGAAGATAGTCTCATGCTTGACCTGGCTACACTCTCCAAAGCTAAGGAGATGTGGGATACACTGCTCATGAGATTTCAAACGAAGTCAAGAAGTCAAATAATGATGCTGGAAGATCAACTGACAAATCTATAGTGGGATGAGAAAGACCTCACTTCTTTTGTAAGAAAGATGAAGGATCTATTTCTATCACTACATAACTCTGGAGTAGAAAACACAGTGTTAGCTAAGAAGCAGCTCACCTACCTGTTGAGAGCCTTACCCAAATCTTTCCAGACCACCAGAACCCTGCTCGCGAAAGATCCTACCAGGACCCTCAAAAAGGCAATTGTTGAGATTCGAGAGGAAGTCAAGGCGAGAGAACACCTTGATCACAAGGATGGTTCTGACCAGGCCCTCTACGACAACAAAGAAAAATCCAAGAAATAATTTAAGCCTAAGAGGGAGTCAAATCAGAGATAGGATCGTGATCAGCGAGCAGAGGGGACCAGCAAAGGCAACTGGAAGAGCAAAGAGAGGTCGAAGCAGCAAGGTGGAGAAAAGAAGACTTCCGTGAGATGCAAAAGAGACGACACACAGTTGATACATGCTGGCTCAATCCAAAGATTGAGTGTATCCACTGCCACAAGAAGGGTCATGCAATTGTGGATTGTCGCTTGAATCCAAGAAACAAATCAGCGTAGAACAGACAGGAGAACAGCAACAGTTCATCCTATTTCGAGGAGCCTGAGAGCTCGAAGATGGGCAAAGAAAGATCGAACAAAAACTGTTCGACCGTCTACATTTGTGAGGACGTGTGTGCAACATCAACATCTGACACACATGAGGTGATCCTGACACACACACCAGTACCCTGATCGCCCA
Organism: Diphasiastrum complanatum; assembly: GCA_029204225.1. NCBI lineage: Eukaryota > Viridiplantae > Streptophyta > Lycopodiopsida > Lycopodiales > Lycopodiaceae > Diphasiastrum > Diphasiastrum complanatum. The sequence goes on from CM055099.1 coordinate 31,424,100, forward strand.
AGGCAGAAAAAAAGAGAATCTATATCACTTGAGGATACGCTTGCCTACAGATCAGATGCATCAGACTCATGATGAGTCGTCAGACACTCTGTGGCACATGATACTATGCCACATGAACTCAATGGAACTTTATCAAGCAAGCCATCATGGAGCGATAACAGGGGTCAGCATCTCAAATGCAACCAGTCCGACCACCTGTGATGCATGCCTGAAGGGCAAGATGTCACGCACTCCTTTTGTCAAAGACTCCTAACGACTAAGATTCTGGAGCTAGTGCATTTTGACATCTGTGGACCTTTCAATGTGATCTTAGTAGGAGGTTCAAAGTATTATATAACCTTCATTGATGATTATAGTAAATTTTCCAGAGTGTACTTCTTTTAGAATAAATCTGAAGCACTTAATAAATTCACAGAACATGTGAATTGGGCAGAAAGATGCACGGGCAGCAAAGTTAAGCAGATCAAGACAGATCAAGGTGGCGAATACATCTCGAATCACTTCACTAACTTCTGCAATGATCATGGCATCATTCACAAAAGAAACGCAACCTACACACCGTAGCACGATGGTGTTGCAGAAAGGAAGAATAGTACCCTAATGGAAGCTGCCAGATGCATGATGGCCTACTCGAATGCTCCCAGGGTACTGTGGGCTGAAGCAGTAGCTACAGTCGCATACATCCAGAACAGAACAAGGAAGTCTGGTGTCCCTCACACGACACCGCACGAGTTATGGTGGAGTAGAAAGCCCAACCTGTCTCACGTCAGAATCTTTGGCTGTGCAGCTTATACACATATTCTTGATAAGCTTCGAAAGAAGCTTGACGAGAAAGCCGAACAAGGATTTCTGGTAGGTTATGACAACAACTCGTCATACTACAGAGTCTACATGCTAGACACAAACACTGTGAAAATAGTGAGAGATGTCAGATTTGATGAGAGCAGGACAATGGCCAATGACGATCCTATCAGCTATGAAGTTATGGGGAGACAGTGCTATGACCTGCCACCAATGATAGAGGGAGCAGAGGACGAACATGAAAATGAAGATTTTTGAGTCGCCTCCCATTCGAGTGACAAATTTGAAGACGAAAGATTCGAGAGACAGCTTACTGCTACAGTTCCTGTAAACCAAGATGGTTCCGGACCTAGCAAAGTAGACAAAGGCAAAGGCATTGTTGTCCAAGGAGGATCTCCTAGAAGGTCGACAAGACCACGAAGAGCGCCAGCAAGATACATGCTAGGCAGCTCAGCTTCTACATCAGAAGAGTTCTGCGGATTCAGTGACAAACCACAGACTTTCGAGAAAGCGATTGAATGTCCAAACAAGGACAAATGGATCCAAGCCATGAACGAAGTGATGGAGTCCATGAGGAAGAACCATGTATGGATGTTGCAGCCATTACCACATAAGCGCAAGACTGTCAATTGCAAATGGGTTTTCAAGCTCAAGTATGGACCGGATGGGAATGTCTCAAAATACAAGGCAAGACTGGTAGCGAAGGGATTTTCTCAGAGATATGGTATTGACTACTCTGAAACCTTCTCTCCCGTCATCAAGCATTTGTCCCTACACTTGTTATTTGCATATGCAGCTGCCTATGACCTCAGGATCCACATTGTGGACGAGAAGACAACCTTCTTGCATGGTGAGTTAGATGAAGAGGTCTACATGGATCAACCCCCAAGGTATGTCTCGAATTCGCTTCCTAACTATGCATGCAGAATGCATAGAAGTATCTACGGTCTGAAACAATCAGCTCACAATGGTACAAGAAAAAGGACCAAGCCCTAAAATCATTAGGATTCAAGCCTCTGTTGGCTGATTCCAATGTGTATGTTGGAGTTATAGATGGGCAGATCATCATTGTGGATGTGTATGTGGACGACACTCTGATACTTTGCAAGAGTGAGCAGCTGATTGCTGAAGTGAAGACAGACATCTCGAAATATTTCGAGATCGTGGATCTGGGAGAAGCCAGGTGTTACTTGGGCTTACAAATTGAAAGGGACTATGAGGGAGGTAAGTTATACCTTCACTAGTCCAGATACACCCAAAAGATCCTAGAGGACTTTGGGATGCTGAACTGCAAAGGAGCGAATACTCCAATGCTCACAAGGATGGTGCTGACAAACAATGACTATCTGAAGACTGAGGAAGAGAGAGAACAAATGCAACTCACACCTTACAGGAAGCTGATAGGTTCACTGATGTACTTGCAGACAACACATGCCTTGACATTGCTTATGTAGTGTTTAGGATGAGCCAATTCTGCACGAATGACTCGACACATTGGAAGATTGCAAAACAAATTTTGCAATATCTTCAATTAACGAGAGATTATGGCTTGTGTTATTGTTGTGATGCAGGTTTCAGGATGCTTTCCTACAGTGATGCTAGCTGGGCTTCCTTTAAGGACGACTATAAAAGCGTCTCAGAAGGATGCACCATTGCATCAGGAGCAGTAGTTCTCTAGGTCAGCAAGAAACATACCATTGTGGCCAGTCATCTTGCAAAGCAGAGTATGTTGCAGCAACAAAGATGGCCAAAAAGATAATCTGGCTAAGGTAGTTCCTAGACGAATTGGGTGAAACAAGGAATGAGCCTCTGATCTTGCAGATGGACAACACCTCTGCAATACATCTGACGAAAGATCCGGTGTTCCATTCCAGAACGAAACACATCATGATCAAATATCACTTGATCAGGGATATAATTGAAAAGAAGATGTTGCAGACCACCTTCATCGGAACGAAAGACATGGTTGTTGACATCTTCACCAAAGCCCTAGACAGAGGACTTTTTGAGAGACAGAGGAGCAGTTTTGGGTTCGTTAAACTATCATGCTTTGACAGGGAACTGAAGAAACAAAAAGTTTCTATTTACAAAGCTTTGCTAGCTTTCATCTCTCTATCTGACGAAAATGTTCGCGAACATGAAAGTCAAGAGACACGAAGCACGAAAGGTTCGCGAACACCTGATGAGAAGACACGAACACGAAAGATTCGCGAATGAGAATCTTTTGCAGTCCAGCAAGAGAAAGTCAGACAACGACGACAAATCAAACGACACGACACGACACGCAAAACGTCGCGAAACCTTTTCTGCCCTCACACTCCAAAGAGTACCAAAAAGATCATGCAAGTACCCAGAAGTACAGATATTTGATCTGATGGCATGGCGTCAGCAGATACTCTCTAAGTGGCTAATCTGCCACTCTTGTAATTTTCTGATTAATTGTAGATGCTTAATTACTCTAATCTAAAAGTTACACAGAGTGACTATATACTTACTGGATAATACTTGATACATATACACACATAGATATTGAGCTGAAGCAGTCTAATGCTTGTAAGCAATCAAGACAAAAAATACAGACAAGTCCGCCTGCGTGCGAGACGAGTTCTGTAAGCAAGATCCATAAAGATCCACAGGTCTGCTAGTAAGCGAGACATCCACTTGTGAGAGAACTGTATTTCTCTCACGCCAACGCACTATGTGGATTTGCATGTAGTGCTTGAAGAATCAGAGAAAATCAATAGATGATCTTGTAACCATTGCGCACATGTCACTTTTATGATGTATGATCTTGAATGCAAATGTGTCTGCTGTTATTCGCGTGTCTGATTCTCTCATTCATTCAATTCTACACATTGGTTGATATTTTGTTGAATGCTACATTAATTTATAAATGTAGATCAGCATTGCTTGACATTATGGAGGACTGTAGGAGTGATTCAGCTGGCAGTGACCAGCGATCACATCTGAACTCCATCCGAATTGCTTTGCATTGTTTGCTTCGCAATCACGACCATTTCGTGACTGCGACTCCGATTGTGATTAGTGGTATCAGAGCATATCATCTGCAACTTTGCATTAGGATTTACATATCCGGATTTATAGGAGACAGATTGGTATCTATTGATATTCAAATGGTTTGCTGATTTCTTGTATGAGATGCTAGAAATGGGGCTATTAACTTATTAGAATAACCGTAGTACTCTGGATTGAGCTATAATTGTCTGAGATTTGATGGCTATCCTAGAGATTTTGGTTGATTGAATTGTTGTGTCTTAGAATATTTGGTTATTCTAATAATATTCGTACCAAGAAGCATTATTATCTAGAAGAAACTGTGGGCATATTTTAGACAATAAGTAAAATGGATTTTCTTTAGCTTTTGGACTTGGTTTTTAGAATAAAGGATTGATTTGCCTAGCATTTCAGGTGATTGTGATTACATTAAGGTGATGCCTTTATTTGGAGAGGATCGTTCCATTTGGAAGATTTATAGATTTAGTGTATCTTTGGATTCTAAGATGGTAGCTAAAAGCATGGTTTGGTTGCATAACATGGACTGTCAAGAACACTACCTTTTTGGGTAGAAATACACTACCTTTTTATTGGAGGAGAGAGAGTAGGCCCACCACTTAATCCCCAATACTCCAAGAGGGTAGGCCCATCATTACTAGGGATGCCTTCATTGCATTAACTTGTGGGTAGCATCTATCAAGCTCCCTCCCAAATCTCCAAAAAGTGAAATGTACTACCAAAAGGTACAATGAAAAATGGGTTCTTTTTTGGTACCACCAAACCATGCTTTTAGCCTAGTACTCCTGTGTAGAGGCAAGCAATTAAAGAGTTGTTATATCTTTGAGTACTCATTCCAGAAAAATCACATTGAGGATAGTAATTTATGGGTAAAAGTTGAAAGCTTAAGGAATAATTTCATGTCTTATCTTCTCCATTTTGAGGACATAACCTATTTAAGGAAGGAAGAATGTTACAGCCATATTCAGCTAAGGACATGGAATAGTCCTAATATGGTGGACCGGCCCTCCGATATTTGAGATTATTGTTTATGCCACGATCTAATTCCATGTCAAGTCCAGTTTGTGTCTAATGACCTTGAGAGGACTCAAACACTCTTATTGAGACATATAGAGTAGTGCATGTACATGTGACTGTTGTATGCATGTGGACGACATGGGAGCTGGACCTATTCATAGTTGGACTGCATGGGAATTGCATGCAAGCCTCAATGGTAGAGCTTGGTTGGCTTGCCACACAAGCCTATGGCAAGCCTATGTGGTAGCTTGTGACATGCTTGTGTGGCAAACATCAGACCTATGCCATGCCTATGTGGCCTGCCACGCAAGCCTATGGTAGGCCTGCATGGCAACTTTCGAACGCACCTATATATCTCTCTCTAGGTCCACTCAAACCTATGAGGCAGAGCCCGGTTTGCTTGCCATACAAGCCTCTGGTAGGCCTACATGCTTGCCACATGGCAAACCTCAAGCTTGCATGATTTGCCATGTGGTAGACCTATGTGGCTTGCCCTGTGGCAGTGTGCGACAAGCTTAGCAGATAGTAGACCACGTAGGCAAAGCCTGGTTGGCTTGCCAACCTATGATGGGCCTACGTGGCTTGCCACATGACTAACCCCAAGCCTGCACGATTTTCCATTTGGCAGCCATATGTGATTGCCACATGGCAGCCTATGATAGGCTTGGTAGATAACAGGCCTATGTGGCCTGTTACACAAGCCTATGGTAGGCCATGTGGCAAGCCACACAAGCCTATGGAAGGCATACGTGGCTTGCCACATGGCAACTTTTGAGTCCCACCTCTTTCTCTCTCTAGGTCCACTCAGGCCTACCTGGCAAAGCCTGGTTGGCTTGCCACACAAGCCTATGTTAGACCTACATGGTTTGCCACATGGCAAACCCTTAGCTTGCAAGCATGGCAGCCTACGACAAGATTGGCAGATAGTAGATTTATGACATGCCTATGTGGCTTGCTACACAAGCCTATGGTAGTCCTACATGGCTTACGACATGGGAAATATCACCCTCCATGGTTTTCTACGAGGCAGGCCTACGTGGCTTGCCACATGGTAGCTTGCGAGCCCCATCTCTTTCTCTCTCTATGTCCACTCAAGCCTACGTGGCAGAGCCTGGTTGGCTTGCCACACAAGCCTATGGCAAGCCTATGTGGCAACCTACAACATGCTTGCATGGCAGACATGAGGCCTATGCCATGCCTATGTGGTCTGCCATGCAAGCCTATGTAGGCCTACATGGCTTGCCATGTGTCAGCTTTTGAGCCCACCTCTCTATATCTCTCTCTGGATCCACTCAAGCCTATATGGTAGAGCTCTGTTGGCTTGCCACACAAGCCTATGGTAGGCCGACATGGCTTGCCATGTGGCATGTGGCAAACCCCAAGCTTGCATAATTTGCCCTACTTGGCTTGCCATGTGGAAACCTATGATAGGCTTGCTAGATAGTAGGCCTATGTGGCCGAGTACATCGCCTATGGTAGGCCATGTGACAAGCCACACAAGCCTATGGTAGGCCTACGTGGCTTGCCACATGGACAGTCCCAAGCCTACATGGTTTTTCACGTGGCTTGCCATGTGACAACTTTCGACACCCAATTCTCTCTCTCTCTCTCTCTCTCTCTCTATGTCCACTGAGGCCTACATGACAGAGCCTGGTTGGCTTGCCATGCAAGCCTATGTTAGAACTACGTGGTTAAACCCCAAGCTTGCAAGACTTGTCATGGGGTAGGCCTACATGGCTTGCCACGTGGCAGTCTGCGACAAGCTTGGTAGATATCAGACTTATGACATGCCTATATGGCCTGCTACACAAGCCCATTGAGCCAGAAATTGGTCAAATTTCGTAAAAAATGGTTACAACTTCAAACGGGTGGTGTCCACAGGTTCGTGGGCTCGACACGAACCCACAGGTTCATTCACAGCTCAATTTTGATGTCGTTTGGCAAGGGGAATGCCACTAAATGGACTACTTTCCAACATTCATGAGAATTGGTCCAGTGTTGCCGAACGAAGTCCGTTTTTTTGGACACGTGTGTCCGAACCAGAAACCCTATATGCATTCCTGGGATTCTAGGCCCATCGAAATTGGTCGAATTCAGTAAAACACGGTCAAAACTTCGGATTTTCTTAAGACTCGAATTTTTCCGAAGACTCGAATTGTTGGAAAGACTCGAATTTTTTCGAAGACTTGAATTTTTCCAATGACTTGAATTTTTTCAAAGGATTGAATTTTTCCAAAGACTTGAATTTTTTCGAAAGATTGAAGGACCCTTTCGGCCATGATCCAAATCATCGACCACCACCTAGATCGGCCTCCATTGCCCGTCAACGACGAGCACTCTTTACTAGTATATATATATTTAAACTTATGTACAGTTTTGCGCATGTGTATGGGTGCGCCCATGCATCCTCCTCCCCTCACCCATGCATATACTTTTTCTCAAGTAAAAATGATGGGGAGGGGGATGCATGTATGAGAAACATAAACCATGGCACTCCAAATTTTTGTAAAGACAGGAATTATTTGATGACTCCAATTTGATGACACGAATTATTTGATGACACAATTTTTTTCCAAAACTCAAAATTTTTCGAAAGATCCGAATTTTTCCCAAGACATGATTTTTCTTAAGACACAAAATTCTCGATGACTTGAATTTTTCTCAAGACTTGAATTTTTCCTAGACTCAAATGGACGACCACGTACACACACACACATACATCGGCCACCCATCAACGGCCATCGACTTTCCTCCTAAATCATCGTTGCTCGCCCGTCAACGAGATACTGAATTTTCAAATCATCGACTGTCACTAGATCGGCCGCCATTGCTCGTCAACGACGGGCACTCACAACTAGAGTATGTGTGTGTGTGTGTGTACACACACACACACACACACACATATATATAACATATATATATATATATATATATATATACTTGCCTTTGGGTGGAAGGAAGGGGGGCGGGAGGTGTTTCAACTCATGGCCCATGAAGAAAATGTGGCTTGTTGTTTTCAGAGCAGCATGTGCACAACAATGGGGTGGGATAGAGCATGTTTAAACCTTTTCAGGGTGAATTATATATATATATATATATATATATATATATATATATATATATATATATAGAGAGAGAGAGAGAGAGAGAGAGAGAGAGAGAGAGAGAGAGAGAGAGAGAGAGAGAGAGAGAGAGAGAGAGAGAGAGAGAGAGAGAGAGAGAGAGAGAGAGAGAGAGAGAGAGAGAGAGAGAGAACAAGATGTGGATTAAAAAAGGAATGGCCACAAAGAAGAAGTTTATTGCCCACACAAAAAATGTGTGATGGTCACGGAGGCCCGAAAAGAATGAAAAATGATGTGTGCACCCGGGTTCTCAAGTGTTGCCAACACCACTTGTGGCCCTATGAAGGCAAAAACTTATGGCCCACAAAGAAAATGTGGTGTTGTGACTTCTAGAGCACCATGTGCACAACAACATAAAATGGGCTGGAGTAGAGGTTGTTCAAACCTTTTTAGGTACATGTAAAAATAGAGAGAGAGAGAGAGAGAGAGAGAGAGAGAGAGAGAGAGAGAGAGAGAGAGAGAGAGAGAGAGAGAGAGAAGAATGATGGTGTAAATTCAAAAAAGAATGGCCACACAAAAAAGATGTTGATTGCCATCGTGGGCCTCAACTCATGGCCCACAAAAAAGAAAAGTGTCATTGTGGGCCTCAACTCATGGCCCAAAAAAAAGGAAAAATAATGTGTGCACCATGGTTGCCAACACCATTTTAGGGCCTATGAAGGAAAAAACACATGCTAGGGTGGCTTTCAAAAGTTACTTTGAGCTCTTCTGCCTATAAAGAGCTTGCCTCATTGCACTTCGGATGCCATTGCCTTGTGACTAAAACGTTCTCTAGTTCATTGTGCATATTTGGTGTAGTGCTTATATGATTATTTTTGGGATTCTATTGACTCTACGCAAAATTGGGCTGCTATGTAAGACATCCCAAGCACTTTCCTCACATTTTAACGCACCTAGAGAATTATTGTTTTTTGTTATGAGACCTCAAATTGGCAGGACATAAAACAAAAACGTGTTTTTTGTTTTCATGCTCTTGCAAATGGACCTTTATGGTGTCATTTATGTCACTCTCAAAAAATCACTTTACAACCCCTTGTGATTTCTAATAAACTCTCAACTTAAAAATCTTGGTCATTGGACGTCTAATGACATTGTTGTAAAAAGAAAACTCACTATATTTTGCTAGCTCTATCCATGGGTGCCATAAATTTTTGTCATAGAGTTAAATGCCCCTTCACTACCTTACTGTTTATAGGTACTTGGTCTTATCATGTCTTAAAGCCTAAATTTGTCTAATGTTTGCAACAAATTTCTTTTGGTTGTTTGTTGTAGACTTGCCTAGCTTAATTGGCGTCACTACCAAACTTGTCGTGGTGCACTTTAATAGACGTTTTCTAGCTAATCTTGTGGCTTTGACATCACTATTGGCCAAGAAACTGTGTAATGAAGCATGATTGTATTTAATAAGCTTAGTCATAATTTTGTCCAAGTTCAATTGATATTATTCATATCATAATGGATAGTTGGGGCTTTTTTTTCCCATTGTTTTAGACTACTGAAAAGTAGAATGGACAGCGTCCCACTTATTTCATTTTTAAAAAGTTGAATATTTTTCAGATGTGGATTTTGTTTCATAATAGTCGTTTGAAAGAAGCCCAACCATCTATTACGCAATGGAAGGAGCCGAATCAAAATGTCATCTATTCGACTCCTTCCATTTTACATTAAGTATGGCTTGCTCTATGATATTGTCCTAATTTGTACTAGAATTCTTATCTTAAATAAGACAAAATGAAATTTTTTTAGTGCAAGGTGTTAAGTATTGCTGCTTTATTAGGTTTGAATATCTTGTTGTATTGCTTTTATAATTTTTTAGA
>CM055099.1:31438889-31880866 GCA_029204225.1 Diphasiastrum complanatum
AATCACAAAAAGTCATATTGACACATCCCTAAAGGATTGATCGAAAAATTTCTAGCTTATTTTTCGAACCAATGTCAATCTTGTCAAAGAGCAATTTTTTGAACCTGGCCGGTTCGGAGTGGTTCTAATTTTTCCGAGCACCTTCGAACCTGTTCGGTTCAAATCTGTTCTAATTTTTTTGAGCCTATGTATATTTCGAAACAATATATATTTTTTGAACCTTTATAAAATTTTGGCCCTATGTATAGTCAACTCAGAAATCCGACCCAAGTCGCGACGTTGACAGTCCACCTACCTCTGTACATAACTCTCTGGAAAAAACGATGGCTACCTATTGTAGGACAAATGTAGTTATTCAAGTAGATGAATGTCAGCTTTCAAAGTATTGATTATCTGACTTCCAATCACCAAGGAAGATCTACTGGAGTCAGCGCTCTGATCAAGCTATCATCCTGCAAGCATTTTGTAGTAATATAGTTAAGTTATAGTTTTTGGATATTAAGTTATCATCTATGTTTTCAGCTGAAGATTGATTAGCGCCCACTGTTTTGCGTCAGCTTCAAGCTTATGCACTCAATTTTGATTATTATCAGAGTGCATTTTTGTCTCTACACTACTATCTTGTTCCATTGCGCATTGTAGTTATTTTTTACTCATCTTGAACTCGTTTACTGGTAACTACCACATTTCTGATCCATAGCATGCACCACCAGCTCACCACTTCCGTTCAAGTTTCTCTGATTTTTGACATGGTATCAGAGCTTCTGTTTCGATCAGAACTCCTCTAATCCGATATTAGTCAATCATCTCTAGGAAACTTACGATCTGACATGGTATTAGAGCGGGTGGCTCGGTAATCTGCATATTCATTGTTGGTTATCAGTCTTGTTTCTACCAAGACCTCATATCAGCATATGCATAGCCAACAGTAATTTGCTATTGTTGTTTCTACCAACAATATTGTTTCTATAACAGAAATGGATTCTACTTCTAGCTCTTCTCTGATTGACAAGCTCAATGGAGAGAACTACCATCTTTGGAAGTTCAAGATGAGAGTTGTTCTACTAGCCAAGGAACTATGGGACATTGTCGATGGAACTGAAGTCAAGCTAGAGGCTGATGTAGCTAGCATCACCAAATGGAGGCAATGAGATGGCAAGGCTTTTGCCTTAATCACATTGAACATTAATGACTCCCAAGTTAGTCATATTCGATTTGCACAAACTGCCAAGGATGCTTGGACATCCTAGCTATACTCTATGACATTAGGGATGTGACTTTCAAACTACATCTAAGGAAGAAATTCTTCACACTTAAAATGTCTAATGCAGACACTATTTTCAGCCATCTCAACATATTCAAAATACTAACATTAGAGAAAATGTGGGCCCAAAGAGGGCCCTATAAGAAATGCCATATAGGAGAGAGAAAAATACCAATAAAGTTATTAAAATATCATTTTCTAACTTCTTTACGCATCTACCCATACTACTTTCCATGAAAATGAATGTATCTTACTTTAGTCACATCAAACTTCACTATTGCTTAACCACAATTAAAGTATAATTTTCAAAATGTCAAAATATTCTCTCTCAATAGTTGGAAACACTCAATAGTTTGAATTAGGAGTGACATTTCAGAAACAAAGCCTACGCCATCTCTATCTCTAGGGTTATGTTTAGCGCCATCTCGAGCTCTGTTATTGTCATTGTGCTGTTTGTTACTATACTATTGTATTGATGACAAAGCTTTATCATTTTCATGTGGATCTGTCACCAGAATATGCTCCGCTCAGGACAAGAAACCCAAATTGTCAACTTCTGATATGATTCGATACATGGAGGAAAAGCTAAAGCATGTAGATTTATGGTCATCAGGAACATTGTATCCTATTGATCCATATTTATTGCAATATCCGAATTTCCATTCGGTGAGTCAATTAATAATCTATATGTGTCATGGCAAAAAATGGCCTTTTGGGTTACTGTGAGAATTTGATGCTTTATGGGAATGCACATTCAATGCAAAAAATATATTATTTGGAAGAGGAATTATGAAAAATATCAAAGGAGTGCAAAGACAAATCTACAAAATTGAAAACGTTGAAATCGTCTTTGCGTCATTTTACAACTAGTAATGATGAGATAAAAACTGCATTTCAATCCATGTGTATCTCATATTGTCTCTTGTTAAAGATATGGATGTGCTCGACAAAAAGGTCAGAAGCAACAAGAGAAAAATACTGGTAACCAATGATATATGTGATTTATCATCCATAGGAGGTTATCGAAAAAGATGAATTCATGCATTCAAGTAAGTTATAGCTTATTTGGTTTAATATTGCTTGAACTTTTTGATTCAATCATAATCACTAGTTTTGTTATTTATTAATTTCAACTTTCTGTTGATTTTTTTTAGTATGTTCCTGTGAATACTATGGTTGCCCTAATCTTTACTGACATTTTTATGAACATTATGTTTGCAATGCAGATCAATATTGGTTGCTGAAGACCATTTGGCCGATGAGATTTTCATTGGAAACTCACTAGGTCCTATTTTGACTTCTAAATCTATGAAATCAATGTTAAACAATGACAAAATGAAAAAGATTTAAGGATTTAGCTACTGATAACATTATGAATGAAGTTGGAAAAATATTGGACACTACATTGGTTCAGGGGGCACGTGAGTTTTCTAGCATCAGTAGAGAAGCATATGCAACAATGTTTAAGATAATAAAGGAGGCATTTGCAAGGTAAGAATTAAAAAGTTTCCAATCCCACGACCATTTCATCTTTTGAAAAGAAAAGACATGTTAGACTAAGGTATGCAGACAATATTTAGTAATCCATCTCATATTAATGAAGTGTATTGTTCGAAAGGAGAATGTCTAGCATATAACAATTTCAACAATCTATTTATTGACATTAATCAGTTACTAACATTCAACATAAATTTTATGGTATTACAAATGAGAATGTCAATAACAAATTGATAGTTGTTCTCAAGTTAGATGAGTCTAAAATTATTAAAGGACAAAAAATGGAGAGAGTCAGTCTTACTTTCATGCATGAAGCACTTTCAAATTTAGAAGACTCAGAAGGCCTCAACTTCAGTGTTCAATCAGAAAATGATATATGGTGGTTGGCAGCTTTTTAGGTATAGTAGCTCCTTCACATATTAAATAGGGATAATCTAATATGGATTTCATTTGGAAAATCTTCTCTGTGTTAATATTATTCAATATCATTTTTTTGTTTCTCTTATAGGTGATGAAAGAAGACCATGACATTCTCTCATGGATATTTAATAGAACGTCATATCCTGCCACCGTAAAAAATCACATGGATGGAGATCCACTCAATATTCTTGGAATTGGCACTTTCAACATAGAATGCCATTTAGGAGGAGATCTGAAAACATTAAAATGTATGTTCAATGTATCCCATGGGGCTAACTCTAAACACCCGTGTTTGTACTACATGAAGGATATTACAAGGAGTACACGAATATCAAGAGCTCGAGAAGATCCTAATTGGAAACTCGTACTACCGATTTCTCTTTAGAGCGTTCATATCTATACATTGCATGCAGAGGTGCATATAATAGAAAAATTAATATATCTCCACATCTTGTTTGCATGGAATTCCGAGCTAGAGGCATCTGCGAAGGAAGCTATTTCCAAATTAGAGGATGTGTTGTCCAAAGCAGGCTTACATAAAGGCCATGTTAAAACAAAAAAAAAGACGACAAGTTGTCAAGTAAAACAAGAAATATTCCATGCAAGCCGAGCATTGGAGGATCCAAAGCTCATAGATTTTTATTAAATTATTCTAGCAAAGAATCCAAGATTCAATACTCGGTTTGGAAAGAGATAATAGCTGCAACTCAAGATTTCGAAGAAGAAGGTTCTGCTCGTCTACACAAAGTAGAAGTTTGGAGAAAATCAGACAACATGGTGAAAATGCTTGAGAAAAGATAAATTTTCAAATACTGTTGTACAAATGATACAAAAAAAAATCAGTGAATTTGTGGATGCAGTTCGAAGTGCATGGGGTGTAGATCATATAACACATTATATGGTAAGATTTTGATGTTACACTAGTATAGACAAATATGTGCAATTAATTTAGATGCTTTTGGTACTGATTTAGATTTTGTTTTTATGACATGCAGCACATATTACGACATCATTCGACATTCTTTGCAAGAAATAGTGGAAGTCTTAGCATATGGTCATCGCAAGGAATGGAAAAATCTCATTGGCAAGCAAGAGCGGCATTTCATAAAAGTACACAACATGGTTGGACTAGCACAAAGAACAGCTATATATTGCAACTTTTCTAATGGTTTTACAGAAGAATCCAAATTCGTCATAATACAAAATTGACGGATTATAAAAAATTTCAGAAAGCATACAAATTTATACAAGCCAATAGGCAATAGACACACAGAGAGATTTTGTATATTAAATGGAATTTTTTACAAAGTACAATTCTCCAATATCTACTCTACTTCCAACACTTTCTCTAATGAAAGTTGCACTACAATTTCCTTCTTTCGTACGGATCCAAGAGCTCATAGTTTTTGTGCTTACTCATATCAACATAGGCAACATACAATGCAAATTGAGATGATCTGAGCATGGAACTCACTAGTCCATATCCTAAATTTTTAAGTGCAATAGTTTTAATAACAAAAATTATTCTATGCACCCCATTAAAATTATGTCCTTCAAGAAAATAAGAAAGTGCCTTGATTGCCATAATCATTGTATCACCATGTTGATGAAACTTTGAATGGGCAACACTTCTCTCATTATTCTTGATCAGATAATGCCCTATAAAAAAATGCAAAGTAAGCTCCAGTATAAAATCCTTGATTTTTGTCTCTCCATCAATATTATGTCCACCTTTCGATGTCAATAAGATTGGTGAATAGACAATGGGCTTTGGAAAACCAAGCTAACTTTGAAATCTGAAAAACTCCTCTTTAAAAGGAAGATCATCTTCTTTTTGGCGCATTTCCTCCACAACCATTTTCAAATAGTCTTTCCCTGAATAAAACTCATCCTTATTTACATCGTCAACACCAAGGAGAAGATCATCAGCATCAAAATCAATTATACCTGAAAATTCATGAAGCTCTTTGCTCAAAATGCAAAGAGTCTCAGCCTTTGTGAATCATTAGAGGAAAGATATATAAAAATAATAGAGTTTTTACTTAAAGAGAATTTTTTGCGGTACAGCGAGAGAGAGTCAGACGACGCGAAAGTCAAATGACTCGAAGCGACACGAAAATCGTCGCGAGAATTTTTTGCGGTACAGCGAGAGAGAGTCAGACGACGCGAAAGTCAAATGACTCGAAGCGACACGAAAATCGTCGCGACGTCTTTTTCAACCCTCATGCTCCAAAAAGGATCAGCAAGATCATGCAAGTACCAAGAAGTACAGATATCTGATCTGATATCTTGACCTCAGTAGATGCATTCTAGGTCATGGCTAATCTATCACTCTTGTAATTCGTGATTAGTTGTAGATATTTAATCACTCTAATCTAGAAGCTACACGACGTGCTATATACCTTATGGTTGATGCATGATATAATAAGTCTAATGCTATTAAGCAAGATAGACAGACATGATACATGATATAAGTCCACATGCGAGCAAGACAAGTTTTGTAAGCAGGATCCACAGAGATCCAAGTAGTCCGTTAGTAAGTGAGACATTACTCGTGGGAGAGCGCCGCTTCTCTCACGCCAACGTGTTGTGTGGTTTGTCATACAACACACAAAAACCAAGAAGGTCAATAGATGATACTGTAGCCATTACGCACATATCACTCTCGTCTTGGGTGCTCCTAGCTCTTATCAGCACTCACATGCTTGCCCCCCAGTGCAAGGGGTTCAATACGCATGCTAGGGGCTTTAACATGCATGCACGGGTTAGCTTGCCCTGTGTGTGATCGTTGACAACAAGCCAGCATTGCAATAAAACTGTACTTAAGATTGTCCAACATGGGAGCGGGCCCTCGAGCTATCATCACCAGCGCACGCGTGTGACTGAGCCCAACTGGCTGGTTGGGCACCAGCGCAGGCACAACAAGTTGGGTAGGCATGCTAGTGGATTCAGCAATCATGCGCGGTCTAGCAGAAAGAGCACCGACTAGAAGTATGAAGCGCTCATGCAAAGCACTCGTGTAGGGTGTCTATGGGTGCGGGCTTCCCCGACACTAGCATCGCCTTGGTCTCCAACACTCACACTCGGCCTAATCAGTTGTGTGATTCCATTCGGATGTCTTCTCATCCCGTAAAAGCAGGGAACAAGAGTTATTTCTAGAAGTCATGATGCATGAACTTCATTGTGTGAATGTGTAGGCTTTGTTCTCAATGAAACAAGTAGAATCATTCATGTCCGACCATTTCATTAGCCATGAAACTATGAAAATCTATCTTTGGATGTCTAAATCATTCCATGAGCTCAATTGGTTCCAAAACAACACCTAGGAAATGGTATCCTCCTCTTTCATCTCATAAATGACAATTGTGATGCTGCAAAACAAATATTAGCAACAAATGATACAGAACATATTAGAAGTTCCAAGAAGAATTCCAAACGAACTCATGTTCCTATGTGTACCTAGGGTCGTACACATGGCAGGCCATTGTGGTCCATCCACACACTTTCCTTGTGTGGTCAAACTACACCCATGCATTCTTTAGGTTGATGTTCCTAACTCTTCTCATTCTATTTACAATATCAACATCGGAATCAAGGCCTTGCATTGACATCTTGAATACATAGCATCAATCTTCTGGTAGACCTTGCTTCTGAAATCTGCTTCCTTGGAAGAAGTTGTACATCGAATTTTTTTTCAGCAACAGGATGTTATCTAATGAATCTCCTTGTGGATCAGTACTCTCAATATTGGCAGTCATTATGCACAATTTGTGGCAACAAGGAATAAGAAACAAATGACTAGGAATTGAATACAAATGAGTACATCTTGCACTACATCTGTTGGGCTTGACCATCAAGGAAGCTACCAATTTCTTTGTGATGTTCATTAGAATTTTTCTAGGATCCGAGATGACCTGTCAACAACTACTAGCTTTTCGACCATATCCCTCACTTTCTTGATTCTCTCTTTGGAGGTTCCTAGCTGCACACTATGCTCGTGTCTATTCGTGTTGATCATTAGCCTACTAAAATTGGTATCTCTAGGCATCACGTAGTACACAGAGCAAGAACATGTGCCCATGCGAATAACTGGCTTTTGGTAGAAGACACAAGATAGTGTGCCCATTCCACCCACCATCAGACCATATTCACATTTTTTTTTAGGTGTCATTTGAAGAAATATTGGTTTCTCTTGTTGGTGTTTACATTCTACGGGGCATATCGTCCTTGGGCACTCTATCTAGCCCACATAGTAGCTAATCCTGACAACTCCATCAAATGCAACATCCATACATGCCCATCATACCTATGTTCCACTACGTTCATTCTTGTGGTTTTCTCAAACATAAAAGGAAATTCAAATATTACATCCCCATCATAGTGCCTTGGTAGCTCACTTGTACGTTGGTGTGATGATTCTAATTACAAAGTTTTTAAGTATATTGTTCCGTTGCCTAGAGAGGATGTGTTATATGATACTGAGACCAAACTATTCCATGTCAACGACAAGTATATTATGTTTCCTCTTCGGGCATCAACATCAATTTTGATCGATCCGTCATAAGATTTCTTTGTTGTGGGATGCTTGATTTCCACAAAATCATGGTCTCTCTCTATTTTCGTGGATTCACTAGAATCCAGGTTGAAGGTGACACTCGTTCAGGACTTTCCTCGACCTTGACAGTGCTAGGTATTTCAATGAGAAAGTGTCCTGCAATATACAGTGGTCCACACCCTCTATATCTTTATGCGTTGCTACCTCAATCATGGTTGGCATTCCCAAATCAGAATCGATTACAATACTCAATGTCGTTAGTGTGTGATTGTCACTAGGACGTTCTCCAAAAACTTTCAGTCGATGATTATTATCCCATCCACAAAGGGTACTTCACCCCTCCACATCGAACATTACCACTGCTTCCATTTGGCTAGCAATTAGCAATACTCTCACATGGCTTTACATTATGATTTTGGCAATGCTAGTAATACCATGATTTGAACCAGATTCAATAGTGTGTACTATGTTGCTTATAGCATACAAATGATGCTCAAAAATGCACTTACCCATGTACTAATGCACTTACCAGATTTAGGTTGGAAAAATGCACTTACCTATGTAATGAGATCTCAACTCACTTACCCCTTGGTGACATCCTATGTGGCAAGAATATGCCAACGTGGAGTAGTTCTACATGCCAGAGAGGAGGTTCCTAGGTATGTTCACTTACTGGGGTGCCCATGGCTCCATGCCCAAGGGAATGAAGCAATCACATTATCCAAATTCAATTAGGCGATTAGCATGAACTTTAACAAGTGGCCTTGTGTAAAAGCATTATGCTCCTAATAATGTGAGGGTCGGGTGTCGGCGGTAAGTCCATTTTTTTTAAATGCACTTACCTTCTTGTGTCTGGAACCAACCTAAGTTGCTTGAACCAATCATTTTTGAGAGTATGTGGAGTTCCTATTGCTAACAACATTTTCTTTATGCAACGCCAAGAACAAAATTTTTTGGGAAAGGGAGGGTTATTCACTCGTCATGCAAATCGTTATCCATTGGGGTCCAGTTTTTACTACTTTGTCATTTGGATGATATACTTTGGGGCTTTGGGTACATCATTTGTTATTAGGCATTGATGATTTTCACTATTGAGTCATAAGTCCCTATTGGGCTTTTAGTCCCAATACATAGCACTAGCTAGAGAGGAGACATCGTAAAGAGCCTACAAGCCTTATCATAACAAATGTATCATTTATCGAGTAGCTATATCTTAGAGCAATGAGGCATTGAAGGCCATAATTGAAAAATCCAAAGCCTATGAGAAAACTTTGTCGAATGAGAAAAAATGTTTGGAATTCCAAAAATATCCTCCAACGACTTAGTATATCCCCTCCAGCAATGTAGAAGCTATTGGAGGACATGACATTAGTAGAAAAAACGTTGTTGAATTCGACGATTATGATCTGTTAAGTTGATATTATATTGTTTTTTATGTTGTACTATTTTCTTTCAATCAATAGTTTATGTTTGAGATTGTATTGCTATCTTTCATTCTAAATATATTACATTTACTCATTTACAAGATGCCATTGCATTAGATTCCTTTGGTATGAGACATGGAGGCCTTCGAGGTGTATCAGTTGGGAGAAAGGATGCATCTCTATCTCATTATTTGAAAAAATCTAAAAATAATGAGATTTGTAGATATAATGGATCTTCTAATCCATATGATGCCATTGTCATTATGGCTATTAAGGCATTATCTCTTACTTTAGGAGGCCATGCTTACTCCAGAGGAACATACAAAATAGTTTAGGGATCTGTCCATTACAATATTGGGTTATATCCATAATGATACTACAAAAAGATCATCTGCAATGGCCCTTTATTCGGGTTATATAGATATGAGCAAAAGAATAAATTTCGAATTTTTAGATCCATATGAAAGAAGATTATTCCTTCATAACAATACCATCTGCCTGAATCTTGGAGAGGATGATAAAAATTAGACAATTTTTTGTACTAGATTATTGTAATATTACAAGGATCTCTCTTTTCTTATGAATTTGAATGCTTTATGAAAGATCATAACATCTAGCAAACTTTTAGCTTGATATCTAAATTGTGCTCTTCTGTAAAACCACTGAAAAAGTTGAACTAAATATTTATTTTTTGAATTATGTCCACCATAATTTGTAGCTCGATGAAATGCTCCTCTGGCTTTCCAATGCGATTTTTCCATTCCTTGAGATGACCAGATACTTAAGCTCCCGTAGTCTCTTGCAAAATATGTGGCATGGTGTAGAAAGATGTGCTGCAAAAATTTGTTGATATCAATTGCACAATATTTTAAAAAAAATTATTTAATACACAGAATCATCAAACAATCAGAGAACATTACCATGTAATGTGTAACGTGATCTTTTCCCCAACAATCTCATACAGATTTGACAAATGTGGTGCAATGCTTTTGCATAGAACTGATATCTTCCGATGATAAGTTTTTCTTTGTAATAACACCTATGAGTGTGTCCAAATTCTTCCACACTTGTGCCTTTTGCATTCGTGTACTTCTCTTGTTCTCAAAATCTTGTGTTGCTGAAACAATTTCTTTTCAAATTCTATACCTGGCACTAGAATCTGTGCAAGTGTAATTGGATAAAAATTTCTCTGCTTTAGACCCCCAATTGATGCCTTATTAGGAATATTTCTTGATTTTCCTGCCAGTTTGTCACTTTTCTCAATTGTGACATTTCCTTTATGTAGTCCTACTTTTGAAAGAATTACTTCCAACCTCGTGATAGTTGATTTGGCCAAAGACTCTGGTTTTTTATTCCAAGAAAATAAAATATGAAGATAAATAAGCTATTCAATAATATGTACCTCAACATGCAATGTGCATATGTGTACATATTTTAAGGGTATCAGCAAAACATATTTCAAATTTGGATCTTCTAGTTCTCTTGTTGGACCATTGTTTGTTCATCCCACATTCATATCATAGCAATCTTTCATGCAATAAATACATGGATGCTTAGATGTTACCCCATGAGAGATATTATACATACATTTCAACGTTTTCAAATCACCTGCAAGGTGCCATTGAATTTGAAAACTACCATGATTTTCAACAGTAAGTTCTTGACCCTCCATATGTCCTTTTATGATCTTTCCATAATTTGTACGTGAAAATATCCATGATAGAACTCCATGATTTTCTTTTAAAACCTGTAATAGAGCAAGTAATGTGTACTTTGTTAGTTATGTACTGCAAAAAATCATGTACTACAAAAAAAAAAATTGTAATAGAAAACATGTCATAAAAACGTACCTGGAATGTTGTGTTATCCACCATATGTGATTTTCTGATTGAATACTAAATGTATGATCATCTGATACTTTGCTCATCAAAGATGATTTTGGATTCGTCAAGTTTCATAACAACAATCAACTTTCCATTTGCTTGATCATCATTAATTTTATAGAAGCGAATAATGTATATTAAAACATTTTCAATATCAAGGAAAATATTATAGCAATCATTTTAATTTAGAACACCACTTTCAGATTTATAATAATCAGTGATATGAAATGGTTGGCCAACCACTTTGAACATTCCCTCATTAGCATAATTTCTTGCTAATCTTGCTCGATATGGACGAGGAAGATAAGTTTTCTTAATCTTTACTTGAGAAAATGCTTCTTCTACAATCCAAAAAAATGTGGAATAAGCATTTCTGCTAACTCCAACTTGATCGCATGCACCTTGTATTACATTTGCATCTAAATAAGTTTGAACCCTGCTCAAAACCATCTCTGCAATTTCATTTTTCACCTTTTCAAATCGATAATTTTTCATCAGTGCCCTTGCAGATTTCTTTGGAAGAACATAACTTAAATATTCTCCAATACATGGACAATCGTTCAAATAGTCCTTTGCTACTAAGCATGATCTGCAATACACAAATCACAAATAATGTTAATGCATATAACTACATCAAGAATTAACAAGTTCAAATAAACAATTTGCAATCAAACTTGAATACATTTATACTTGAAAGCTTTTCTTTTGATTGCCACTGTGTACGGATAAGTCATCAATATTCTTCTTCGGTACCATTTGCCTTGTCCTTTTCAATATTGTTGTTGTGATAACATCTACATCAACAACAGATTTCAAACTTTAGATTGTAACTTCTCCAATGATTCTAGCATATTTTGGTTTGAGCTTCGAAGACTGTTGATTATCGTATTCAGTTCTAATATAGAGGCCTTATGTGCAAAGTTTTCCTTTATAATATGTTGCACATTATGTTGCAATTGTTGATAAGCACATTGTTGTTGTCGATTAGCATACTGTAATTGTGCATTATCCATGCCAAAATCTCACAACCTTTGACAATATCCAAGTAATCCTCTATGTCCTTCACATGCAAATCTGAGGAGATGACTGATAGACTTGAAATCTAGACATCAACTGGTACTTGGATCTTCAGGATAAATTTTTCCGTCTACCCACAAATCTACATGCTTATGATTCTTTTTTCTCAAATCTTCAACCAGAGAAGCAACATTTTCTACAACTTTTGAATTCTTCTTTTAAAATGGAGAACATTCCATAGGAAGTGCAACATGCAAATGAAACTTTTCCATTGTTGAAAACTATAATATCTCAAAAGATTGATCATCGGTATCTCTGGATTCGTATTGGCTATGTCGAGCTCATAATTCTCCCTCCTCATCTTTTACTTTAAGCATACAAAGATTTGAGCTCATAGTGCTCCCGCTACATATTTTGTAGAGAGCATGCCAAGATTTTAAGTTGGCTAAAACAAGCAAAGAAATTTTGGCTTTCGTTATTACACGCACACTTAACTAATTAATGCTTGAAGTTAGAGCTAGTTTTAGCCACATTAGTTATAATGTAGGCATTACCGAAAATTCGAAAAACAGCAACCAAACGGTACCGAAGTCCATTCTCTCTCTATGTAACCACTCTAAAGTCAAACTTCTTAAAAAGCCCATTTTGAGCCCATATTTTTCCTAAAGTCTCTACTAGTGTGTACCGCTTTAGTAACATGATCAAACAATTTATATGCTTTTGAATTGTCAGGATCATTAGACTTACAAACTCCAAAAGGACCGTCTAAGAAAGGCCACATAGGACAAAAAAAAAATCATCGGATTTTAAAAATTCGATGGACTTTCAAGTCTAGTTTAGCTTAACCTTACCAATAATGTGTAGTTAACATGAGACTATTATGACGACACATGCAACTGCAACTTCAAGAACCTATGACGCTCATTAACTAACTTTTCAAATTTGAAAATGAGATTGTGTCTCTCATTTTAACTAGCAAGAGTAGAAACATAGAATCTCGGTACGTCATGCAAGAAGAAGAGTATGTGATTTTTTCTGACAATTTGACAATTTGTCATATGATTCTACCAGCAACTCGTTTGTGGATTTGAATCGTTTATTGAGATTTATAGTGAAATTCTATAATATTACAAGTGTTAGTACGATCAAACTTATACTGGTGGTCAAGTTAGATGAATCGAAACTTATACAAGGACAAAAGCTAGAAAGAGTAAGTATTACACTCATGAATGGAGCATTGGACAATGCAACAAACTCAAGGGATCTCGTGTTGGATTTCTATCCTCTTCATCCCTATCTCTTTGCTAATCTAGATCCATTCACTAGCTGTTGTAAATACTTGAAAAGTCGCATACTCTATAGAATACACATATTTCCTGACAGTCTACAAAAATACAAAGGAATCAGTGACAGTGCTTTCCCTGATTGCTCGGACACCTGTGACTATTCGACTATACTCAATTGTTCGGCCAACCCCCATCTTACACTTCTGATCAAATTTGATAGTTCGTCCATTACCAAACAATCTGCCGCAATCCGGGATCAACAACTAGACAGAATCAAGATATTGTCTGAAGGCGACTGCCAACAGCTGGTAGTGCCTTAATCATGATTGTAAAGTATAGATTAGCTATTCTTTTGATTAGTTAGCCATGCATATATAGGTCGCAACATATCAGTTGCTTCAGTTGAGCTCCATAGACAAGAAGAGAGGTTAAGCCCTGGAAATCTACTTTCTGATTCTTAAGGGCGAACTTAGAACTTACATTATCAGAACGATTGTTCTGATAAAGGGTAGACATTTGCTGTAATTGTTTCCAGTCATATAATCTACTATCTATATACAATCATCCTGAATTTCTAGATGGATTCGCAATCATAGTCTGCACTAATGGTAGACAAACTCGATGGTTCGAATTACCTCTTGTGAAAATTCAAGATGAAGGTGGTACTAATGGCCAGGGAGCTTTGGAAAATAGTCCATGGAATCGAACTACTTTCCAATGTCGATGAGCAAGCCATTTCCAAATTGAAGCTCAGGGATGACAAGGCTTTCGCCTTGATCACTCTTAACATCTCCAACACACAAATTGACCACATCAGACAAGCTCGATCTTTGAAAGAAGCCTTGGATATACTAAATACACTACACGAAGTGAGGGATGTCACTTCAAAGCTGTATCTTAGGAGAAAGTTTTTCTCACTCAAAATGATAGAAGGTGATTCTGTTCAGATTCACATTGATCAATATAAGACTCTATTGGAGCATATGGTGGCAATAGGTTCAGTGATCGAAGACTCTGATGTTGTAATGACCTTATTGTCTAGCCTGCCATCCTTATATGAAAACTGGGTGATATGATTTCCACACACTCAGAAATTACGTTGTCCAGAGTCATAATCATGTTGTTGTAGGAGGAGACAAGAAGAAATGGAGCATCCGCGTCCTCCATCAATGACTCGCAAGCATTATTCTCGAAGAAGAACACAAGGAAGCAACAGAAGAAGAGAGTTGTCTCCGAAAAATCGACAACAATTAGAAGTAGTCACAGAAGACCCAGAATCAACAACCTGCTTAGAACAAGAAAAGGCCCTTCTGCAAGTACTGCAAGAGGACGATGTGAAAATTACAACAAATAAGGATTCTAAAACACTTGAAATGATGAGGGAAACAATAGATTATGATTCCATAAAGTTAGCACAAGTTGCACCATCAAAATACATCAAAAATCTATGCTTGAACCTCACTAAATGGCC
This sequence comes from Diphasiastrum complanatum, assembly GCA_029204225.1. Lineage (NCBI taxonomy): Eukaryota > Viridiplantae > Streptophyta > Lycopodiopsida > Lycopodiales > Lycopodiaceae > Diphasiastrum > Diphasiastrum complanatum. Next base: position 31,453,707 of record CM055099.1, read on the forward strand.
CAAATCCTTGAAGAAGTCTTCGCACGTGTGAATGTATGGCCTCCCACAGTCTGAGCATTGTACACCAAACCCACATTCAATCCTATAATGATTAGAAATCACAAGAACTCAATGGTGGATCTTTCATCCCTACCAACTTAGGGCTGGAATCTTGGAGATCCCTCAACAATGTAAAAATTACCAAAAATAGCTCCTACTTTTTCTCTCTTGTATCTAAGCATGATTTAGACTCATTCCAAAGGTTCTATCACTTAGGTCAACTTGAGAACATCCTTATGAATGGAATCCTATGCTATTTGGCACGTGTGCAAGCCACATCATGACCATCTAACTATTTACAAGTCATATGACCAAAACTAGTCAAGCTAGAATTGTGAATTTTTAACACTCCTCCTCACTATCTAGCTTGGTTCAATCATTGCTTTACTAATCACTCCAAGTGATGATCTGAACTTCACAAAAGGTGTCTTTTGAAGTGGTTTAGTAAGTAGATCGGCTACACATTCATTGCTTGGAACATGCTCCAAAGCAATCTCCTTGGCTTGCACCATTTCTCTCACAAAGTGATGGCATATCTCAATGTACTTAGATCTTGATGCAAGGTGTTGGGCTGATATATTGTCATTGTAGATGATTGGTGCCTTCTCTGAATCTTTGATCTTTAGCTCAACCAATAATCTCTTTGATCCAAAGCACCTCCTTTGTAGTGGTTGTCAAAGCTTTGTACTCGGCCTCGGTTGAAGATAGAGATATAGTTTCTTGCTTTTTGGAAAGCCATGAAACCACACCTTCTCCTATGAAAGTTGAATAGGCATTTGTTGAATTCATATCCCTCTTGTCCCCTACAAAATCTGAATCACTAAATGCATGAAGGTTAATCACATCTCCTCTATATAGAATCCCAAAATCCAATGTACTCGAGATGTATCTTAGAATCTTCTTAGTCTCTTTCCAATGGATATTCAATGATTTTTGCATGGATTGGCTCAACCTACATACACTAAAGCTAAGAACTGGTCTAGTTACAATGATCCACATTAATCATAGCCTATAAGTTGCCTAAACAAAGTGATGTCCATGAAGGATCTTTCATCATCTTCATTTGGTACTTTTACATCTTGCTCCATTGGTGTGTCAACACTTTTGCACTCTTCCATCGTAAACTTCTTCAAAAGATTTTGAACATAGTTAAACTTGACTTATAAAGACAAAATTAGATCCTCTAAGCACTTCTATGCCTCAGATGACGTGAAGACACCCTAGATCTACCATCTTGAACTCTAAAGATAGATCTAACTTGATTTTTTCAATACCATGAACACTATTTCCACTAATGATGATGTCATCTACATAAATGAGTAAAAGTACAATATCAACATCATCAAACTTAATGTAAAGAGTGGGATCATATTCACTTTGAACAAAAGAAAGTGAAATGAGATAGCAATGCAATCTTGAATTCCAAGATCTTGAGGCTTGCTTCAAGCCATAGATGCTTCTTTGGAAATGACTCTCTCTCTCTCTCTCTCTCTCTCTCTCTCTCTCTCTCTCTCTCTCTCTCTCTCTCTCTCTATTTCCACTAATGATGATGTCATCTACATAAATGAGTAAAAGTACAATATCAACATCATCAAACTTAATGTAAAGAGTGGGATCATATTCACTTTGAACAAAAGAAAGTGAAATGAGATAGCAATGCAATCTTGAATTCCAAGATCTCGAGGCTTGCTTCAAGCCATAGATGCTTCTCTCTCTCTCTCTCTCTCTCTCTCTCTCTCTCTCTCTCTCTCTCTCTCTCTCTCTCTCTCTCTCTCTCTCTCTCTCTCTCTCTCTCTCTCTCTCTCTCTCTCTCTCTCTCTCTCTCTCTCTCTCCCCCCTAGCGATGGCTGTTTCTGCCTACCCCATCGCGCATGTCCTCCATCTTGCTCTAGCTTGCAGATCTGATCCATCACTGACCAACGATGCTCCATGGCTCTTCGCACCTATCCAGCGGGGCTCTTTGTTGTGATCAGCAACCAGTGCTTGCTTCCAGCGCCCGCATCCTGCCTCCAGCTCCTTTGCTGCAACCAACGTTTGATTCCAACACTAACCTCCATCGTTGAGGTACTTGTCATCAACGCCTACCTCTTTCGCTAAGATTGATTCAAGTCTTCCCCTTAGATCTGCAAAATGTCTCGTCGCAAAGGTGTTCTCCCTACTCCTGATCCATCTTATGTTTCCAGCATTGCTTCAACCTCACAACCAAATCCAACTTCTCTTTCTACTTCTATGCTCGTTGCAATTTTTCTCTCCATCAAATCCTATTCCCAACAATGAAACTACTGTAGCTATTCCCTTGACTCCAGACACTCCAGAAGCACCTGCTTCTGTCCCAACATATACCTTAGTCAGTCTTCTTCGTGAGGATCAACTTCGTCTATTTGAATACCTTAAAAATCACAAAGAGAAATTTGCTTCCCATGATTCTCTGCTTTTCGCTATGCAAAAGCGCCTTCAGAAGCTAGACACTTCCATTGCAGCACTCAAGAACGAAGTCACAATTATCAAAAGTGAAACTTCTTTCCAAATTGCTACCTCAACTAAAATTCAGTAGTTCGAAAGTCAGGTGGAACAGCACCATACGACTGTCCCATCATGGGCAGATGTACTAAAAGGTTCGTCTAGTCAGGTGGAATAGCACCATACGACTGTCCCATCATGGACAGATGTACTTAAAGGTTCGTCTACAGTTATCTCTCCACCTTCGCCCTTACCTTCGCTTATCTCAGCCACGTTCACCGAGGGCCGTCTGCAAAAACACAAAGCTCTCAATGTTCGAGTTAGAGGTATTCTGAACTTCCAAAATGTTGTTGAAGAAGCTGAAAAGTTTTTGGAAGGAAATTTTTAGCACCATAGCAAAGGTATGGAAACTGTCTGGTGACCTAAGAAGGACTCAGATGGTCTTGACATCTTCTTCACACCAGTGTTTCACCGGCGTGAAGTTTTAGGAAAACGATCTAAATTGCGTGATACCAAAATCTATTTGGACGAAGTTAAGTCCAGGAACTATAGAAGCCAAGACAAGAAGCACTATCAACTGGCAAACGGCTTATCTATCATGACGGCATTATCAAATTTGTATATCGTAAGCCTATTGTTAATGAGTCTTAATTCTGATATAGAGTTTGAGTTATAGAAATGAAGAGATGTCCAGTTGAGCATGTAAGTGGTACACGTACCATATAATCCTGGCTATATCACTCTCTTCTTAGTTAGTTTGGTTTTAGTTAGATTGTTTTGATAGCACTGATCCGTCTTGTTTCCATCTTATATGATGCACTTGTTCGTCTTATACGCCTTTCAGCATCGAAAAGATGTTAATAAAGCTTTCTCTCTCTCTCTCTCTCTCTCTCTCTCTCTCTCTCTCTCTCTCTCTCTCTCTCTCTCTCTCTCTCTCCCCCCCTCATCACATTCTGCCTGGCTGCTTGCTAAAAGATCATGTCAATGCAATGGTTGTTCTGTTTACTTGCTAAGAAATCATTTTCCTTTGTGACGGATTGATAGATTGGAAACTTCTCTGGCATGTGTGGGTGCTAAGTTTTTTTTCTTTTAGTCCAATTTTTTCTGGCTTCAAGCATTGGATCGCAAGAGCTTCACAGCAAGAGCTTTGCATCCTCAAGATAGCAGCTACACATCAAGAAGTGGATTCAGAGGTGGAAAGGGTAAGATCTCTCTCTCTCTCTCTCTCTCTCTCTCTCTCTCTCTCTCTCTCTCTCTCTCTCTCTCTCTCTCTCTCTCTCTCTCTCTCACACACACACACACACACACACACACACACACACACACATGTGAGTGACGAGTCAGATAGATTACAATGTTTTTATTTCGATAATGTCATGTTGAATTTCAAGATGAATGATACTTGGTAGTGAATAACATGTCTAGAAAGTCCGACCAACTACTACGAACCCCGGAGCTTGTGCGAAACACCGCTTCATACAAAACTCCAGAAAATGAAAGTAGATCTGCCAAGAAGAAGAGATTGACCCATCGAAGACAAGACAAGGCTAGGGCTTTGTCAATACGTAGTGTAGGCAGTGCATATGTGTCCCTACGTAGCGATGGTATATTGACTTCAGACAACAATGTACAAACACTTAGAAGTGGTTCAATAGAGCATATCGGGAGTAGTGAAACAATTGTGGATGTAGGTGTGAGTCCGCATAGTGAAGATTCATTGACATCAATTGTCATTGTGTGTTCGCCTCATCTTCTTGTCATAAACCGTTTTGAAAGTAGTGAATTGCCATCGGAGTTGATGGATGGAGATGACGCACAACTTAGTCAGCGGGTTGTTCCTCAATCAGTATCTCCGCGTTGACATGTTGAGCCTTCTTCAAAGTGTGATGTTGAAGATTAATCTACTTGCGAAAAGTTTTAAGAGTGCCCATCAAACTATGCAAGTGAACAATACGATAGATATCCGTCTTCGGAAAATCATATCTGGATGTGGTAGAAACGCCGAAGATAGACAGTTCAATGCCCCAATAGCAAACAAGATGTATGTCCTTAGATAGCAATCGCAGCTCCACTCCGACGTCATTTGCCTGAAGACGCCCTTCATGCCAGAAGGAACGCCATTAGGACACAATAAATGGACTACTTCTCGACATTCCGAGAAGTGGTCTAGTATCATTTGGTCGGCCGTCTATTCCATATCATGCTACATGCAAAGACAAATCCGCAGCAACAAAACGGGCTCCAAACGATTCAGTATCCAGAGAGAAACATGCGTCCGAGCCAGAAACCCCAAAAGCTATCCAGAAAAACTACGCTCGTCGGACCGAAAACTGGTCGGATTCATGCGAAAGGCGTCCGGACCTCGAAGAAGGTGGTCACAGGTTCGTGGGCTCGGCACGAACCCATTGGACCAGTTGTAGCTCAATTCCGAGGCCATTTGCCTAAAAACGCCCTTCGTGTCGGAAGGAACACCATTAGGGCAAAAATGGACTACTTGACGACATTCTCGAGAAGTGGTCCAATATCGCCGAACAGAGTCCGTTTGGTCAGCCGTTTGTTCCGTATTGTGTTGTACGCCGAGATGAACCCATAGTAGCAAATTGGGCTCCAAACAGTTCAATATTCACAGAGAAACGTGTGTCCGAGCTAAAAACCCTAAAAGCAATTCAGGGAATTGTAAAGATATCGAGTTTTTAAGAAATCAATGTAGGCACATGCAAACTCATACAGATGCACACAAACACACAAACACACACACACACACACACCATCGGTTGCCCGCCATCGACAGGCACACTTAGCTAGTAGATAATTAAAATAAATACACAAACGAGCATAGATAGAAAAGCACTTTCAACTGCTATGGAAGAGGGTTTGCAGAGTAACGATGGAGCACAAAGGCTCACAAAGACTATGCAGCAAAAAAATTAACTGATCCGCCCATGTGTGGTGTGGAAGTAGAGGGTTTTTAGTGTGGGATTGACCATGCAAGGCCAAGCCCCGCCCACACCTGGACAATGTCCAGAAAGAAAAAAAAATGAGCTGAATGTTTACATAGAGCACAACATAATTACCAGATTTAAAATGATCAGAACATTACACCTTGAGGCTGAGATCATGCTGCATGCATACTGATTTGATAGCTTGTTATCAGGCCAGCATACATCATTTTCACCCTTCCCAGAATCTCTCGAGTAAAACAAGGTTAACAATGATGAGCCAAAAAAGGGTGATAATTATTGTGAGCTCACCTCCAGTTTATAGAGAATAGAAAACAGCTTCGTACATCCTCCATGCGTCCTATTACAAGTGTATGATTATATTTCACTTATTAACCTCTACATGCATGAGAAGCAGATGGCTTACACATGTCCCGACCGTGCAAGGCTCCTCTCCACACCCTACAGCCATCATGATCTAAATTTTTCATCGCACCTACCAATGCAGGAACAATCACATGTCGGTGACAAAATAGCACTCACAATTTGAGATATTCCTAACATTTATCACATACGAACCACCAGCTATTTGGGTTGAAAAGGTAAGAGAAAGGTGTTATCAACAAAACAGAGGTTAAAAATCTGAAAAAGTGGACCAAAATCATAATTTTCAAAAGAAAAATTTGATAGCAATTGATAAATATATCCACCACTTGAATATGATCACAACCAGTTTGATATCTATGAATAGTGTACACAAAATTTACCTTATATGTTGATCTCATCAGTAGAGTCTCAAGATCCCACACTTTAAACTAAGCGATGGTGTACATTTTCTCCAAACACGTTCCCTTGAAAAGGTAAACTTAAGGGTTAGCGATCATGGCAAAGATTCGGACTTGTAACAATCCTTCCAGTCTGGAACAAGGGCTGCAGTACATTAAACCTTTTAATGCTGGACATGTATTTGAAGGGCATGTCTGATTGCATCCTTCACTTCAATATCATATGACAAATCATAAAGCTCCGCTTTGTAAGCTGATGCCATGTGAAAATCCTGATGATTACGCTGCGAATAGATTCACGTGTTGCACATGATGCCAAAAGATGATACAATCCGGATGCCATCAGACCCAGGAGAAAGTATGTGACAAGATCACACCAAGCAATGCTTTGAAATAGATGAGCACATGAAGTTGAGACTTCAAATGCACAATAAATAATCACTACCAGGGAATCACAAAACAGATAATGCCAGGGTAGCATCACATCAAAAGCAGAGGTCAACTTGCAGAAAAAACACTCTGCATGAAATCTAGAAAGCGCTTTGCATACAATTTTGGTTCCACAGCTGAAATTGAATGTGGATCGAACTGGAGGGACTTGTAAGCATGCTCCACACGCTTTGTAATATCATATTCTTGAAGAATATCTATGATACCAAGATAAAGCACTACATCATAAACCTCACAGTAGAACTCATCTTCAAGTTGATAACATTCTCTTCTTCGTAGCCTCCTATCTGCCCTGGCAGGCATGTTGACACCCAGTTGTATCCGCAACCTGCAAAAATTATAAGTCACTATTAGACATAACATAGACTATGAACCACTACACTGTTGGTAATCCATTCTGAGTTCATAGTCAAAAGCATGAGATTTCTTTGCTGATCTTATGCTATAACAAAACTTCCACAAAAAGAATACCTCTACATGTGTAGACAAAACTTGAGACAAGTCCTAGAGAGGACAATGATATTGGTGACAGATCAATCCTTGGAAAAATTCCCAAGAAAGAGGTTAGGGTTCATAAAAAAATACATGAAAATGTTTCATGTGCAACTTTCATTTTTCTAATATCTTAAACTTCCGTATCTTTGCAAATACTTGTACCCTCTAATTGGATCTGCAAAGCTGATTTTTGTAGGGTAACTGTTCTTACAACACCCCTGTTTCCCAGTCACACATCTTGTTCCCGATTTTAACAGAAATCGACTAGCTGCCACATGACTATTGACCTGTAAGGTCTCGAATTCGGTGGAATGTAATATGACCAGTTAGTTGAAGTGCTTTTCACTGGCTGCTGATATAGTCCAATTTTGACCTTATATAACCAAACCTGTGATGGTACAGCTGACTAGTATAGTCAAATCCTTTGCTCATATTTCTTGTAATCATTGCCGTTATTGCAGTCCTGCTAATTTTTGTTAGTTGCTCTGCACTCCTGAGTAAGACTTGTTTTCTACTTGGAGCATTCCATTATGTTACTTCAACCTGCTGCCAGAGGGGATATTGGGGTGACGCACTCATACGTGCTCACTCAAACATGTGGAGTTGAGGTTTGATGTATCCTCATCACATAATTCCACATGCCACACTTTTATTGCTCACACAAAATCAAGAACATAACACAAGTACAAACATATCTTCAAAGGTTGGAGGGGCCACATTTCTCCATACATGTTGCATTATGTCACAACACATTGACTCACAACTTGCTTATGGAACTTATTTACTCTAAGTATCACTTATCACATGGACCTCTTATGTCTCCATCTCCATAGGACCCTAAAAGCCAGTATCTTGGTACCTTTTTAAATCTTAAACGGGCCTTTGGCCAGGATATAAGCCCACCTGTGGGCAGGTAGTCAAACCTGGGTGGGCAAGCAGACTAACACCATCACACTACCACCTTGCTATGTATGAGCTAGTACCTCAAGACTAACAATAGGTGTAACACCACAAATGTATTGATTTTGACTGTATGCCCGCTGCAATTGATGAGATTATTTATGCCATTGACCCTTGGCTCAAATTTATTGTGAGCCATGAGTATACTAGCACAAGTATAAGACTCAAAATGGAAAAATTTATCAATATACTCCAACAATCTACTCTAAATATGTTAATTAAAATAGATTCATCAATTCAGAGGTTCAGAAAAGATGATCTCTCGTTATAAAGACGAGATATCACAAACGTTTAAATTGCAGAATCGCAGCTGTGAGATTTCTTTCTCGTCATTGAAATATTAATGAAGAAAAGTTTTGCCTAATAAATCTGATTCCAACTCGTTGATGATCAGCTTAATTGTCATTCTTGAACAACACTTTTTTATGTATTGGGCAATTGTAAGTTGTAACAGTTTAGCTCCACAATCCTAGTCCTTCCATTCAAAACTAAACAGTAGCATCTGCACTCTCACTGGGTCTGCAATGAAGCCGATAAAACTGTACAATATTTTACTGAGCGTATTATGTACCTCATAAATACTAGCCAAATTTTGAGTGGCTTTGACAGAGTCCTTGGCTTCTGAAGCATTCTGCTGGTGATTTAGCTTTGAGAGGACTTTAAAACGATTTAAACTAGATCATCTTTAATCTTTTGTCAGGATAAGAGACGAGGTCACTTATACATCCTATTTGGCAACTTGCTGTCATAATGTTAGAAGCCCAACTATGCGTACTTCTATTGAGCTTCTCCTTGGGAGTCTTTAAATTATGCAATGAAGTGATCAACTTATAACTCCTCGCTCCATTGGCATAATTCATGAATTCTCAAATAGTTCAAATGAGCAGCAAAGACAGCACAGTACTTCACTTTTATTCTTTGTGCCTGGAAGCTTTCCACTCGAGTTTTGTCCACTTCAAATATGATATACTACTGCCCTCTATTTGATACTTTCCAAAATATGCAGTATGACAGAAATTTCATATGCAATTTCCTCATTTTACAGAGGCCCATTTACCAGAATCTACTGTAATTGCAGCAAATACTGCCAAAACCAGCTTGAAGTTGCAATCAAAAACCATGTGTAAAGAACAACAACCAGAGAATGTATTCTATATGTGGAGCAACTCTTCCTTTCTCTAGTCTATTTCTTCAAACTCATCCATGTAAATTCCAGCTTATCGGGAATATACGGTTGGGTTTGTTGGAACTCATTTTGTAAGTCCTGAAAGATTTTAACAGAACTAAGTTCTATAGAGAGCTGAGATATAATTAAATTCAGCAGAAAATCCATTCTTTGAACAAATTTTCTGGGAGTCCGTTTATGGAGTTATTGTGTTAAATTCTTTGAATTTATGGCCACTCAAATGATAACAATAAGCTTTTGTGAAGTCCCTAAATATTTTGTTCCTAAATAGTTTGTCAAAACTATATAGAACGCTATGTCAAACAAATTTCTTGCCTTGAAACATGAAAGAACAGATCACTGACAAAGTACGTAAAATTCATGCTCAGCTACAATAAGTTATAGTCGTCATGTGCTTTAGGTCAAGAATACTACCGCGCTGTTCCAGGGAGCAGTAAGTCGACTTCCTCCCCTCCGGCGCCACCAGCTTTCAAAGGGCTTCCACGGACATGTGGCCCTACCATGCTCAAGTTTGGCCCAGAAGCATGTGAAATCAGGACCAAACTTCCTTTGTTCATCCAATCCTCTTCCATGTCAGCTGTTCAGAGAAATGAGTTAGGCTTGGTCGTAAAGTGACATGATCTAGAAGGTACCAGATACCTGATCATGTAAACTTCAGCGTATAGGTTGACTGTTCGGAAAAGCACACTGCGCTGGTGTAAAAATAATCATTCCCACTTTCAAATTTCATCCATGATTTCATGCAAACAGCTATGTGTTCTACAAACCAATGATGCAAAGACAGTGAAACTCAGCATAGGAAGACATCCTACCACTTTCAATCATTCTGTCACTGCAAGTACTATCTGCAAATTTCAAGTCTGGCTCATAAGAAGTCATTGGTGAGAATACTGCAGGATTATGGGGAGCCCGAAAGTGGAGTCCCAGCAAAAGACTGTAGTCCACGATACCTTCCATTTCCAGGAACTGGCAATCACATTCGATCTGCCTGAAAAAGCAATATCCATGCTGTGAATCTCTCTCTCTCTCTCTCTCTCTCTCTCTCTCTCTCTCTCTCTCTCTCTCTCTCTCTCTCTACCAATTTGTTTTGTGGTCGCTTGAGTTGCTAGCTTAATCAACGCCCTATTTCTATCCTCCATGTCCTCATAGCAGCAAGCTGCTGCTCTTCCCTAGAAGGCAGCCCTTCCCTTTGAGCAGGTCACTCACCTTCTTGCTGACACACAAACCCCCCCCCCCACTCTCCCCCAAGTTCACTTTTCTGCTGTATATACTGTCTAGCTGAAACAGACAAACCAGCAACTGTACGGATGCTATTCATCTGTTAAAGACAGATGCTTGAAACATTAGTCTCTCATCTAACATCTATGTTGTTTCGCACTAGTTGGAATTCTTCACTTTCCTCTAACTGGCCTCGACAATTGCTCATCAAATTTATTAATACACATGATTAAAAGTCTTGCAACATAGAAGTCATCTCAAGGAAGAATATTCAGGTCAACAAAGAACTAACAAGATAACGATTGACAATTCTTGAAAACGGCAAAACAATTAGATAGTATGAAAGCAACAAGAGAAGAAGGTAAGGAGGCCTGTTTCTAAATTCGGAAGTACTGCAAGATGCCATGCAAGAGTATGAGTCTATTATATAGAATGCCATATGGGAGCTCATAAAATTCTAGATGGCAAGCATGCCAATGAAACTATAGAAAAGTATAAGGATGGGCGAAGCTTAAGCTACCTACCATTCACTCTAGTTATGAGTATGCATTTGAGTCTGGCAATGGCCGAGGAGTTATCTATGTTAAGATCACGCCTCAAGTCAAACTATTCATTTAGTGGTGTACAAAGGCCATCTGAATTTTCATGAGATCGTCCTTAAAAGATTCAATAAAGTGTTAGAGGTGGGGCTGCACAGCCCTATATAACCCATATTTCATTATTCCGGTTAAAAAGATGAGAAACACTTTAGTAACTAGTAAAAGTAAAACTAGGAATACCTGATAGATGTATATAAAATCAAATAACGAATGCGGAATTGCTATCGTGCCCAACATGCTGCTTATAGCAAAGCCAAAATTAACACTTCCATAGAGCCTGGCATACAACATCTTTCCTGAAGGGCTACGTGTGAAGATGTAATGAACACCATAGCATCTCATCAATAAGCATTCACATTCAAAACCTTTCAATTCCATTCTTGTAGGGCTTTGCAACTGAGAGTACTATACAATCAGATCTAGACATGTATTTCATCAAAAAAGAATTCTTAGTAAACGAAGCTTACTTAATCAGGGATTCACGCCAAGAGGGTTCAAGATGAAAATTAAAATCCAAATCAAGGTCCTTCAGTGTCGTATTTTCATCAATTTCAACCTTATCTGTGGATCTTCCCTGTGAAGATCCTTTCAAATCATAACGACGGTGAATATTGAGCTCTGTGCAAAACATGTTTCCCATCACAACAAATCTAACCTGTGAAATGGGCACAAAGAGCAAGAATAAGTTCATGCATAACATTGTACAAAAGCTTATGACCAAATATGCCTTTAATTGAACTTCTCATCTGAAACTACCCAATCTAACAAATCTCTGTGCAGGTATCAGAAAGATTGAGAGCTACCAAAATTGTGTTTTTACTGGTAGGTGTATGTAGACTTAAATCAGTGAAAACATTCTATAAGGTCAAAATAGATTCGTATATCACCGTGTTGCATAGTCGATGTCACTGTGCTGCATAGTTGATGCTAGCAACTGATAACTAAAACCATCTACATGTATAGCAATATGTTCCAAACCAAACAGAGAATTTTACACAGCTCTCCAAAAGTCTGCTCAATAAAAGAGCACTCATGACAAGGAATTATAACTGAGTGCGTTTGCTCTAAGAAAGTAAACGCACTTGGATAGGGTTCAACATCATTTGGAAATTCCTACACACTGGTGAGGATTGGCTCAATAGATGATCTTATTACTTGATTTTCAAGTTGTTCCTGATGATAGGAAGATTGCAACAATGCTCTCATTCCTCCCTAAGAGGAAAGCTTTTTCTTGGTGGCATCCTTCAGGCTAAATCTACTTCTCGGGATGCTTTTCAACATACCTTCAAGAAAGCCTTTACAGTAATTGATGATTGTGACAATTATAAGTGGGTGCTACTCTAATTAGCCACAACCCTAGGTCAAGGGAACCTAGAGGAGATGGCGCTTTCAAAAAAATAACAATAGACAAAACTCAAGTTATGCAACTGCAAAATTTCCTCACAGCAATGTAGTTATGATCTCTATGATCTTTCTTCTCTTTTACTAAACCCTGAAACATGAACACATAGCTCCTATAAAAGAATACCCATAAAATGGGAACTTAGGGCCAAGTGTAACATAAGAAATTGTATGGGTCATCAGATGTCAAGCCAGTGACCTTCACTGTGAATGTCTGTTAAGGGTGGGGGTGGGCTCCTTTCACCAAACAGATATGATAAATAAACAGCGATAAGCATGAGCTTTGGTAGTTCTACACGATGTTTGCATGTTTTTCAAAATTGACAAAAAGCATGAAAATTGTTTCTCTCCTAGAAAATATTTGTTCATAAGAACAGCATAAACAACACTTTTCCATCTGGGTTTCAGTTTTTCTGAAATTTCTATAAATGAAAACCCGGATGTTCATTATGGCAAAAGCTAGAATTTCAGTCTGTCTATTTGAAGGATGCACTAGCAACTTCAATCAGAGTAGAATGCCACATTACCGCAGGGATATAAGACAAAACAGAAAGCAGAAAACACATCACTCTTTTAACATAGGTGATTCGAAATGCTCTAGTTGCTCAAAACTGACAGATTGTTGATTGCCCAAGCGACAACTGTAGCAGAGAAGAATACGACCACAAAAGTTTTTCCGTCTATATTAAAAAAATCAACTGTTCTGAAGAAAAATCATCTGTTCCAGCTCTTCAAAAGCTTTGTAGGAAAAAAAGATTAGCATATTGCAGCAGTACGATATGTCAAAACTGCTATATACGCAGTTACGCACCTTTCTGCCACCGTGTGGCTTAATTTGATGAAGACCAAAAAATTTGGTGATAAGCGTATTAGCATATGTCCGCACATGATTATAATAATTTGGGAGCATTCTTAAAAGAACCTACAGAACAACCAACAGCATGATAATACAGGCCTCAGCAACAATCAAGTGAACATGTTACATAGCTTCATGACATAGATAGCCTATTGTCCAAGTAGGAAATTTGGCAGAACGGTATTTTTTTGAAATAAGCACAAATCAGGTTATTTACCATCCTAAAACAAACTGCCTAACTAATAAAGAGTACAGACTAATCAACCACTTTAGCCCATTGCAGGTAATTGTATGCCCAAAAGTACTTGCAAGTCAGCAAGCAATCAAGAACTTTAAAGACTTAATAAGAAAAGGTATTCCAGCAATGGGTACACATATCAAGGCGCTACACATCAATCAGGTAACTAATATGACCCTGGAGCAATCCACTTATGCTACTTGAATTCGGCAACATTTGAACATGATGTTTCAAAAGGAGAAATCCTATAAATTAGGCCTACTAGAACTAACCTTATCTATATTGAAATAAAGAGATCATCTCATTATAAACATTCTATGGTATACAGTGCCAGATCAAAGCTACCTTGACTTCAGATCTACGCATTGTTTTGATCATGAAACGATCATCATGGGACAAATAGAACACGCTGCCACTTTTCCCAGGTGAAGAAAGCTCCCTCAACGCATCACTCCCACATATAGATAGCATGTAATCTGCCGCATCAATCTTAAACATCTCACGCAAATGCCTGGTACAGGTATCTCCAGGTCAATAAAAGTCGAAATCTACCAAAAAATTGGCACAAACAAATGACTAAATATCAACAAGAGCAGATTTACTCGATAGAGGATGCACTCAAACATTTTGAGGTAAAATGCACTAACAAAGACAGGGCCCAAGAAAAACCTGAAGACTAGCGGACAGTAATCTTTCCATGTAAAATCTCCTGAATGATGTGGAGGAGTGAGAGCTGACCCCGTTTTGGGAAACTTCATACAAAGTCGAGCATGGGGTCTAAAGTCTATGGGACCTATTTCAATTTTTGGAAATGGAGTAATTTTCCCCACTGTGTACCTGCTCCCACTTAACAGTGTCAAATTGATCATTCTGAATACTACCCATAACAATAAGGCTATTCAACAAACTCTCTCACAGAAGAAACATGGATAGCAACAAAAACTCCAACCAGAGGATGTTAATCAAAGTATACATTAGCCCTTTCTGTTCCTGAACTTCGACCTGCGTTATTGTCAACACTTTTAGCAGAGCACGCTCCTACTAGATGCAAGAGTACACTCACTACAATCAGATTTCTTATATCCTATCTAGAACCCAAGCATGCAGGGATAAGTTGATATCTCTTCAAAGAAGCTTGAAGAAGTCCAATGCCCATGCGCAGTGTATGAGTATATGGCAAATCAAAAGAGCCTTAGTAAACTCACTCAGTAGGTCAAACACAGTATCCCAGGATAATCGATATAATAATTTACCTTATGCCAAGCTGCAAATTCAACATAAGGTCATAACTTCGATGCCCTTTGATTATTGTTTCACCTGGCCTTTTACACTCCTTTGATTGCCGATATTGAGATTTTGATGCATTTTTTGATACAAGGGTCGACGTACATTCCTTAACTATTTCATTAATTAGCACACCTTGGGCGTACTCCCTCTCAACTGCATAAAGTGTGACACCATCAAACAAACTTTCTTCAGCACTTGAACTTACTTTGACGTCGTCCCTTTCCACCGTAGATTCTATGGCATTTTCCAAACAGCCTCTTCTTTCAAGTTCATCTACATAAATTTTCTCTGAGGAAGAGATGCTGCTTGTTCTTTGGGGAGACCGCGTCAGATGAAACTCGAAATCAGATGAAGATCTATACTCACTTCTGCCAGGCTCATCAGGTAGCAAATCTCCTGATTTTTCAATACTGCAGGATTGACTGCAAGTTACATCAGCCCCTGAGTACATTCTACCAGTAGGATAGAACGTCCCCTTCCCATCTTTTTGTCCTTTGTTCCATGTACCAACATAACACGATCCATCCGCCCATATGTAAATGCCATGCCCATTCTCTAACCCTTCCAGCCATTGACCCTCAAAATTATCTCCATTAGCCCACCTCAACTCTCCCTTTCCAGTCATAAGTCCACCCTTCCAATCTCCAATGTAATCATTTCCATTGGCCCAACAGTATCGACCATAACCTTCTTGGAAGCCCTCCTTCCAAGATCCTTCATAAACATCACCATTTGCATATCGCTTTCGCCCATGTCCATGCTTGACATTCATACTCCAATCACCTCTATACGTGGTGCCATCTACACCTGTGTAAGTTCCTGTCCCATGCATGCAACCACACATAAAATCTCCCTCATACGTTGCACCTGATGGCCATGAGATCTTCCCATTACCAGTTTTCTTTCCCCTGTCCCATTCACCCTCGTACATGCATCCATCTGACCACAAGTATTTTCCAGTGCCCTCTGGAAGATTTCCATACCAAGAGCCTGCATAAAAGTCTCCATTTGGAAGACGTTTCTCCCCCGTTGAGTTTTTATTTGGATTGACATTTTCAAATTGCACTTTGACATCTTTGTGATCTCCGTTTCCAATCACGGTACTGTTCTCCTTAAAGCCCCAATAGTCATAAGGACTGGCTTCTTCCTGTTCACGGGATTCAAAAGAGATTTGATGATCTGATTCACATCTGACCGTGTCAGAGATGCAGAAGCTTGAATCAGATGCTGTGTCTTCTGGAGCAACAGTCCTTGTTCTTGTTTGCCACCTCAAATGATGAAAAATATTGTGGATGTACTTGGTTTTTGACGGCATTACATGGCCTGCCTGGGTGCCAAAAGCCAAGCTGGTGTCCGTCGCTGTGATTGATTCAAAGAAGCATTTTAGTGGCATACAAAATCTCCAGAATGATTAGAGATCCCAAAAAACACTGAACAGAAATAGCTTCATAAAACTGCATTACCATGTGAGCCCCTCATCCCACCTAAAACAAGCAACTAGCAAACAACAAAAGCCTACTCTACCAGCATAAAAATGAAGATGCCTAGGAAACTGCTCTCTCTCTCTCTCTCTCTCTCTCTCTCTCTCTCTCTCTCTCTCTCTCTCTCTCTCTCTCTCTCATCAAAACTCTACCTTTCATCCCTGTAGCTTTTCTGCCGCCAAGGATTGCGTTTGTATAATCAGACAAATTGGATGTACACAGCTTTCAACCCATACAGTAACTCAAATTGCTGCCGGTTGTTGAAACATCCAGAATGGTCCCCTGATATCAGAAATATACCGATAGAACGACTTGGAGCAAGGGAGAAAAGCTATAAACATTCTAACAGCCCAGGAGATGTACTATGAATACTAGTAACACTCACACGGAACTAATGTCCTGGTAAAAGCAGCAACTCTGGTGTCTTCTTTTACAAAATTTTCGTTATAGAAATTGCAAGGAATGTGGATATTTTGATTATGACCACTCTTGCTGAAAATTGAGGGATACTGAGATACTGGATTTCCCTCGTGTTGTCACACACCTCACAGCACCAAGTAGCAAAAACTTGTTTTGCAACTTTGTGAAGTATTGGAATATATCTTCACACCTAGGAAACTAACTGACTATCTATCAACGACAACAATGACCTCAAAATTCTTGGTGAGCATAAAAACTTGATAACTACCCAAACATCTCCAGCAATGACCTTGCACAGAACTCCGGATTTTGTTCACATCAATCTTTCATTCCTAATAGCCAGAGTATATCAATCTTAAGTCAACTTATAGGTTGACAGAAACTCCGTTGATCAATTTCAAACTCAAATACCAGTTCTAACCTCAATAACTTCAGCTATAAAATCAGTAACAAATCTAGTACTTTCCTTTAGGGCTTATAAGCAAAAGTTCACACTTTCAGCTTTCATGGAGATGAAACTAATAAGAGAAAGGAGATCTCCCGAGTGATGTCAATTCAGCTGATGTCTGGAGAAAATCTAATGTTCCTCATCCCTACCTGCAAGAAAGTGCATGCACAAACCAAATATTAGAGAATATTTGATAATAGGTTAATATTCCTACTGAAAACATGAGGCATAGCTATTTCTGGAGAATGGCATCATCTAAAACGAATGATAAATGGTTTCCAAGCTAATTTGTTTTCCATCTTTATTTCGTGAATAAACAGAACAGAAGACCTTCTATTCAGGTAGTCATATTATCTACAATGAGGAGCAGAAGAACCAAATCAGCTCATGTTTATGATTTCCTTGACAATTGACTTCCAAGTCAATCGGTGGGCATGTCAGTGACTTTTCTCTTTTTTCAATTTTGAGAGTCTGAAAATTCACTGTTTTGTGTCATAATTTGAAGGATTCCACATGAATGTAGAATGACTAGTAGAACGTTGAACCAAGGTGTTAGGCGGAAATTATCCCTAACAACCTGGCCCGTTGGGAATATAAGGGAAATCAAGATTTCCAAAGAGTCAAGATTTATTGGGACACTAAGTAGTACTAGAAAGCATTAAAAACTGATTCAGTAATGAGGACAGATCTTAACGTAGGTTATAAGGCGCATTAGTAACTTTTGAAAACAGAGCACACAGCTAGTAAGGTTCTTCAAAAGTTCAATTGAAAAACTTCAACAAAACTTCTCAATTGTCACATAAAATTTTGTATTTACTTCAAAAAAGAAGACTCCATATGTTTTCAATAGAATTTTTTATTAGTAAAAGTACATCGCATTCTTTGAGGACCCAATATAATAAATAATGTGATCACTGCTCTTGAACTTTTCTTGGATTGTTATTGCATATCCAATCAAAAATTTAACCCATCTTTTGCTTTAAGAGTCAAGTTTAATGGCGACTCTTTGAGCAAAGTTGAGCATGAAAGGACTAGATCCTATACCAAAATGCTCTTGAGAAGAACTAGGTTTTGTGAGACTACAAGTGATAACATAGGGAGTTTTGAGGTCTATAATTGTTGTATTTAGAGATTTCAAAAAAATCTCGAAAACTTGTAGCTAGTAAGATCCATATATACTTTGGTCTCATAGAAAAAGCTATAGGAGCCAGAAGTCGGGTCTCCAATTATTAATATATCATAGATTGTCATAGATGTACAACATGTAAATCTTAGAAAGAAAATTATTAAGGTATTTGATTCTACAAATGGGTGAAGTAGAGGATTGCGAGACTTGAGAAAGTGTGGATGCGTTAGAAAAGTACATTGACCCTTTTCCAAACGAAATGTATTCTCAAGAGAAAGTATATGTTGCATACATTATGTATATAACAAAAGGATTCAGAACTAAGGTTAAAATAAAGATTTTGGTTACATAAATTTCCTTTAGAAGTTGCCAAAAATAACTTAACATAGAAACCAAAAAACAAGGAATATATTTGTTCACCATGAATCACACAACTACCCAAACGGACAAACAGACTCCAAAAAAGGTGTCGCCGTGAAATTTGTCACATATGTCGATACCCTATGCCAAGCTAATAGAACATTAATATCACCAAAATATGGAAGTAGACAGCACTATATGGTCAAAAATACACTATGCTTGCCATTTGAGTACAAGTTCCTACACCTAAGCGAGAGTGAAAACTAAGCACACATGGACGAGCAACAGCGACTGGGCAAAGCTGATGGGCCCATGCTATATATTGGTGGGCAACTAGGTTCCATTGGCATAGGATCAAAGGCTGGCAACAATGGTGCACCTTCTAGCACCAAGGTTGGTCTCTCACGGCCTATTTCACCATCAGCAATTGGGGCATCATGGCTTTATCCAACAGGACACGCCCAAGTTCAATAATGGCAGCAAGTCCTAGGGTACTCGTGGGAAGAGTTAGGGAGAGACCAACCTTGGAGCTTCCCACAACACTTCCCCAACACTCATTTACGAGTCGGAGCTATTTGTGGGAAGTGTTGGGGAGAGACCTCGTTTACGAGTTTATGAATGGAATTGGGGAGCCCCTTCAGCAATCCTTTTTTTAAGAGCGGAGGTACTTTTTTCCTATTCTATTTCGTGCATTTATTTTGTAAAAATGTTTTAGCATTGTTGAATTGTTTTTTCTACAATGAAATGATTACTTTTTGGGTTTCTGTAAGATGTCATCTATCCAAGAGAAGTGACTTGACAAGTGGAATTTCTCCAGCAGCCCATACACATAATTGCTCATTTGCTTCACCCTATGTGGGCAATTGGAGCCATACACATAGACATCGAGCTCGTGGATGGCTGGAGGATTCAGGACATACAAGCAAAATGTGTATCCAGGTTAGGTTTTTCCCTCAATAGGGCTATCTAACCCATCTTGTTTTTAGCACTCATGCAATCATCAACATTATTTGTGCTATTTTGACTCCTCATTTCTTTCCAAAATCTGACAATGTCCCCTATCTTTGTACAAATCATAGCCCTTGTTGCGTAGAATCGAGAGAGGGGGTGTTGGATTTTGAGCGCAGACAAGGATATTTCACTGAATCTCAAGGTGAGTATGAGGAGTTTTTGCTAGAGCCACTCACATGATGGGGTATGGTGGGCAAATCCACCCTAGGCATTATTGCTCTTGTTACTTGCATCCTTCCCTATCTTCCAATTACAAGAGGAATTTTTATCTCGTCATGATGCCTCCAAGTCACATGACTCTATGAGTCCATCGTCCATCTATCAAACTGATGTACTTGGCCATTGGCCCACTCCTTGATATGAATCAGATCGTTTATGACATATTGATCATTCTCATTAGGCACGTGTGGAATGTGGATCACTTTCCATGTGTATGTATCATAAATATTTTAATTACTTTCACGTTTCAAATTTTGAATGATAAGTGCTTCGTGTCTATTTTGTATGACCTGTTTAGTATGCATCATTACGTCATATCTGATATTGGTTTGTTAAAGTTTAGAAGCTTTGAATGCTAGCCTCTAGGTTAGTTATTGGATGGTAGTTCGTTGCATTGCCCCAATTTTGTGGATGGTAGTTTGTGTGTCCTTACGCTCTTTGGTCATTCTCAATCAAACTAGAATAGGATTCTGCAATAATTGTGTTATTATGAAAATATTGCTAAAAGACTTCCAAAAGGCTCCTCAAGAATTGGTTACTCTACATGGCAGCTCAATGTGTAACTATAAACTATCATCTATGACAATAAACTAGAGTTTGGACTGTAAGAAAATCAAACAACATGCGTCAATGATCATTGATAGTCTAATTCACAATATACACATTTTTTGCAATAGTAGTTTGAATTTTATACAACCTATAAATGTTGTTTTCTTCCACCCTAACACCTGCACACAAAATAATCCGCAAGAACAATCTAGAACACTAACACTTTCTAGAACCATTCTAAAACAATTGTTCCAAATCTTAGAATTTTGAAACGCTGCGCATCCATGGCTTGAAGCAACTACAACAAGAGACTCAAAGGATATGTATAATCCATGAGTAACGCACTTGTCATTCCCAACGGATTCCAATTAAGTCAAATCCAAATTCCAAACAATTAAAAATAAATTTAAGTTCAAATCAGCCTATTATTACAAAACGATTCAAAAATAAACTAATCATTTTGAAAAAAAAAATTACTTAACCATTAAATCAATTTGAATCACAAATTGATATGAAGAGATTTGAAACTATTCAAATAAGAGTCTCAACTCTTAGAAGTTAGAATCAAAAAATAAGAGATGGGGTCCCAAGATACAAAGGGTTTGAGCCTTATATACAATCAAGATAAAGCATTGATATTGGCTAGGCCCGTGGGACTAGTTTATTGACTGCTCTCTCTCTCTCTCTCTCTCTCTCTCTCTCTCTCTCTCTCTCTCTCTCTCTCTCTCTCTCTCTCTCTCCTACTGCTACTTGCTGCTAGCCCGTTGTTCCCTCCATTTACCCTCCGTCCCCGTCTCTCCATCATTGTTTGTTGTCCCTCCCTCTCTCTACTGGCCCATCTTTCTTCTACTATGGCTAATTCACAATCAATGAATCGGAAGGGGAAGAAGAAAACCCCTCCCCCTTCTCCCTTTGTTTTCTAAGTCATCCCTACTACGGCTTCAAATCCCTTTACCTTGACTAAACCCCCTCCCCCTCCTACTTCCCCTCATAAATCCTCCTCTCCCTCGCCCCTACCCTCCACTACCGCAACCTCTAGCTCCTCTCCTACTGCCACTACCCCTTCTACTCTTTCTTCTTCCTCTCCTTCTTTCACCCCTTCATCTTCATCCTCTTTGTCTCCGCCTCTTTTAGCTGATTTTTCGTCTGGTTTCCCTCGCTTTATTGAGTCTCTTCAAGAGACCAATGTGTCCTTGCTTGCGTTAATCAAGCAACAAGCATTCCAAATCTCCACTCTGGAGAATACAGTTTTGGCCCTCCAGGGCAAAGTTGGCATTCTTGAGGTTGATGTTACTTACCTCAAGAATGAATTGGAATCGGATGAAGAGGAAGAAGAAGAAGTCGGCAATGCAGATTCAGAAGACATGGCAAAGCAGCTTCAAGAGCTGGTTCACTCCTTGGAGCAACAATTTCAGCAATCAAAGAGTTCTTGGGCCGACATGCTCAAGGGATCTAAGCAGGTTATTTATGAATCTATTCAAGAACATCAAAAAAGAGATCTCAAGGCCCTCAATGTCAGAGTTAGGGGAGCTTCTTTTGCGGGTAAGGACCTCGTGGCTGAGGCAAATGCTTTCATTCATTCCACCTTTGGTCTCAAAGAGGATGTCATATCTGTTGCTTGGGTGGGTAAGCTCCAATCCACTACAGTGTTTCTGCATTTCAAGGATGCTTTGCTTCGTCAAAAGGTTCTACGTAAAGAGGTTGCCTGAAGGGATCTACTATTTTTATGGATGAAGACTTGACGCAGAGAAAGAAAATTATCGCAGATGCTAAGGCCAACAGTTTACGAGCTCTCTTTCGAGACGGACGCCCGGTCTTGGTTAAAATTGCAGAACTTAAAATTGCAGATTGTTCCCCCTCTCCAACGTGAGAGATGTTTGAGCTACAGTCATTTATTTCCTCTCCTGCGTGAGAGATGAGCTTTTTTACATAGCGAATTATGTTTTAATTTAGTTTTCTATTGACGGCATTGTTCCGTCCGAGTTCCATTTCTTATGATGTACTCCTTCCGTCTTATACGCCTTTTGGCATGGAAAAGACGTTAATAAAGCTTTCTTTCTCTCTCTCTCTCTCTCTCTCTCTCTCTCTCTCTCTCTCTCTCTCTCTCTCTCTCTCATGAAGCACAATTGTAATCAAAAGGAAATGAAAATGGAATATACAAGAGTTTGGTGACAAGCTAACTAAGCAAGCTCATTCATGTTGAACTAAGCTAATTGAACTAAGATCCAATAACAATGAAGGTCCCACAACTATTTATATTAGCTAAGGCTCAAACGTCAAATCAGAAGCCAAAATCATTGTGCATATAATTAAAAGAGACCATAGTGAGGTAGGGGCTTTATCTGCCTCTAACCTGGGTGCTGGTACTGCATGATGCAAGTGTCATACGTTGAGCTAAATTGACACCGATCACCTCATAGTTACAGGCGCCCAAGTGGACTAGCAATAATCCTATAGTCGGAAGGTAAGCAAGCAAATGAGTTATATATATATCCATTTAACACTATGATAATATCAGCAAACCCGGGCTGTTAAGGCATAGCTTTTTTATTCATCATAGTAGAGGCTTTTATTTTGTTTAACAAAAGGGTGGCATCATATAAGAAAGTGGAATATAAGATGGCTGATAGACAACGAGGAGACCTAAATATGGTAAAAGTTTTCTATCCATCGAATAGGTGTGAATTGCAAATTGCTAATCACAAAAACATGTCGACAACACACTCACACATCAGAGAAACAGGAAAAATCAATTTTTTAGTGTGTATTGAATGTTAATGCAAGAAAATATGTGCATATCATGACAAGTACAACATGTCCTATTCAGCTCTTCAGAAATTATTACAAAACCAAGAACTTCAAGAAGGAATCGTAGCCATGCTTTGCACAGATACAAGACTGAAACTAGATTCAAAATTTAAATTGTAGGAAAACTATGTAAAGTGAGTGTAATAGCCATGATTGGAATGTTATCAAAACCACAGGAAAAAAACAGAGCATTTCTAGACTAACCAGATCTAGGCTTGCTCACCAACAAAACAAATGCTTCAAAGACTTACGTTTTTTACGCAGTCAAGCCACCAGAATCAAGAAACACAGGTTACAAGCGACTTATATGCGTCTTCCGCTGTTAATAAATGGCGAAGGTATATCACACTGTCTCAAGTCTTCACAGATAAAGCCTTCTTGCAGCGGTACTTAAACACTCCAAAGAGTAGCAGCACCTGCGGAAACCTAAATCTCGATGACGTTCCTAAATTCAACACTAACAGGCACCATGCCGGCCTGAATGTTCAGTACTAAAACCTTACCCACACAGTCCAATTTCGTACAAGCGCCTTGATCCTCGATCCTACAGCAGATTCTGAGCGAAAACAAAAGCTTCGGTAAGGATTATCAACCGCAGCCTACGTGTATTCTCAGGTTTCGCCCCCTCTGAATCTTGGAATTCAGTCGAAAAAGAAACCAGATCTTTGCTCTCAGCAGCTTGCGTCTGCTGCTAACAGGCTATGATGAGGAATGATGAAGGCAGAATAATGGAAAGGAATGAATGCTAGGCATCATCCGCCATAGCTCTCCCCCCCCTTCCTTCCTTCGTAACAGCAAAAAAATCAAAAGAAAAAGCAACAAACAGAACAAGACACAGAGAGAGAGAGAGAGAGAGAGAGAGAGAGAGGAGGGACCTCGTGCATTAATGGCCTATTGTTATTTATAGCCGACCACCGTTAGATTTCATTCAAATTTTAACACGTTCATACAACCAGCCATCGCTTGAGCTCCACGTGGATACTGTACCACGTGGCAACTATCCAAGTGGGGAAGATTACAATATACCGTGCCGTCACGATAGGACGGGAGCTTAATAGCACGAGATATGCTACGCCCTCGCCTCTGGATGCTGGCCACGCGGTATTCTTGCCACGTGGAGGATTTTGAACCGTTGATTGTGCCTATCGGGATGGTCTGTGGCTAGATCGAACGGTGATGAGATTGGTGAGATTGGAAGTGACGTGTGTTTAAGATGTGAGAGGGGAAGAAGACGCGGCGAGAGACTTGATGGATGACCGCCACGTGCCGGTTGGAAGCCTTTATTTTCCAACTCGTCGCGTCGTGATGCGGGTTGACCCGGTCACCTGGTCACGCGTGAAGCTTTGGTCCAAGCATTTGTGCAGGTTAAGCATATTATGACCGAGTAATGGACCTTTTCAAAGGGGCGCCATATGGAGTGAGGCATGCAATAGTAGCCCTTTTCCGGTCCATGAATTTGGGAGCATAATTCTATGCTCCATGACGGAGTTGTGAATGCCGACCGCCATTGTCATGGAATCGTGGTTTCGCCCTCCCCAAAGCATGTTGATGACTTTGTGGGTGGAAGCAACGTGTCTTTCGGATTCACCACCCTTCAATTAGGGTGGGCCCATGACGTGACTATCATCACAATCACAATTGACAACACGTTTCTCTGCTGCCACTAAATGTGGATTCTCCATTCTACTTCGCAACTTCCTTTTGCATCTTATGGATTTCTTCTCGATGCTCCTAGAGTGAAGTGGCACCACGAGTTGGATGGTTTAGTTGCATTGTCTCATCAATTGTCCTTTCCTTCTACATGAGTTCATGCATCCAGACCAACAAGGTTGCCAGCACTAAACTTCTTACTCTATTCCATTTCTTGCTTGAATAAAATATTAATCTAAACTCCCCTAATTCCTCTTTTTTTTTTTCCGTGTGTAAGAGTTTTAGCAATACCCACTCACATGGTTCTTTGCTAATCTTGTCACTTTTTGAAAAAAAAATATAAACCTATGTGATAATGCATGATGTCATCGGCTGATGAAATTAGTCCATCTATGGAGGATGTTACATCTTGACTTATTGACATTCTCTTGGTGTCTACATCACATATGATGATTTGGTCCAAAAGCACACTTGCTTCATCAAAAGTTAACGGCCTTTTTGGGTGCAAAAGACCTTTAGTCTATTTGTTGAAGTGACATGTCATTATGCACATCTATGTGTCGAAGCCATATATCATTGTGCATGTCTAGAAGAGCACTTGAGGTTTGTGCATCACAAAGAAAAATCAATGCCCCTCGGTAATTATAGTGTTTCAATTATGAATTCATGAAAACTCTACTTCATTAAAAGACACCAAACAAAGCTTAAACCTTCAAATGTGTGAATTGTAAATAAATTTGTTTGCCACACAATACATTATCAAAAATTTGATATTTGAAACTAAGGTGTAAAACAAATAATCACATTGGTATAAATTTTTGCATAACATTTCGTATAGATTTCTGTGTAGCACGCTCAAGTTTCCAAATTAGCTTATTATGTGCTCTTTGTGCACAAAAAAAAAAGGAATCCAATTTAGAACCTCGTAAAAAGAAAAGTACATAAACAATGTGCCACTTATTGGAAGTTCTAGTTTTAGAATTGCAACATTACTCTACATTAATTTAAGATGCACAAATATCCTCTAGAAAATATGTGTATTTAATTATAGAATATGTTCGCTTTTCACATGCAATCCATATTTACTAGTCAAGGTACATGAAATATAAAGAAGATTCAATATTGATCTTCTCAACACCATTATATTCAATAAATGAAATTATCATATTGCACTAAAAAGATGTAAAATTATCATTGAAGCTAATTACTCTACATTCATTGTAATTTACTAAATAAGCCTCAAAAATACATGTAGCCAAGATTCATTTGCTATAGTTGCTTCTTTGTTTGGCCCTTTTCCTATAGTTTTCTTTTTTAAATAAATTTCTTTTTTTATGCTTATTGGAAACAATCCATTGCCATGTTCTCAAGTCTATCTTCTCTCTTTATAAATAAGTTTCTTTCTATGGAACAAGGGGAATTTTGGGTGGAGGATCAAAAGTTATAGAACCCAAGAAAGATCCTATATTATTTAAAGACTGAAATCATTTAGGTTCCATCCCTTTGTTGAGTGTGAACAGAGGTTAACTTAGATGATCTTGGGTCCTTTCGTATGTCATCAAGGATGGTTTCACCCTTGCTGGATTGTCGAGAATATTTGGAATAGGTGCATTGTTGTCATACTTGTTTTGTCAAAAGATTTGTTTTTGTTTGGTTTCACTTGGCTAGAAAACTACAGAGATGGTTTTGCTTCAATAGATAAGAAAACATTTTTTCTGGAATTGTCTAGCTTGAGAATCTTAACATTGCACCATATATCTCTCTAGGGAATCTTTCGAGTTTGTGTCCATAATCATCCCCATGTCATTCTTGTCCCTAGAGGACATTTTTTTTGTTGCAATCTTTATAATTCCACTTGCTTAGGAGGATTTTACAAGAAGTCAAGGGTCTTAAACATTTTACGTGAAACAAGCAAGTAGTTTTCTAAAGAGATTGGTAACTATGGAAATGACTTTTCCCCAATCACAACATGAGTTAAAAAGATCTGAAAAGTTACTATTATATGCAAAACCTCACCATCAAAATCTAATGTGACTTCTGGCAATGATTAGGAGATTCAAGCCCTTATACATGAAAAGAACCTATATAGTTAGGGTTTAGGAAGCTACATGAGTTTTCTCATGCCTTCCATCAATTTAGGCAAAAACCACTTTTGTCTAGATCAAAAGAATCAAAATGTACCCAGACAAATATCTATAATCTATCTGAGTCCTCAATAATGAAGTTCTCACTATCTCTTGGCACACAATTACCAAGTTGCCTTAAAAAAATTTTAGTCTCTAAGCAAGAATTATCATAGCATCTTCATAATGCTAAAAATGGAAGAGGAAGAATCCCTTGCTAATCGCTCAAGTGATGTGACCTTCAACTCATTGATGCATGAGTTGAATGTCAACAAATTTATTCAGGCTATCTTTGAAAAAGTGCCTTATCAAATGAGTAGAATTAAAAGAAAGTGCTTATGAATATGCTTGAGGGAAGAGAAATGTAACTGCACATTTTCATAAAATGTCGGATCTATATTCCTCCTCCTCCCACTATTATAACAAAATTTAAAAAAAAAACAACTACCTTCTCAATTTGATAAATTGTTCTCATGGTGGTTTCTAGTACAGGGACTATGATTTTTCACCTCCATTTGCTTTAAAAGCACTTATCCAAGGTCTCTTCCCATAGGAACTTTCCAAGCTAATAAGTCGATAAGGAGAAAAGTATATGAAAAAAACTTATGAGAACAATCTCAATAATCCCTCAAAATTAAAATGAGCAAAAGCTAATGAAATAGCTCATAGGATACTATGTAGTTGAATTCAAATAGACAAAATAATCAGGTATTTCTCAACTCATTATTGCAACATGACTCAACAAATTAGAATCAAAATTGAGTGAGCATCATAGAGCGACAAAGAAACAATGTCTATTTATGTTCACAGATTCCACTGAATCTATGAACACGGTTTCTTCTTGTTCTTTCTTCTTTTGTTGCTTCTGTAGGTTACGGTTCTTTATGGTTTGGTCTTCTTATTAGAACGGTTTCCAAGCAGAAGCGTTTTCTCAAATTACAATGAGTATTTCCCAGCCTGTCAATGGGGAGAGACGGATTTGTTACTCAGCTACATGCACATACAAGCCATGCAACCAGTCCTAGCTCAAAATAGATCAACGTTCTGAATCAGGGAGCAATTCTACAACCTATCTACTAAAATCAAGGAACAAACAATGACAAGATTAAACTACTCAGCAAGAAACAAGAAACAAGACAACTAGATTTCTAACAGCACTCTAGCAGCCCAAGAATCAAGAAACACCCTTTTCTTGATGCTTGGAATGCCCAAGAACAATCAAGAACTGGAATGTAAGAGAATATGCAAGATCTATACCACAAATCCAGCCTATTTGGTTTACTTGAATGCTGATTCCTACATTAATCCACAAACAAGAAATGAAATCTAATCCACAACTAAAAGCAAGGGAGCAAGCAAGAAATCTGATTAATCCACAAACACAAAGAGAAATCAAAACATGCTCATAGGAATTTCACTCAAGAACATTGCCATGAACAAGGAGCTTTACAATCATCAAGAACTCGTGGAAGATCTTCTTTATTCACTCAAGAGAACTTGACAATACATTCAAAGCTCCCTCACAAGAGAGGGGGGGCCTTAAATAAGCAAGAGGGCTGCCCATGTGGAGCCCAAGTGGCAATTCCACCAAATTAGAAATTACATGTGGAAATTGCCCTTCCACTAGAAGTCACCATCAAAAGGTGGCTCACTCTAAATTATTTAAGGGGGGTCTACATCTATTTACAAAGCCTAGGAAATATTACTAGCTCCTACATGGTCATTCCTTCTCTGGGGTACACCATGTAGGCTCACATAGATAAACAATAAATTTAAGATTTCAATTCTAAAACTCTCCCTAAAGCTTAAGTTTATTATCAATATAAAAAACAGAAAGTTTATTTCTAAACACCTCAAACATGTCCTTACTCAAAGGTTTTGTAAGAACATTAGCTATCTGATCTACAATACTAAAGTGTACTATTTTAACTTCATTACTAAGAACACGTTCATGTACAAAGTGATATTTGATTTCTATGTGCTTAGTCCTAGCATGGTAAACATGATTTTTTACAAGTTGTATGTTGCCTTGGCTATCACAAAATATGATACTCCCAGAGTCCTACCGAAGTCCAATTTTTGCAAACAATTGTCATAACCAAATAGCTTCCTATACATTACTCTCTGAAGTTTTATACTCTACTTTTGTTGCAGATAGAGCTACTGTATTCTACTTATTAATGGACCATGAAAAACAACCATTACCAATGTGAAACGCATACCCTAAAGTGGAGCATCTATCATCCATGTTTCCACCCCAATCTTCATCAACATAACCTTCAAGTTTTACAAGATTAGTATCGTGGGAATAGAATAAGCCAAAATTTGACTTCTTTCACATACCTAAGAAGGCTTCTCAATGAACAATATTCAGTAGTATCAAAGGAATCATTATCATTATACTTTGAAAGCTTTACACCAATTTCAATAGGAGTAGATGATATCTTACCATCTTCCATGCGGAATCTTTTTACCAGCTCGACAACATACTTTGTTTGAGTAAGCATAATTCTTTGATTGCTTAGCAAAACCTCCACACCGAAGCAATAGTGCATTATTATGTCTAAATTTGTCATATCAAATTCTCTGCATAGATTTGATTTGACTTCTTTCACCAAACTATCATTACTATTGGTAATGATCAGATCATCCACATAGAGTGAAATCAAGAGTATAGTGCCATCCCTAACAAGTGTGTATAGGTTGCAATATGATGTCGTACACATAAAACCATGACTTATGAAGTACTCATCAATGCGTCCATACCATGCACGAGGATCATTGCTGGTCTGGTATAGATCATTGTCGTTGGGCCCTTTCCATGCCTCCCTAATCGATCGAATCTCTAGGTCAAAGAAGGGGTTTTGGATCTCCAACCAGGTTAGTAGTCGTGTGTAGTAACGAGCTTCGATCCCACGGGGAGAGGGTAAACGACGAAATAGGAGTGAGAATCTAGGATTGCTAAGGTTGTCAATGATCTTAGCTTAGGACCTAATCATTGTGGAATAACCTAGATTTGTGGGTTGTTCATCTTTGATGCTTCTCCTCTTTTTGGTTTTTTTCTTGGTTTGGATTGTTCATGCTTACTTAGGCATCCTTGGCTCTAGGTCTTTTCCTCAAGAGGTTGATCTTCTCAAGGGAGGTGAACAATGAAAGAAATCCTACTGACGGATCTTAATTATCACTCCATGATATTGTTGACGAGAGAGAGAGAGAGAGAGAGAGAGAGAGAGAGAGAGAGAGAGAGAGAGAGAGAGAGAGAGAGAGAGAGAGAGAGAGAGAGAGAGAGAGAGAGAGAGAGAGAGAGAGAGAGAGAGAGAGAGAGAGAGAGAGAGATTGATAGAGTTTTTTTAGAAGTTTGAGAAGATTTCAATACAAAGAAAATGGCTCCTCTTTATAGACTTGAGGCGGGCCTCCTTTACTCTAATTGGCTACTGAAGCTCAATCGGGATCATGATCTTGACCTTCAAGATCACTTTGTGTTTCTTAAGGACAAGTTGTGTTTCCTAACTTCGAAACTTCACAAAAGCCAAGTTAATTTAAAAATTGTGCTCCATGGCACTTATTAGCCTAAGGCCCCATGTTGGAAAAAAATTATATTAGTCTAAAAGCATTTGAATAAACACTTTTTTGGAAGTGTGGAAAAGTGTAGTACACGAGTTTTCGTAGATTCAAATTTGAATGTTGGAGACATTGAATCTAGTCCACATTAATGCTAGGGTTCTTGTTATGGAGGGAAACCAAACTCATTAATGAGTCATGGATATGTTATATATAGTTGTACACTCATGGGAAGAAAAACATTCTCTCTCTCTCTCTCTCTCTCTCTCTCTCTCTCTCTCTCTCTCTCTCTCTCTCTCTCTCTCTCTCTCTCTCTCTCTCTCTCTCTCTCTCTCTCTCTCTCTCTCTCTCTCTCTCTCTCTCTCTCTCTCTCATCTCACTCCAAGCTTATACATGAGTTCTCTTGGGTTCATCTATCCATTGGTGCACTATATTTGTGATATCTTACAATCTTGTGTGTATAATGCTCATTTATGCTATTTTTGGATCCACACGTGTGAAATACAATAGCTTACTGTTTTTATGCGGACAGCAACTTCATCATATCATATGTTTGATGTTTGATCAGGTTCTTATTGAGTTTGCATATCTTTCATTAAGTGGATGTTGATTTTTTTTACATTGGCAACATTGGTAGGATTGATTTCTTTCTAACCAAAGATCAGGTTATGGATTTGGATCTTAAATGATCTGAATTTCTTCACAATTCTTGGATATAGTCATGATTTAGGGCTTAGTAATTGATTTCACATAAGGCTTATACTAACATTGTGCTTCTTTTTTGTAGATTTCGTCGTGTAGGATGTTGGAGCAAGCGAGTATTTTCATTCCGACTTGCTATTGAGTATGTTTTAGGTAACCGCATTAAGTTAACGCTTATCACGTTTTTGCAGATGGTGAAGGCCATTGTCAATCGACGAACATTCGTGTGAGAATTTATGGAGCAGTTTGTTTTGCGCGATGGCGAACACATCTACACAATTATTTAGTTGTTGCAGCGATACACAGAGATTTTAAAAGTACAACAAGATTTTGGATATTTGATTCCACGACGACGCCAATTGTTATTAGATGTGGATTTGTTAATACAAAATCTCACAGACATATATAGAGTAGTATTGGTTGTAAATATTGTTGATGCATCACGGACGATAAATAGCTTGGTGTGCTCCCAAGCCTTTGGATGTGATTTGTGGGAGAAAATTTTGGAGAAGTATTGATTTTTGAAATAAAAATATAATATATTCGCTTTTTAAAATTTTATGTATATGGAATGTTTTTCTTTCTTGATGGATTTGCACAAAACTCAATGTTGTACCCATACTAATGCATCTTCCACATGTTTTTCATAGCGGATATGTGGCTTTACATGTATTCTACGCATAGAATGGATTTACATGTTTTGTACGCATAAATAGCTCAAAGTGGCTAATCTTTTGAAGATTGCACTACATGTGATTATAAACCACATATTAAAATTATGAAATTGAGAGCATAATCTTCTAAAATGTACATTCATTCTTACACATACACATCCAATCACGTACACACACACACACACACACACACACACACACACACACACACACACACACACACACACACACACACACACACACACACACACACATCGGCCACCCATCAACGACCATCGGCCACACACACACACACATTGGCCACCCATCAACGATTATCGGCTTTCCTCCTAAACCATAGGACGCCATCCAAATCATCAACCGTCACCTAGATCACCGGCCGCCACCCAGATCGTCGCCCGCTCGTCAACGGCAAGCATATCCACTAATATATATATATATATATATATATATATATATATATATATATATATATATATATATATATCAATGTGGTTGAACATATGATATGCACCTTGGCCATCTATGCCTAATACTTCAAGCAAACAAGAAGACATTTGCAAAAGAGCGTATTCTAAAGAATGCACTTTTAAAATGACTAGATAGTTTATAAGAATAGTAGTCTCTTGTAGATTTACATCTAAATTTTAATCTACAATTTCTTTTTGTAAATTGTTAGCGGATTCCAGATTATCCCCAGATGTCGAGCCAAGTTGAAGACATAGATTACCTCTCACCCATGGTTGAGGAGGTCTCATAAGGAGGGGAGCAGAAGAAGCTAACAGCCGAGCATAAGAGCCGAGAAATTACTAGCTAGGATGACAGTGAATTATCTATGTGAGCCTACATGGTGTATCCTAGAGAAGGAACGACCATGTAGGAGCTAGTAATATTTCCTAGGCTTTGTAAATAAATGTAGACCCCCTTTAAATAATTTAGAGTGGGCCACCTTTTGATGGTGACCTCTAGTGGAAGGGCAATTTCCACATGTAATTTGTAATTTGGTGGAATTGCCACTTGGGCTCCACATGAGCAGCCCTCTTGCTTATTTAGGGCCCCCCTCTCCTGTGAGGGAGCTTTGAATGTATTGCCAAGTTCTCTTGAGTGAATAAAGAAGATCTTCCACGAGTTCTTGATGATTGTAAAGCTCCTTGTTCATGGCAATGTTCTTGAGTGAAATTCCTATGAGCATGTTTTGATTTCTTTTTGTGTTTGTGGATTAATTAAATTTCTTGCTTGCTCCTTTGCTTTTAGTTGTGGATTAGATTTCATTTCTTGTTTGTGGATTAATGTACGAATCAACATTCAAGTAAACTAAATAGGCTGGATTTGTGGTATAGATCTTGCATATTCTCTTACATTCCAGTTCTTGATTGTTCTTGGGCATTCCAAGCATCAAGAAATGGGTGTTTCTTGTTTCTTGGGCTGCTAGAGTGTTGTTAGGAATCTATTTGTCTTTTTCCTTGTTTCTTGCTGAGTAGTTTAATCTTGTCATTGTTTGTTCCTTGATTTTAGTAGATAGGTTGTAGAATTGCTCCCTGATTCAGAACGTTGATCTATTTTGAGCTAGGACTGGTTGCATGGCTTGTATGTGCATGTAGCTGAGTAACGAATCCATCTCTCCCCACTAACAGGCTGGGGAATACTCAATGTAATCTGAGAAAATGCTTATGCTTGGAACCATAAAGAACCGTAACCTACAGAAGCAACAAAAGAAGAAAGAACAAGAAGAAATCGTATTCATAGATTCAGTGGAATCTGTGAACATTTGGCGCCATTCCACAACTACACAGACACTTATCCAAGCCAATCCTTTCCAAACTGTACTGCCAAATCATAACTCTGAAGTCTCACACACACATCATTGTTGAGCTCGCTTCTTTGGTGCTGACCGACGTGTAGCTCAATTCTCGACCAAGGCTTCACGATCCTTACCTAGCCGAGCTCCACGACTCTCGTCTAGACTGGACCGCTACACACCAACTCTCGACCGAGCCACTACTTAAAAATCCTGCCAAGACTTGAGTTAAATTTCAACCGATGCTCATCGATCAAATCTCGATTGATAGGTTTCTCTGAAATCTCAACCGACGAGTTTTCTCTAAAATCTCGACCGACGGGTTTTTCTGAAATCTCGACCGACAGGTTTCTCTGAAATCTCAACAGGCGAGTTTTCTCTGAAATCTCGACCGACGGGTTTCTCTGAGATCTCAACCGATGGGATGCTGTCAGATCTCAACCAACGGGATTCTGTCAGATCTCAACCGACGACTTCTGTAAGATCTCAACTAACGGGATTCTGTCAGATCTCAACCGACGGGAGTCTCTCAGATCTCAACCGACGACTTCTGTCAGATCTCATCCGACGGGATTTTGTCAGATCTCAATCAACGACTTTTGTCAGATCTCAACCGACGACTTCTGTCAGATCTCAACCAACGACTTCTGTCAGATCTCAACCGATGACTTCTGTCAGATCTCAACCAACAGGATTCTGTCAGATCTCAACCAACGACTTCTGTCAGATCTCAACCGATGACTTCTGTCAGATCTCAACCAACAGGATTCTGTCAGATCTCAACCGATGGATTCTGTCAGATCTCAACAGACGACTTCTATCAGATCTCAACCGATGGATTTCTATCAGATCTCGACCGATGAGACTCACTCAAATCTCGATTGACGATCCAAATTCAAAATTCAACGAACTGGCACGTCTCATCTCGTTTGAAACTAGATGACGGCATCCATAAATGCCATCACCCCAACGCCATTTGCACCTCAGCGAAGTGCGAATTCTGGAGTTTTCTGGCGACGATCTACTGGCGATCTTCTTGCTCCCGTGTATGATTCTGGCACTCTCTTGTTCCTTACATCTGTCATCGCTTCTACACCACCTCCACCGACTATCAGCCATCATAGTTTGTTTACCATTGCAAGCGCCATCACCAAACATCTCCAAACTTAACATTGCCAACGGAAGACACAACATTTGAAACTTTTTCGCATGCTGAGGGGTAGTGTCACGCAAGCATTCATCACACTCCCGTTACAATATTGAATATTACATCGTCACCATAAACACTAGTTTTTCATTCCAAATCATCACCATCTTCATACATCCATTTCCACAGATATCTACCTTTCTTACATCTCCATCCTTGACCAACATCTTCATCTTTTCTGCTTTCCAAATGTATATATTCCATCTTCTTCCCAACCATATTTCGTCACACCTCCGTTTTTCCACACTCTACCTTCCATTTTACCCAACCTCATTCCTTCACAATCCTTTCCTTCCGCGACATCCCTTGTCCCGCACATATTTTCCAATCACCTCTCCCCCGACACTTTCACCTACCTTCTCATTGAAGCCTTCCCTTCCATCTCGACCGACGCCTCCGCTCAAATCTCAACCGATGCCTCCATTCAACTCTCAACCGACACCTCCGCTCAGATCTCAACTGACGCCTCCGTTCACCTCTCAACCGACACACCTTAACCCTGTTTCAAATCTCAACCGACACCCTTTTTCCAGAACCCTATTTTTTCAGTTTTTTCATCATGTCTGCCAACCCCAGTTCCAGTTCTGATGACCTTGATGCCAATAAGCTCAACATCCAATTGTCCAAATTGGATCTTAATGAGATGCAAAATTGGTACCAGTAGGCAGAGTCATTCTTTAAGGCAATTGAATTCCAGATCCCTGTCCTGACGGGGTATCAAAGCCCGTACCTGGTACATATGATATATGCCAATTATAATGCTACAGCAAGGTCGTGCCAGCCCATAGTTCCCCCTATGAGAAACTATGTTTATAACATATCATTTGTGGCGGCCGACTTGAAACCCTTTGGGTTCCTACGAGGAACAAATGCTGTCACAAGGACGCTCCAAAAGATCGAACACACAACATACTTCAAATACATAGATTCCTCCATGGACAAGTGGAAGAATAAGGACGAGTACAAACTTGAGGCAATCAATGATCAACAGCTGCAAGCAACATGTGCATACTTAACCAAGTGCACATAATTACCACGAACCAAGCTGTAGAGAGTACCTATGTCCCTGTTCCACATGATGGCAGATTCAAGACTGCATGCCCAAAATTTTTATGATTGGACAGAGTTTGCTTCGAACTGCATTCATGAGTGTCCTAAGAACAAATAGTCACTAACCATACTAGGGTATCTCATGACAAATATCACACTCCAACAAGTATAGAATGGGCCAAATCTTCAACAACACTTGCAGATTGCCGACAAGGCATGGGACATCCCAATCGGGGCCAAACAGTCCGATCATCCTGGAGTCTCAGAAGTAGCTAGAAGACACAACGAAGGCCCTGCAGCAAGTCTTGGACAAGGTGAACCAATTGTGGTACACGACGTGCAAGGCCCAAGCAGGCGCTCATTTGTAGAAACCATGGGACGATGAAGGAGATGATGGAGCAGGAAATCAGGATGGGCAAACCCGACCATCAGATGGTAGCTCGGGATCGGGTAGCCAGAGAGCCGAAGCTGCTTCCAGAGCTTTCCCCCCTCCCCCTCCCACTTTTAACCCCTCATCTTATTCCGCTTTTAATTTTTCCGAAACATTCATTCCAACCCCCCCTATTTTTTCATCTTCCCTCTCTCCACCACCTCCTAGAAGAATAATGGGCCCATCAAAAGGTCCAGTTGACACGTACAAGGCCCGATGGGATGAGTTCCTTCAACAACTCCACTCCCCCGGTGTGACGTACAATTTGTTAAACCCACCACCTCCTCAACCTATCATCCCTGCTCCTCTCTCTCCAGATCACTCCATCCCTGACCTTCCAGAAACTAACCCTGACATTGGGGGTAATGACGACTTCCTGGCAGATCCACCGGAAACAAGAAGATTCTCGCCCAGGCAAGACACGGACACAGTTGAGCCATCAACGAGCGAGCGAGCCAAGGACAAAGATACAGGCACTAAGGCCTTGGATGATTACCTGGCTAGGCCACCACAACCACGTAGGACAACTTCTCCTACTAGGCCCAGGAGCAAGATGAATGATACAAAAGAGTCAGAGAAGTTCGAAAGGAAATACCCTCCCAACATGAGGGGAGGCAAAGAGGATATAGATCAAAGCCAATACTCCACCAGGGCCGAGATCATTGCGACATTACAACCGCAACCGGAATGGCGAAATAAGGTCCTAAAGGATAGCAAGCGGCTCCAAGAATACCTGAAGGCACCGACACAGAAGCGTATAGATCCATTCTACATGCCGCTCAAACGCAGAAATCCATGGCCGGCAGAAAAGCCGGGTCGAGTTGGTGAACTGGCCAGTGATTTTGGAAATTTTAGAGAGAATCTCCCCGGATGATCTGAGGCTGCAGTTACTTGATTCTGGGCACAAATACAAGACAAGTGCCGATCTATGCATGCAAGAAAGTGCTGAATACTACCGATCTATGGCCTTTCTGATGCAGCAAGATTGTTTTTGGGATCGTGGTTTAGATCCAATCAAGATCAATCCCAACGTAGCCCTCCAATCAGAGGAAGACCATGAGATGATGGCCCGACTATACTAGAGAGCGGCCTTCATGTCATCACAATATGTGACCATGGTGGAAGACTGGCAGGAGATGGGCTTTATTGAAAAGATAAGAGAATACCTGGGGCCACTAAACTTTAGAAGTAAGCTCCGCTTCCAAGTATTTGAAGCCTTGGGGCAAAAGATGAGCGAGCAAAAACAAACGACAAGACGGCGAGGCGAGC
The DNA here is from genome assembly GCA_029204225.1 of Diphasiastrum complanatum. Classification (NCBI taxonomy): domain Eukaryota; kingdom Viridiplantae; phylum Streptophyta; class Lycopodiopsida; order Lycopodiales; family Lycopodiaceae; genus Diphasiastrum; species Diphasiastrum complanatum. Next base: position 31,491,506 of record CM055099.1, read on the forward strand.
AGGACTCGCAAGAGGTTCTCAAGAGGGCTGGAATATAGCGGCCATTGAGAGACCTTCATTTTTGAGAAACAATTTTGCAGATAATAAGCACCTGGTTTTACGGAAGCGAACGAAGATCCACGCTTTTCCAAGTGCAGAGCGGAACGACATCACCTGTGTTGTAGTGGGTCCTGCAACAAATTAGGGGTGAATAATGTTAGCGGATTCAATACTTTTCATTTTTGTCAATGTATACACATCTTAGTGATGAAATAGTATGCCATGCATGTGCCTCGCAACGACACACATGTCGGGATTTGGTTATGTTGGTGGCAGCCTTGCCATGTAGGACTGCCCCAAAAAGAAAACTTTACATATATATTGGCTACTTGTTGGAGATGTGAAGCTTTTAGCATGTGTGAACTTCACCTACAGGATCTTACTGAGGTGTTGTGATTGCACAAGATTGATCAGAGAATAATATACTTGAAAAATCTATGGCAAGAGCACAATGGCATACATCTGATTGAAAATTCTACTTCTCACTATGAGAATTGAATGTCAAAAATAATTCTAAGTGCTCAGTATGGAAAAAATAGCCTGCTCTCGGGTAGAGAGAGAAAATCAATGAAAGAGAACTCGGGTAGAGAGAGAATGAGTCCAAATTACCAAAATCTCATTATTCACAATATGGCAAAACATGCCAAGATTTCCCTACATGAGAGAGACTTGAATTCCTATAGTGGAGTTGCATGGAAAGTCCACTTAACTGAATTAATTCACCTACTAGAGATCCACATGTGTAACTGCATACATGGATGTTGCATGTACTGCATGTCATCTCATAAAATTGCCTAGACATGTGTAGATCACAGAAACAACTTTGCATGTTGCATGCACTGATTGCATATGGCTTGCATGCATACAGTATGACATTGCATGCTATCTAAACTTCTGTATGTGGTCCTTTTTTCTAGCTTCTTGACGATGGTAATAGCTGTATTATATAAGGAGTTTCAAATCAGTCTAGGCGGGTGTTATAAAACTTTTGAAGATTTTTTTACCAGATCTATGGTTTTCAAGAACTTAGATGGAAGAAATTTATACAACAAAACTCTATTGTCTAATTTTATGGCGTATGAAGTAAGATATGATATTGTCTGATTCTATAAAGTTTTGCATATAAGGTTTCAAACATGTGACATCGTAGGTATGTTGAGTATGAGGGTGTGTGTGTGTGTGTGTGTCTCGACGCGTATTATTGTAGGCCGTATCATTTTCTGAGTTGAGTTCTACGGCCAACCATGTTGAGAAGGGTGAAATAAGCCCTAAATTCAAATTTAATTCATTTCAGAAAATCTAGCTTAGAGTAAGAGGTCTAAGAACATGGGAAGTGATAAAGATAGACTCAGTTAGGTAGTAATGTCACCCTTTGCTCTTTCCCATCTTCACAAGTTTCTCTCATCATCCATGTTTTGTTGTTATTTCTTGCACTTGAATGATTTGGATCAATGGCTTGCATCCTTGAGCAAGATCAAAATGGCCAAATAGAGGGAACAGTTAAAATCTCCAAAGAAAAGAAAAAACCCATACCCTCCTCCTCCCTCTCTCTCTACACGTCTGAAAGAGGGCGATGTCCACCCACACCCCTCCCTCGCTCTCTGTGTATGTCTTTCAATCAGCTGACCTGATTAAAGCGAAAAATCAATGGGAATTTTTGTGCGTGGAGTTGCTGACTAGGAAATGAACTGAAGCGACATTGTGGATCGTTGATAAGTGGCATGGATCATAAGAGTTATTAGTGCCTACTTTTTGAGGGCTCTGGTGCTGCTCTAGCCTTGCCCGAAGATGGAAAGGTATGCCTAATTCAGATGAAACAAAATTTATGTCTTAGCTACATTTTTGAGAGTTTCTTAGGACAAGCCTCACTTTCTGACTTTTTGCAAATCATAGCCATGGACATCAATAGGAAGAGTTTTGAGTTTGGTTATTCCTTTATAGAATAAACTAAAGAAATTTGAGCTTTATTGCATCAGTCTGTTTTGAGGGGAGTGCAATAGTAGAATCTCATATCAATTTGGTGTCTTTCATCGCTGGTACTTCATTTCGGCCCGACGGTGTATGTGCTGTCTTTCTTAATCCATAGCACATCTATCGCATCGTAGTGTGTAGTCACCGACTCGAGACATTTGAAGTCCTAGAGCCTCCATACCTCGAATCTCTAAATGCAAGCCCCAAAACGGGCTTGCAATTATACTCTCATCATGTCAACCCTTCTATTGTTACTTCCATTTTGTCAATAGATTAAAACATATTAGTGGAAGCAACAGTGTTAGTTCTAAGATTGGACCATCCAGCATTTCATTGTGAGGGAGCTAGAAGGGCTTGCCAGTCTTTTCTTTTCTATGAGCTTGGTCTCTTTGGAATATGCAAAAGGATCTACACACCCGATTTCCACTTTGTATCTGACAAGCACCTGCCATTGTAGCTCTTATATAGCTTGCAAGTGTAAACTTAAGGTTCTAGCCCTTTATTCTACCAGAACACTCTGAGTCTGGCATCAAGTGTATATATCTTTTGGTTTTAAGTTATCATGTATTTGTTATTAGAAGCTTAACTTCAGCCCTAGCCCTGATTTTAGTTTCAAATTGGCATTGTAAACATGTGCTACAGTTGCCTTTAACCCTACTCACAAAGTCTCCGGATTAGTTGTGTGGCAAGCATAACTCAGTATAAAGTCTCAAAGATATAGTAAGTCTTTCTATTATATCTTTTGATTTTGTAGGAGCACCATTCATAAAGTAAGTCAATGGATTGTGGCCATGCTTTTTGCAAGCTCCGAATTTTCATTCTAAGAAAATACTTGACCCCTACTGAAATTTTGGAAGCTTTCACCCCTCTGTAGACAAGTATGTCTTCTGCTTTAGAACACACGCTTCAAAAACTTTGGGTTCAACACATTCTACATGCTCAGAGCGAGAGAGCGAGAGAGCGAGAGAGAGAGAGAGAGAGAGAGAGAGAGAGAGAGAGAGAGAGAGAGAGTAGAAAATTGGCATAATCAAAGAGGGAAACCGACATTTTCTAAAAACGAAAATGAAAAAATGGAAAACCTTGTAAACACCTCCCTCTCAACACACACAAAATGTACCCTAAACACACACCCCATATATACACAGTCATTTTTTAAACACCCCCTCCCCTTCCTTAAACATAGACAACCATTTTTTAAACACACAAATTTAGTTCGTTGGAGCGATTGTTGGATAGCATGGTGTACATCTGGGTGGTCATCGACCAGTGGCCACCACTCAAACCATTGGTCGTCCGTCAACTTCCAACCATTTTAGACCGCATTAGGACCGCCCGTCACCCAGATCGCGTCGGCTACCCATCAACGACGGGACCCACTAGATCGTCAGCCGTCCATTGCCTGTCAACGACGGACCCACTAGATCATCGGCCGCCACCTAGATCGGAAATCATCGGCCGTCATCTAGATCGGCCGCCATTGCCCGTCGACGACGGGCACTCACAATTAGTCTATATATATATATATATATATATATATATATATATATATATATTTAAACTTATGTACAATTTTGCGCATGTGTATGGATGCACCCATGCATTCTCCTCCCCTCACCCATGCATGAGCTTTTTCTAACTAAAAAACTTGTGGAGGGGGATGCATGTATGGGGAAAAGGATGCATGGCCCTCCTCCCCATGCATGCATTTAAGGGGCCCACTCCAAATTCAAATTATCCTTTACCAACACACATAGTGTTTTGAAGTGCATGTACATACTTTCATGGTGAAAGGTGTTAAACAAATGAGACTTTCATTATCAAAAATTTGAAAGGTGCTCTAAGGATTTTTTAAATTATCAGACTTTCCACGGGAAAGGTTGAAATAAAAATGCATTTCTATGAAGATCGGCCTCCATTGCCCATCAACGATGGACACTCGTTACTAGTCTATATATATATATATATATATATATATATATATTTAATCTTATGTACAGTTTTGCGCATGTGTATGGGTGCACCATGCATGCTTCTCCCCTCACCCATGCATGAGCTTTTTTTAATTAAAAAACTTGGGGAGGAGGATGCATGTATGGGAAAAAGGATGGTAAACAAATGAAACTTTCATTATCAAAAATTTGAAAAGTGCTCTAAGGATTTTTTAAATTATCAAACTTTCCACGGGAAAGGTTGAAATAAAAATGCATTTCTATGAAGGAAAAGTTGGCTGTGAAGGGTTGGAAAGGCTTCAAAACGCAGGCCTGGTGAGTCTCTCTCTCTCTCTCTCTCTCTCTCTCTAGTTGCACTCAAGCTTGCATGGCAGACCTACGTGGTGCATAGCTTAGTTAGCTTGCCACACAAGCCTATGTGGCAGACTGCAACATGCCTGCATGGCAAACATCAAACCTATGTCATGCCTATATGACCTGCCACACAAGCTTATGATGATAGTCCTACGTGGCTTGCCACATGGCAACTCCCAAGCATGCGTGGTTTGTCTCATGACATGCCTACATGGCTTGCCACATTACAAGCCTATGGAAGGCATACATGGCTTGCCATGTGGTAGCTTACGACAAGATTGGCAGATAGTAGATTTATGACATGCCTATGTGGCTTGCTACACAAGCCTATGGTAGTCCTACGTGGCTTACAACATGAAAAGTAGCCACGTGGTAGCTTGCGAGCCCCATCTCTTTTTCTCTTTATGTCCACTTAAGCCTACGTGGCAGAGCCTGGTTGGCTTGCCACACAAGCCTATGGCAAGCCTATGTGGTCTATGAGCCTATGCCATGTCTATGTGGTCTGCCATGCAAGCCTATGGTAGGCCTACATGGCTTGCCATGTGTCAGCTTTCGAGCCCACCTCTATATATCTCTCTCTAGGTCCACTCAGGCCTATATGGTAGAGCTCTGTTGGCTTGCCGCACAAGCCTATGGTAGGCCGACATGGCTTGCCATGTGGCATGTGACAAACCCCAAGCTTGCATGATTTGCCATGTGGTAGGCCTACTTGGCTTGCCATGTGGCAACCTATGATAGGCTTGCTAGATAGAAGGCCTATGTGGCCTACTACATAGCCTATGGTAGGCCATGTGACAAGCCACACAAGCCTATGGTAGGCCTACGTGGCTTGCCACATGGACAGTCCCAAGCCTACATGGTTTTCCACGTGACTTGCCATGTGACAACTTTCGACACCCAATTTTCTCTCTCTCTCTCTCTCTCTCTCTTTCTATGTCCATTGAGGCCTACGTGACAGAGCCTGGTTGGCTTGCCACGCAAGCCTATGTTAGAACTACGTGGTTAGAACCCCAAGCTTGCATGACTTGCCATGGGGTAGGCCTACATGGCCTGCCACATGGCAGTCTGTAATAGGCTCGGTAGATATCAACCCTATGACATGCCTATATGGCTTGCTACACAAGCCCATCGAGCCAAAAATTGGTCGGATTCCGTAAAAAATGGTCAGAACTTCAAATGGGTGGTGTTCATAGGTTCGTGGGCTCGAAACGAACCCACAGGTTCATTCACAGCTCAATTCTGACGCCGTTTGGCGATGAGAATGCCACTAAATGGACTACTTTCCAACATTCATGAAAACTGGTCTAGTGTCGCCGAACGAAGTCCGTTTTTTTGGACCCTTTGTTCCGTCCTATGCTGCATGTCGAGAGGAACCTACAAGACTAAACCGGGCTCCAAACAATTCAGTATTGACACATAAACGTGTGTCTGAACCAAAAACCCTATACACATTTCTAGAATTCTAGGCCCGTCGAAATTGGTCAGATTCAGTAAAAAATGGTCAAAACCTCGAATTTTCTTAAGATTCGAATTTTTCCAAGACTTGAATTGTTGAAAAGACTCGAATTTTTTCGAAGACTTGAATTTTTCCAATGACTTGAAGTTTTCCAAAGGATTGAATTTTCCAAAGAGTCAAATTTTTCCAAAGACTCAAATTTTTCTGAAGGATCGAAGGACCCTTTGTACTGTCAAGTCAAATTTTTCAAAAGACTAAAATTTTTCGAAAGACTCAATTTTATCAAAAGACTCGAATTTTTTCCAAAGACTCGAATTTTTCAGAAGACTAGAATTTTTTCGAAGACTCGAATGTTTTTAAAGGCTCGAATTTTTTCAAGGACTCGAATTTTTTTAAAGACTCGAATTTTTTCAAAGACTCGAATGTTAGATATTCAAGATGCAAGATGTGCGAGATCGGCCATGATCCAAATCATCGACTGCCACCTAGATCAGCCTCCATTGCTCGTCAATGATGAGCACTCTTTACTAGTCTATAATATATTTAAACTTATGTACAATTTTGTGCATGGTATGGGTTCACTCATGCATCCTTCCCCCTCACCCCTCACCCATGCATGAGTTTTTTTAAACTAAAATTTAAAAAAAAACAGGATGCATGTATGGGGAAGAGGATCCATGGCCCTCCTTCCCATGCATGCATCCATCGCTCTTCTCCCTCACCCTCCATGGCTCCCTCTCACTCTTGCCCTCCATCGCTCCCTGCCCTCCACCCTCCTTCCTCTCCGTCGCTCCCCTCCATCGCTCCCTCACCCTCCTCCTTCTCTCCACCGCTCCCTCACCCTCCATCATGATCTGTAATGTAGGGAATGTGTCTGGTGATAATGTAATGCAGCGAATGTGCCTGGTGATAATGCAAGGAATGTGCCTCGTGATGCAGGGAATGATGCAGGCACATTCAAATCCAAGAATCATGCATTGCTTGGAACTGTGCAAAGCAATGCGAAGCTTGTGCAGTAGCTTCCCAAGCCAGTTGAGCTTTTGGATCGACTTGCAAAAAACATGTTGTATTTTCACACATCTGAATTTCTCCTGTTAATGGAAATTCCCAAGCCCCTCCTCCATGAAGTAGTTTCAGCACTTTGCCCGCATTAAAAACCAACCCACCTCACATTGTTAAAGGCTGCTTTGCTGCTACTTTGCACCAATGAAGGGAGCAAACTCTTGAAAAATATTTTGAAAAATATGAGCGAATCCGTCGCATGCGCTCATGCTTGAATCTAATGTGTGGGCTGATTCTCAAGGATCGTTGAAAGAAGCCCATCTTTTAGCCATTGAAATAATAGAAACAGCCTTGAGGTCCCCTGCAATAGCCGTGAAGGGCAGATATAATTCTCACGATTTTTTTATTGCAGCCCGTTGATTCAGTCGTGAGCAGTAGCGAGAATCAATGTTGAAATTTAGTGCGGCAACCCATGAAGAGGTGTTTGAAATTCCAAGAATTGCCTTGAGATCCCGAGGATGCCAGACACTTTGCCAAGCTCCAAGAGCTAATGTGCAACGATGGCTTGTGTCAGAAATTTATAGAATTTGAGATGATGTTCTGCAAATGAAGAAGAGTGCAGCGCAGATTACTGAAGATTATCTGAGTCGCTTACATTAGACAGAGCCACACGTGAAAAGCTTTCTTAATGTCTCAGAAAAAGTATTGGAAGAAGCAGCAGAGTTGGATAGAAAATTGGGGAACATGAAGAAGTAGCATTGGTGGGGGTTCCTATTGTAGTTAAAGATAACCTCTGCACTCACGATATGCCATCCATTGGGGGGTTCTAGGATCTTGGAAGGCTATAGGCCCCCCTATGATGCCACTAAAATCATAAAGCTCAGAGAGACTGGAGCGGTGTTACTTGGAAAAACTAATCTTGATGAGTTTGGAATGGGTAGCTCCACTGAAGGGTCTGCTTTTCAGGTGCAGTCTTCTGTCTCCTCACAATCTTGATAATTTGTTTTTTTTTTTTGGTAAAAGGCTTTGCAGTTTTACGAACATGACATGTAATGTTCATTTTTTTGTCATTGCCCTTTGTCATGTGTTACAAGGAAAAGAATTACGGTCTTGAAATGATTGTTTCATGGAGATTATTATGAAAAATTATTTTCCTTGATTAATCAGGTGACATTTGTATTATGGCTTTAGAAAAACCTGTATCCAAAAGAAATCTATGCAAAGTATTTCGTGTCAAATAAAGAGAAAAATGCTACACTGGCCTCCCCTTCCAATTTTTTTTTTGAGATATTTTCGCGAAGGCATCGGAATTCTCGCGAATGCATCGGGATTTTTGCGAATTTTTTGCAAAGCTTTCAAAAACAAATTTCGAGATATTTTCTCAAAGGCATCGGGATTTTTGCAAAATTTTCGCTTCAGGGATTTTTGAGAAACTTTCGTGAAGCCTTCAAGAAAATTTATCGAGATATTTTTGCAAAGGCTTTAGGGATTTTTGCGAAGGCTTCGCCGATTTTCATGAAGGCTTCGCGAAAATTTCGCGAAGCTTTCTTGGATTCCCGAAGGCTTCGCGAAATTGGCCCTTGAAAAATGCGACATTGACCCTCGAAAAAAAATGTGACACTGGCCCACGAAAACGAAAAATGTGACACTGACCCTAAAAAAAATGAGACACTGGCCTCTCCCTCCAGAAAATTTTTTTGAGGTAGGGCATCGGGATTTTTGCAAAATTTTCACGAATGCCTCGGGATTTTTGCAAAATTTTTGTGAAGCCTTGAGGGATTTTCGCAAAATTTTTGCGACATTAGCCCTCCCCCTCCAGAAAAATGCGACACTCCTCTCCCCCTCCTACAAAATGCCTCCCCTCCTGAACAATGCGACACGTCGGCTGACACACTTCGGCCACGTACACACATACATCGGCCACCCGTCAACGAGGAGATACTAAATTTCCAAATCATCGAAAAATCATCGCCCGTCAACGAGATACTCAATTTTCAAATCATCGGCCGTGACCTATATCGGCCGCCATTGCCCATCAACGACGGGCACTCTTTACTAGTCTATATATATATTTAAACTTATGTACACTTTTGCGCATGTGTATGGGTGCACCCATGCATTTTCCTCCCCTCACCCATGCATGAGCTTTTTTTAATTAAAAATGATGAGGAGGGGCATGCATATATGGGGAGAGGGCTTTGTAAATAGAAATGTTTTGTTTCTTCAGCTCCCTCTCAAAGCATGATACCTTTACGATCCCGAGACTGCTCCTTTGTCTCTCAAAGAGTCATTTGTCCAGGGCTTTAGTGAAGATGTCAGCAACCATGTCTTTCGTTTCGATGAAGGTGGTCTGCATCATCTTCTTTTTAATTAGATCCTTGATTAAGTGATACTTGATCATAATGTGCTTCGTTCTCGAATGGAACACGAGATCTTTCGTCAGGTGTATTGCAGAGGTGTTGTCCATCTGCAAGACCAGGGGCTCGTTTCTTGTTTCGCCCAATTCGTTCAGAAACTGCCTTAGCCAGATTATCTCGTTGGCCATCTTTGCTGTTGCAACATACTCTGCTTCACAGGATGACTGGACTACAATGGTCTGCTTCTTGCTGACACATTGAACTGTTGCTCCTGATGTGATGGTGCATCCTCCTGAGACGTTTTTACAGTCGTCCTTGAGAGATGCCCAGCTAGCATCGCTATAGGAAAATATCTTGAAACCTGCACCACGACAATAACACAAGCCATAATCCCTCGTTAATTGAAGATATTGCAAAATTCGTTTCGCAATCTTCCAATGGTCGAGCCTGGATTCGTACAGAATTAGTTCATCTTGAATACTGCATAAGCAATGTCAGGGCGTGTGTTGTCTGCAAGGTACATCAATGATCTATCAGCTTCCTATAAGGTGTGAGCTGCATCTGTTCTCTCTCTTCCTCAGTCTTTGGACAATCATCATTCGTCAGCACCATCCCTGCGAGCATTGGAGTGTTCGCTCCTTTGCAGTTCAGCATCCCAAAGTCCTCTAGGATCTTCTAGGTGTATTTGGACTGGTGAAGGTATAACTTACATCTCTCGTAGTTCCTTTCAGTTTGTAAGCCTAGGTAACACCTGACTTCTCCCAGATCCACGATCTCGAAATGTTTCGAGATGTCTACTTTCACCTCAGCGATCAGCTGCTCACTCCTGCAAAAATATCAGAGTGTCGTCCACGTATACATCCACTATGATGATCTGCCCATCTATAACTCTGACACATATATTAGAATCAACCAACAGAGGCTTGAATCCTAATGATCTCAGGGCTTGATCTTTCTTCTTGTACCATTGTCGAGCTGATTGTTTCAGACCGTAGATACTTCTATGCATTCTGCATGCATAGTCAGGAAGTGAATTCGAGACATATCTTGGGGGTTGATCCATGTAGACCTCTTCGTCTAATTCGCCATGCAAGAAGGTTGTCGTCTCGTCCACAATGTGGATCCTGAGGCCATAAGCTGCTGCATATGCAGATAACAGACGTAGGGATGAATGTTTGATGACAAGAGAGAAGGTTTCAGAGTAGTCAATACCGTATCTCTGAGAGAAACCTTTCGCTACCAGTCTTGCCTTGTATTTCGTCACATTCCCATCTGGTCCGTATTTGAGCTTGAAGACCCATTTGTATTTGACAGTCTTGCGCTTATGTGGTAATGGCTCCAATGTCCATACCTGGTTCTTTCTCATGGACTCCATTTCTTTGTTCATGGCTTGGATCCATCTGTCCTTCTTTGGACTTTCAATCGCCTCCTCGAAAGTCTGTGGTTCACCACTGAATCTGCAAAACTCTTCTGATATGGAAGCTGAACTGCCTGGCACATACCAAGCTGGCGTTCTTCGTGGTCTTGTCGACCTTCTAGGAGATCCTCTTGGGGCAGCAATGCCTTTGCCCTTGTCTGCTCTGCTTGGTCTGGGAATGGGAGACGACTCAAAAATCTTCATTTTCGTGTTCGTCCTCTGCTCCCTCTGTCACTTGCGACAGGTCATAATACTGTCTCTTCATAACTTTGTAACTGACAGGGTCATCGTTGGCCATTGTCCTGCTCTCATCGACTAACATCTCTCACTGTTTTCACAGTGTTTGTGTCTGGCATGTAGATTCTGTAGTATGATGAATTGTTGTCATAACCTACCAAAAATCCTTGCTCGACTTTCTCATCAAGCTTCTTTCAAAGCTTATCAAGAATATGTGCATAAGCTGCACAACCAAAGATTCTGATGTGAGACAGGTTGGGCTTTCTACCCCATCATAGATCATGTGGTGTGTGTGAGGGACACCAGACTTGCCTGTCCTGTTCTGGGTGCAGCTATAGCTACTGCTTTAGCCCACAATACCCTTGGAGCTTTCGAGTAGGCCATCATACATCTGGCTGCTTCCATCAGGGTCTTGTTCTTTTGTTCAGCAACACCATTGTGCTGTGGCGTGTAGGCTGCACTCCTTTTGTGAATAATGCCATGATCATTGCAGAGGTCTGTGAAGTGATTCGAGATGTATTCACCATCTCAATCTGTCCTGATCTGCTTCACTTTGCTGCTTGTACATCTTTCAGCCCAATTCACATATTTAGTGAATTTGTCAAGTGCTTTAGATTTATTCTGAATAAAATACACTCTTGCAAATTTGTTGTAATCATCAATGAAAGTTATATAATATTTCGAACCTCCTACTGAGATCACATTGAATGGTCCGTAGATGTCAGAATGCACTAACTCTAGAATCTTTGTCGTTCTGTAGGAGTCTTTGATGAATGGAGTGCACGACATCTTGCCCTTCAAACATGCATCACAGATGGTCGAATTGATTGCATTCGAGATGCTGAACCCTGTTATCGCTCCACGATGACTTGCTTGGTAAAGTGCCATTGAGTTCATGTGACAGAGTCTTTTGTGCCACAGAGTGTTTGGCGAGTCATCATGGATTTGATGCACTTGATCTTCAGGTAGGCGTACCTTCAGATGATATAGGTTTTCTTTCCTTTTGCCTTGAGCGATCAATGTACTGGTACTGGCGTCAATCACATTGCATGCTTCGTTAGAAAACGTCACACGCATTTCTGCATCTGCTATTCTTGCTACAGAGAATAAGTCTTGTTGCAGAGTAGGCACGAACAGAACATCTTCGAGTCGTCTGTCTCTGCCGTTGGTGTTGAGCCATAGTGAACCAATACCGTTCACTTGATGCTTAGATCCATCTCCAAGAACTATGAATCTTGAAGGATCTGCACTTCTGAGATTAGACATGATTCATCTTGATGTCACGAAGTGTGAGGTGGCTCCTGAATCTAGGATCACCTCATGTGTGTCAGATGTTGATGCTGCACACACGTCTTCACAGATGTAGGTGGTCGAACAATTTCTGTTCGTTCTTTCTTCGTCCATCTTCGAGCTCTCGGGCTCCTCGACATAGGATGAACAGTTGTTGTTCTCCTATCTGCTCTGTGCTGATTTGTTTCTCGGGTTCTGGTGGCAATCCATGACTGCATGACCCTTTTTGTGGCAATGGATACACTCAATCTTGGGATTGAGCCAGCATGTATCTACTGTATGCCCATCTCTTCTGCACCTCATGCAAGTCTTCTTGTCTGCACCTTGCTGCTTTGACTTCGTATGAAATCTGGTGAGCAATGCATCCCACATCTCCTCAGCTTTGGAGAGTGTAGCCAGGTCAAGTGTGAGGCTATCTTCGATGGAAGATGATAGCAAGACTATTGCCTAGCTCCTTGTCTATTGTCGTAGGCATTTCTTCTGTGCCATCCACCCAGGGGAAGAGTCCTTCGCCCTTGAGTATCAAAGATGTCTTAACTTTCCAGGCTAGAAAGTTAGATCCTGAAGAATCAAGAATTGTACAGATCTTGGTCTGCATATTGCTGATTGAAGCCATTGTTTCTTGGAGTCTGTTTCCTCGTTGATGGTTGTTTGTTTGAATGCTTGGCCTTCTGGATCTGCTAGCTTCTTGGCTATGTCAGAATATGACAGGATGACCTGCTCTGATACCACTGATGAGAAATTATTTCGCGAGTGAGGTGATATGCTCTGATATCACTGATGAGAAGGATCGAAGATTTCACGAAGGCGAATCAACCGCGACTCTCTTGCGATTCGGATGGAGTTCAGATGAGATCATTGGACACTGCCAACTGAATCACTCCTACAGTCCTCCAGAATGTAGTCAGGCACTGTTGATCTACGTTTATAAAATTAATGAAGCATTCAATAAATTCAACCAATGTGCAGAATTAGAATGAACAAGGAAACTTAGACACACGAATAACAGCAGATACATTTGTATTCGAGATCAGACACAACAAAAAAAATTATCTATATTGATCTTTCTCTGATTCTTCAAGCACTGCATGCAAATCCACGTAGTGTGTTGGCGTGGGAGAAAACACGGTTCTCTCACGAGTAATCGTTTTGCTTTACCAGCGGACAATTGGATCTTTTGATCCTAGACAGAATTGTCTTCGCGCGCAGCGGACATGTATTCTACAATTTTTGTCTTGATTGCTTTCTAGCATCAGACTACTTCATTACACTTTTGTGTATTCTGCATATGATCTATGCGTGATCTCTATTGATCTATATGTCAAGTAACATCCAATAAGTATATAGTCACTCTATGCAAATCTAAGATTAGAGTGATTAAGCATCTACAACTAATCAGGGAATTACAAGAGTGGCAGATTAGCCATGACCTAGAGAGTATCTGCTGACGTCATGCCATCAGATCAGATTTATGTACTTCTAGTACTTGCATGATCTTGGCTGGTACTCTTTGGAGCGTGAGGGGCAGGAGAAGGTTTCACAACGTTGGTTTTGTTTTTTTTTTGGTCGTCTGCCTTCTCTCGTACTGGACCGCAAAGAATTCTCGTTCGTGAATCGTTCGTGTTCGCGAACCGTTCGTGTTCGTCTCCTTTGACTTTCGTGTTCATGAACCATTCGTCTTCGTTTCCTTTGACTTTCGTGTTTCCGAAACTTTTCGTGTTTCGTGTCTCCTGACTTTCGTGTTCGCGAACATCTTCGTCAGGCCGAGGGCTGAAAGCCAACAAGGCTTTGTAAATAGAAACGTTTTGTTTCTTCATACATAGCCTATGGTAGGCCATGTGACAAGCCACACAAGCCTATGGTAGGCCTACGTGGCTTGCCACATAGACAGTCCCAAGCCTACATGGTTTTCCACATGGCTTGCCATGTGACAACTTTCGACATCCAATTCTCTCTCTCTCTCTCTCTCTCTCTCTCTCTCTCTCTCTCTCTCTCTCTCTCTCTCTCTCTCTCTCTCTCCAATGAGGCCTACGTGACAGAGTCTGGTTGGCTTGCCATGCAAGCCTATGTTATAACTACTTGGTTTGGCACATGGCAAATGTGAAAGATTTCAACTAGTTTAGTCTAGTTTAGTCACATTTTGGTAAATTGTCAGTAAGAGGCCAAAACTCATTTTAGACTTAGAGATAAACTTTTTGAAGTTATATTAGTTTAAAATACATTCAATAAACACTTTTGGAAAGTGTGGGAAAGTTGGTAGTCGAGTTTGAGAGAGATTCAAATTTGAACTTTGGGTACATTGAATCTAGACCCAAAAATAGTAGGTTTTGCATTTTGGAGGGAAAGCCAAGTGGCCAAATAGGGTTTGGAAACTCTATAAAAGGATGTAACTCATGGAGAGACACATCTTCTCTCTTCTCTCTCTCATTTCATCATTATACATGGTTCTCTTTGGGTTCTACTACTCATTGGTGCACTATCTTGGTGTTATCTTGCAATCTTGTGTGTAGAATGATCATTTATTGCTATTTTCGGTTCCACACGTGTGAAATACAGTAGGGTACTGTAATTGTACGGATAACAAACATATTTTATGTTTTGGTTCATGTTTGATCAATATCTCTTAGAGTTTGCATCTCATTTTGTATGTAGATGCTGATTATTTTACATTGGCAGGATTGTTGGTTTGCTCCTTATTGTAACCAAAGATTTGGGACTTGGATTGGATCTTGAATGATCTGAAATCCTTCACATGGTATCAGAGCTATTGTGTTTCAGGTTATGAAAGGATCAGCCATCTTTAGCAAGGATTTTGGAGGAGTTACCAACGCTAGAGCATGCTAGATTGATCTCTACTCAAAAATCAACATTTTTGCATGTGTAGAATTGATTTTTTGTAGGTCAAAACTCAATATAGGGTTATATACTTGATCAATTCCGATTTCACACTTGGCTTACTGGAATTAGATGATTTTTGGTGCATTAGGAAGGTCTCATTGGAGTCTACAAGAAGATATACCAAGTTTCTAGAAATTGCATGTAGAATTTGAGATATTCAATTTTTTGTGATTTTGTCAAAACCCTAATTTTGATTGGATCTCTAGTTTGTGAGGTTACTGAACTTCATTTGAGTGTGTTTCATTATGAGGAAGTGGCAAGAATCATTAGATTGAGGATAGATCATAGGTTGATCAAGATTTCACTATTCTATGTGGTGATATTCTAGTTAGAAGTGCTAGAAGAGATTTGAGAGGTTCCATATCTTTTTGATTTCTTCTTGAGTTCATTTTTTGACATTCAAGAGAGTGCTTTGTGCATTGGAACAGGTTGAAAGAGAAGATCAGGTCACTTCAACATGGCTACAAGTGGTGGATTTATGTTGGAGAGCAATGATAGGCTTACCTCAATCAACTATTCTACTTGGAAGGTGAGGATGGAGTCCTTATTGGAGATGAATGAGTTGATGGAGATTGTTGCAGGTGTGGAGGAGAGACCTCAAGCACCTCAAGATCAAATGAGGTATGACAAGAGAGCAAAGAAAGCTCTACACATGATTAAGATGAATGTTACCAATGAACTTCTCAAGGAAGTTGGTAAGTGCACATCATCTTTGGAGGCTTGGGAAGCTTTGAAGAAGCTTTATGAATCCAAGTCTACATCAAGAGTGCTTACTCTTAGGAGGCAAATCTTTCAAAGTTTGCAAAAGAAGGAAGAGAGTACTCATGCTTTTGTTTTGAGGGTTAAAGCATTCAATGATGAGTTAGCATGTATTGATGAAAGCATTAAGGAGGTAGAGCTTGTTCAAGTTATACTTAATGGCTTGTTGGATGATCATGCTAATCTTGTTCAAAGTTTTGCTATTCAAAAGACTTTGCCAAGTATTGTGGATTTGCAAGAGATCTTGGTGAATGAAGAGTATAGGCTTTAATCAAGAGGAGGTGGATCTACATCGACATCTCATTATGAAGAGGATGCTATGTTCATCAAAGGCAAGTTCAAGGGCAAAGGCAAAGGCAAGTGGTCTAAAGGGAAAGATCAAGGTGATACTTCCTCTTTTGGAAAAAAGAAAGATAAGTCTAAGTTGAAATGCTTTTATTGTGGAATCAAAGGGCATTTTGCTAATGAATGTTTGAAGAAGCAAAGAGATGAAGGTAGCAAGCAAATCAACTTTACTACTAATGATGAGGATCTAGGTGGTGGTGATTCTCTTTTTATGTGTTCTTAAGTCCAATATCAAGTGAAGGTGACAAAGATTCATGGTGGATTGATAGTGGAGCTAGCTCACACATGACTAGTCACAAGGAGTTCTTTACTTCTTTGGTCACTTATGATGGAGCCAAGAAAGCAATTCACATGGCCAATGGTGGTGAGTGTGTGATTGAAGGTATTGGTTCAATTCCTATTTGTCTCTCTACTAATAGGAAAGCAAGACTTGATGGTGTTCTTTACATTCATTCACTTTCAAAGAATTTGATAAGTGTTGGTCAAATGATAGAGAAAGGATACATGATAAAGTTTGGTGGTGATGCTTGTTTCATTACAAAGGAAGAAATCTTGGTTGCTAGGGGCAATAGACAAGGTAGACTTTTCAAGCTTGATGCTTTTGTTATGGCTAACAAAAAGGATGGAATAGAAAAGGAGATTGGTCTCAACTTTCCAAAGTTACCTTTTAGCATCAATAAGATTGGTGGATCTTATGAAAAGTCTAACAAGCTTCCTTATGCTAGATCTAGGTCAAGATCTAATATGCTTCTTGGAGATGTTCATCTTTGTGCTAACTTGGCTAGTCTTGAGGATAATGATGGTGTTTCAATGGTTCTTCATGGCAAGTGCAAGCATGCAAAAGGTAAGGAAAGAGCTAACTTCATCAATGGAGGTGAAGGTTCTTCCTTGGAAAAGATTGTTGTTAATGATTTCTTTGATCACATGGAAAAGGATGTTGCTAGGTGCATGCATGAAGGAGGTGGTTCTTCTACATTCTTTTGTGATGAGTCCAAGAAAGTCATTTTTCCAGCAAGTGGAGTCACATGTCTTCATAAAGAGAGTACATCAAATGGTTCTATCAAGAGACTTAGTGAGGGAGATAGTCACAAGTCAAGAAGAAGAGAAGTATGTGAAGAGTTCAAAGTAGGATGTACTTTGAATGATGTCATTGTGAATGATAGTGAGGAAGAATCATTATCATATGAGTCATTACCTAAAACATTGAGTAGAAGTTCTTGTTTGAAAAAATAGAGTACTTCAATCATCCTTATGTTGAAGGTACTAATAATTTTTTTCATGGCTTCTAATGTTTTTGAGGTTTCTTCTTCTTATGATGCAATCATTAAGAGGGAGTCTTATGAAGGGAAGAGCAATGGAAGATTGGTTCTTGGGAAGATCCAAGGCATGGATCTCACATCTCTTCATCAACTCAAAGGATTCTATGATTATGAATTGATCACTCATGATCAAGATGGCAAAAGGTTGGTTGGAGAAGACTACATGGAACAAATCGAGAGGCAATTTCTTCAAGGCAAGGAAGATCTCATTGGTGAGCTTATTGAGGTTTGTTATGGACTCAAGAGGGCTGGATTTATTAGGTTTGATACTCATCTTCACCTACTCTACTTCATGTTGGATGGAAAGTTTGGAATCTATCTTTTGATTTATGATGGTGACATTGGTGACATTGTTTTCACTAACCTTTGTGGAAATTCGAGATCAAGCATTGATGAGATCTTGTTGGATCTAGATCATATGTTTGAGAGGGAGTATTTTCAGAGGTTCAGGTCTGAAGATACTCATATATTTGATATCTTTGATGATCAAGAGAAAGGTAAGCAAGTGGAAGTGACACACTTTGCTTTATTCACATGTTTTGAAGAATTTTCTTGTGTAGATGATGCTATGCAAGTGGATATTGGTTCTCATGTTTTTCATAATGGAAAAGCAAGTAATGGATCTGGAAAACAAAGTTTGTTCAGTGACTTTGATGATCAAGAGGAAGATCAAGAGGTTGGTCTCAAAGGGCTTCAACAACACAAAAGGAAAGGTGGCAATTTGGAGCTAGTCAAGAGCATCAAAGGAAGGTTATTTGGCAAAGATGTTATGGATCTGTTTTTGCAGCTTATTGAAGAATCAAGTAAGGTCAAAGGAGCAGCAAGGAAGTTTTGTTCAAGTTTATTTTACTTGTTCTATCTCATGTTTGAGCTATTTCATGTGGATGTGTGCAAATTGTCAAGATATGGACAAACTAGCTACATTGTCTTGCAATATCTTATTGTTGGAGTTGTACTAGCATTCTTGGCTGGTTTTGCTGATGGAAATGAGGCTAATGGAGGCTCATTATATCACTCATCCATGATCAAGTTCTCAAGTGTTGAGCTACTTGGTGCCAATACTTGGAGATTGTCAATTTTTGGTGAATTCATGGTCATTTTCTTGTGTCAAGTAGATCTTGAAGATGGACTAGTGCAACCTACTTGGTTTATGGAGTCATGTGGTACTGGATTTGCATCATTAATGTACTCACCTACTCATGGATTTCCAAGGTTTGATGGTTTCTTGTGGCAAGATGGAGATGGAGGCTCATTCATGGAGTTTTATGGTGGAGACATATCAAGAAAGGACAAAGTTGGAGGAGACAAGCAAGCAAATGGTCATCACTCACATTCATTGTTTGGTTGTTGTAATTTTCCAGAAAGTTCACAGTTTGAAACACGGAGGAATCATTTCATTCACATTCTATTTGGTTCTTCATGTTCTTGTTATATCTTGATGTGTAAAATTGATGTAAGAAATAGTGAAACATCCAATTTGGACACTATTCTCTATATCAATTATGAAAGATACTTTAGAACCTTAGAAAGAAGATCTATACTTAGGATGGAGATCAATCTAAAGTTGGATCAAAGTTCTATTGTCAAAACTATGCCAAAACTAGTTGAAGAGGTAGTGTGAGAGATTTCAACTAGTTTAGTCTAGTTTAGTCACATTTTGGTAAATTGTCAATAAGAGGCCAAAACTCATTTTAGACTTAGAGATAAACTTTTTGAAGTTATATTAGTTTAAAATACATTCAATAAACACTTTTGGAAAGTGTGGGAAAGTTGGTAGTCGAGTTTGAGAGAGATTCAAATTTGAACTTTGGGTACATTGAATCTAGACCCAAAAATAGTAGGGTTTACATTTTGGAGGGAAAGCCAAGTGGCCAAATAGGGTTTGGAAACTCTATAAAAGGATGTAACTCGTGGAGAGACACATCTTCTCTCTTCTCTCTCTCTCATTTCATCATTATACATGGTTCTCTTTGGGTTCTACTACTCATTGGTGCACTATCTTGGTGTTATCTTGCAATCTTGTGTGTAGAATGATCATTTATTACTATTTTCGGTTTCACACGTGTGAAATACAGTAGGGTACTGTAATTGTACGAACAGCAAACATATTTTATGTTTTGGTTCATGTTTGATCAATCTCTCTTAGAGTTTGCATCTCATTTTGTATGTAGATGCTGATTATTCTACATTGGCAGGATTGTTGGTTTGCTCCTTATTGTAACCAAAGATTTGGGACTTGGATTGAATCTTGAATGATCTGAAATCCTTCACAGCAAACCCCAAGCTTGCATGACTTGCCATGGGGTAGGCCTACATGGCTTGCCACGTGGCAGTCTGCGACATGCTTGGTAGATATCAGACCTATGACATGCCTATATGACCTGCTACACAAGCCCATCGAACAGAAATTTTTCGTAAAAAATGGTCAGAACTTCAAACAGGTGGTGTCCACAGGTTCGTGGGCTCGACACGAACCCACATGTTCATTTACAGCTCAATTCCGACGCCGTTTGACGAGGGGAATGCCACTAAATGGACTACTTTTCAATATTCATGAGAACTGGTCCAGTGTCACTGAACGAAGTCCGTTTTTTTGGACCCTCTGTTCCGTCCTATGCTGCACGCCGAGACAAACTTGCAGGACTAAACCGGGCTCCAAACGATTCAGTACTCACACAAGAACGTCCTTCCGAACCAGAAACCCTATATGCATTCCTGGGATTCTTGGTTCATTGAAATTGGTCGGATTCAATAAAAAATGGTCAGAACTTTGGATTTTCTTAAGACTCGAATTTTTTCGAAGATTCGAATTTTTCCAAGACTCGAATTGTTGGAAAGACTCAAATTTTTTCAAAGACTTGAATTTTTCCAATGATTTGAATTTTTCCAATGACTTGAATTTTTTTGAAGGATCGAAAGGACCCTTTGTACTGTCAAGTCAAAGTTTTCAAAAGACTAGCATTTTTCGAAAGACTCAATTTTATCAAAAGACTCGATTTTTTTTTTTCCAAAGACTCGAATGTTAGATATTCGAGATGCAAGATGTGCGAGATCGGCCATGATCCAAATCATCAGCTGCCACCTAGATCAGCCTCCATTGCTCGTCAACGATGGGCACTCTTTACTAGTAAATATATTATTTAAACTTTTTTTCACTCTTATGCATGGGTGAGGAGACACATGCATCCTTCTCCCCTCACCCATACATACACATTTTTTGATTCAAAAATTTAGAAAAAGAGGATGCATGTATGGGGAGGATGATGCATACTCCTCCCTATGCATGCATGCATATTGACCACCCTAAGTAGTGTGTGTTGCATATTGAAAGGCAGATCTCCCATCCTAGGTCTTTTTTTCCTTCAAATGAAAAGCATTTAAATCATGTATTCTTCAAATATGAAATGAAATAAATGGGCATTCTTTCAGTTTTAAGGAAAACTTCTTTTTTTTTGAAAGGTAGTGTTGTCCTTTAATTTGCAACACCACTTTAATGTTGTCCATAAGCCTTTATTGAACTCCCTAAACCTTAAATGGCCACCTTTTCATTAATAATTAACGAGCTAATTCAGGTTTGCTAATGAAAACCTCTCTCTCTCTCTCTCGCTCTCTCCACACACACTCACACACACTCTCTCTCTCTCTATATATATATATATACACACACACACACACACTCTCTCTCTCTCATTACAATTCTGAACTCCTGGCAGCGAACATAGAAGGATTTGGTATTATCAGTTTATCAATTTTTTCTTCTTTGGTATTATCAGTATTGGCAGATAATTTACTTACAATGAATTTACAGTTCACTCACACCTCTCGACTGTACCAGGATCGCGACTGTGGATAGATACCCGGGATTGCGAGCAGGCGGGTGTGGATCAATACCAGGATCGCAACTGTGTAGGCTAGGCAGGCACCTCTCTCTGGTAGCGGATCTCTCCCAGGTACCATGCTCTCTCTTTGGTATCATGCTCAGTCTCTCTCTCTCTCTCTCTCTCTCTCACACACACACACACACACACACACACACACACACACACGATCGCGACTGTGGATCAATACCAGGTTTGTGTGGATGTATTTCAGGTTTGTGTGGATGTCACCCTTTGGGACAAAAGCTCCGTTCTTTGTACGTATTCTCAGACTTCAGCCTCACCAGAGGAGTGTTTGCTCCCCTTCCCTTCCTTCAACCTTCAGCTGCAAAAATGTTCTTTCTACCACTGCAAAATATGCAATTCTCTCTTTCTCTACATCCGGCATCATCCTTCTACCATTCCTTTCCCCAAAACATACACGTTGGTTAATAAGCCAATGATGATACAAATTCAAGTAGTCACATTAGGAATCAATCCTCTCTTCATCATTTCTCGGAAATAGACATAAGCAACATCTATTTTACTTGCCTTTGTCAAACCTTGAACCAACGAACGAAAAATGTAAGGATTGGGTTGAGAGGAAACGATCTGTACCATATATTCATATACGGAAAGAGCATCAGTAAGTTGCAAGAGAGCATGTTCAACGATAACCATAAGATATAAGAAGAGAATACACAGCAAGGCCTGCTGGGAGATTTTTGTCTTCGCAATAGAATGCACATCATCTACCCGCCTATTACTAGCATAACAACTTCCACATAATGATAGAATGACGTGGCCTCATAGCAATCTGCTTATCATTAGCTAAAAATATTTTGAGGCTAAGCTAAACTGACTATGAGCCACTCTAATGCCAAGAAGCCACTCTCCAAACAATCTATAAAAAATGAGGCTCACAAGACTATTTATTCTGTCTCAGGCCCTACAGTCTACAGGTTATAGCTGGAGGCCTAATGATGCATATAATATGAAACCTGATATATCTTGGAACAGAAGTAGCGGCTGCCAAAAGTAGGAAATATGTCTGCTAACCATGGGTCACATAGCAATCCAAATTCTCCAAGAGAACCAGAATAATCATCATCGTGAAGAATGCCGATACATGCACTGGGATATCAAGCCAGTTGAATGCACCAAGATGCCACAAAGTTATCAGCATGAACATCTGAAGAATACCACACCAATGGATTATGGAACTCAGCTGTTGATGAAATACCATATACCCAAAGCACTTAGTAAGAGTAAGGATAACACAAGACCTTTGCTACATTAAATAAGATCTCATGTCAACCTGAACATTAACTTTTTAAACAAGATGTCCATATCCCTTGATAACTTTGTAGGAAGTACGACTTACAACCTGATAATGTGGTTGTGTGTACTATATTCATAAGTAGACATGATGTTGGCTTGAAAAGTAAAAAATCCATATAAATGTCCTTGCGCATGATATGTAGTCTATAATCAGTAATGATAGCTTCAATAGCAATTTATTGCATCACTGATAAGGCATCATGAGTTACGAATGTATGCATGAGGAAAATGCGCCCATAAATATAGCATCAATACTTGCTTCGAACACTCCTATTTGTAGGAGCCAGCGCTGGCCAGATTGGTAGGAATGAGTGTGTGGCATATTGACATATACTAGCGCTCCACACATCATGAAATCACTGTAAAGATCTTCATCTACTTAGCCTATGCTCCATCACGATTCTGGAAATGAATGGTAGCGCGCTGCTAGTCTTGATAATCATAGTGACTCGCTACCATATCAGCGATATAGCTACACAATCCTCTGATTTTTGTATATAATATTGCTATAGAAGCACCATAGCTCCATTCCAGCGATGGAATGCAACTGGTTAGCTTGGCATCCAAAGTTTCTTTGGTCCCAGGTTCGAGCCTCCCCTTGGAAACCAAGCAGCATTCCAGCGATGGAATGCAAATGGTTATTGGTAAAAATGATCCTAATCAAATGCCATATGATGTATATGTCTCTGGTTATTAAAGAGCTATGTATAGAAGTTGATATGTTGATATTACTCATCACTATCTCTATTTCATACAGTGTTACAGCATAAATAACATGAAGGGTTTAGACATACTGTTCAAACTCCAGTACACAACAAGGTTAAGGTACGTATAGCACTCGTAACAACTATGCTTCATACTACGCTTTGTTAAAGAAATGGATACAGAAGGTTAAGTTTCTCAACTACAAGCAAATGCAAATGTGATCGCCTCACAAGAATCGGTATCTTCTACCATTCAGGTTAGTAACGCTTCGATTTTCTTTGATAAAGTGTAAAATGCAGGGTGACGGAGTAAGCAACCACTACTCTTGACAAAAGTGTTAAAAAAAAGCAAACTGACTCGTAATTATAGTGGTATAAAAGTTACTTCATTTCCGGCAAGTAATGCTATCAATGTTTACCATAGGGATTATAATAACCCGGTTCTTTTACGATTTTCTTATCAAGAATTTGCGTACACACTTTGTTTTACTTGGTCTCAAAGCCATAGTTGGCTTGTGATTATCAACACCACATAAGGCTACAGGAGGTAGCATTCAGATTCCAAGAGGTTGGATATATCCAAGAACTAGAGACCCTCTGAACATTGGTGTGCCAAATTAACAAGGCTACAAGGAATTTATTGAAGTCACACAACGTTCACAAAACAAAACAAATGCTATGGGATTTTGCATTGTCGTTTGTTGTGAAACTGTTGGGAGGCCAAAATGTACTGTCACGTCGTCCATTCTAATCTATTTTATCCTAGAGCATTTATTCTGGTGCAGCATAGTTGTTTCATTTTTATATATTTCAAATTTTATTTTTCTTTGGAAGTGTATCACTGCATTAGTTTATAGAGGAAAACTTAATTGCCACAAACTTTCTTTAGGTTTGTGCTTGTAGATAAAATATTGACATGAAGACATTCTTATTTACATTATTTACATTTCCAAAGACTCGAATTTGACCAAAGACAAATTTTTTTAAAAACTCGAATTTTTTCAAAGACTCGAATTTTTCAAAAAACTCAAATTTTTCCAAAGGATCGAATTTTTTCGACCCAACGTTGAGCCTGGCAAAGGATTTTTCGACCTTGAATCGGATCGGATCGAATCGAGGCGGGTTTATTCCAACCCTTTGTATATTTTTCGACTCAGAGTAAAGTCTGACCCTTTGTATATTTTTGACCCTTTGTACTGTCAACTCAGAATTTTTTCAAAGAATCGACTTTTTTCAAAGGATCAAATTTTTCCAAAGACTCGAATTTTTCCAAAGACTGGATTTTTTTTCCAAAAACTCAAATTTTTCTAAAGACTCAAATTTTTCAAAGACTCGATGTTTTCCAAAGACTCAAATTTTTCCAAAGACTCGAAGTTTTCAATGACTTTTTTCGAAGGATCAAATTTTTCCGAAGACTCAAATTTTTCTGACCCAACGTTGAGCTTGGCAAAGAAGGATTTTCTAACTTTGGATCGGATCGGATCGAGACGGATTTATTCCGACTTTTTGTATATTTTTGACCTTTGTATATTTTCCGATCCAGAGTAAAATCTGACCCTTTGTATATTTTCGACCCTCTGTATTGTCAACTCAGAAATCCGAATTTCTAACCGACAATATTAGATTTTACAATGGGTTAGATTTCTAACAGGCAGTATCAAATTTTACAATGGGTCTGATTTTATACACTGGGTCAAAAAGTAACGTAGTATCGAATAATATACAAAGGGTCAGAAATTTATATTGGGGTGGAAAATTCATGTACCAATCCAAACTATTTACGCTCACATTTTGCTACACATTTTATATGGCTTATTTTCAAATGCGTAATGTCGTACGTTTATTAGTTAAAGATACGGACCAAAAACCAACAAACTGATCAGTATGGCACTTGCCCTGATATGGTACCAATATGGTTTGGCCGATCGCTTTTAATAACTGTCGGGAAGGGAAGATCGGACTATAAAAAACTCTATCTACACTACAAACTGATTAGTTGAGCTTAACGTATTTTGTACATGGATAACAATTGACATTCAACATTGACACCTGTCTTACTCATTATGCTAACTTGTGCAGTTTTGTGTGGTGGGATGGTGGCATGTACCAGCTGGATGTCTTGAGATATGTTTTGCTTCATGGTATTTTTTTTTTATACTGTATACTTTTCAGCTATGTTTTACCTTGTTGGTCTATGAATAAAGGGTTTTAAAAGGTTTTGGTCTTGACTTGTCAAGAGGAGCTTTGTTCTATTAATCTCTGTCTCTCAGTATCACGTTGAGAGGATCAGTGATACGACAATTATCATTAAAAATTCTTCACACATGGTTTAAATGCTATTTACTAGGCTCTCTCTCTCTCTCTCTCTCTCTCTCTCACACACACACACACACACACACACACACACACACACAAGCAGGCACCAAGCATATACATCCATTATAAGTAGGCGTTGTGATTCAATACTCTATCAAATCATTCCTCTAGGCTAAATTGCAGCACAATCATGCAAAGTTTACTAGGATATATGCTGAGGCTTCATATACATTGTCGTGATGCTCCCATTGAGAGCTGTGTGCAATAATATTACTCCTTCATAGTGACATGAAACAACCAATCTCAATCTCTCTCTCTCTCTCTCTCTCTCTCTCTCTCTCTCTCTCTCTCTCTCTCTCTCTCTCTCTCTCTCTCTCTCTCTCTCTCTCTCTCTCTCAATGCTTGTCAAATGTGTAATGTCATACATTTATTAGTTAAAGATACAGACTAAGAACCAGCAAATTGATCAGTATGGCACTCGCCCTAAAACCAATATAGTTTGGCCGATCACTTTTAATGACTGTCAATAAGGGAAGATCGGACTATAAAAATCTCTATCTACATTGCAAGTTGATTAGTTGAGCTTAATGTATTTTGTACATGGATAACAACTGACATTCAACGTTGACACCTGTCTTCCTCACTATGTTAACTTGTGCGGTTTTGTGTGGTGGGATGGTGTCAGGTACCAGAGATCAGATATGTTTTGCTTCACGATGCTTTTTTTTAGTACTTTATACCTTTCAGCTATGTTTTACCTTGTTGGTCTATGAATAAAGGATTTTAAAAGGTTTTGGTCTTGACTTGTCAAGAGGAGCTTTGTTCTATTAATATCTATCTATGCATCCTTGAGGTGTAAATCCAACTATCCTTTGGTCGGGATAGTACCAAACCTTTGTCTTACTTGGATTCATGTGCTAACATAGACCTGTTTTATATTTTAGTCCTTAGGTTGGTATCAAGATGCTATAGGTCTGGGTTATGAGGAGCCCCTTCCTCCCCCTAATCTATTTATACAAACTTTGATCATGTGCATGAAAAAACCTATCATGTTGCATAGTTTTATTAATGGAACAAATCGTAATATCTGTAATGCTGCTAGGCCTGAAGGTAAAGTGCTTTGCTTTACTGACCTTCTGGATACATTATATTGGGTTAAGATGTACTTGGAATTTGGTAAAACCAAGATCGATCCTATGAGTACCATTGAAATGTTGGCTTCAAATTTGGCTGGTATTGCGAAAAAATATGAGAATGAAGAGAAATTTTATAGCTCTCACATGTCTTGAAAAAGAGAACGACCCCCATTCAGTTGAACCCTCTCCTACCGTACTCGATTCACCTCCTTCTCCTCATCCTCTGGTCTTAGATGAACTGTATGAAGATAGTGCCACACAACTTGAAATCTTGTCTCAAGATATTTGCGATATTGGTGATCAATCCACTTTTGAATTTTGCCAATCCAAAAATTGCCAAGTCCCTTTCGTACCTGCACGAATTGTTGAACTCAAATCCACCCGCAGTTCTTACAAACTTTTGAGCTTTGGTGCATGTTTGTCTACTAATGTTTTGTCCTCTTTACTTCTACTTACAACTTATGTTGGTGTTCTACCGGTCAGCAGAGAGTGTGGTCTCTTGCTTAAGTTATTCTTTCTTGTTTCAGAGCCCAAAATCAAGCAGAGGAGACTGATGGACGTTATAGTAATGTCCTGCCTGTTAGAGGACACCAAGGAAGGTCACTCTTGGACTAATGCACATGCATAAACAACCACTCATACATGACAAAGTGTTCAACGTAAAATCAGTGTGCAAATCCGTTGAACAAACAATGAAAATCTACTTTAATGCTGCAAAATGAATTGGATCAGATCCTAAGCTATACTACACATACATTAATCCATAGAATTGAAACAAGAAACTAATCTAACAACATTTTAGTTGTCCAAGGATCAAGAAACACTCATTTCTTGATTCTTGGACAACCCAAGAACATCAAGAACTAGAATGTCAAGAAGATTTACACCACATTTACTTGAATGCTGAAACCTACATTAATCCACAAGCAAGAAAGGAAATCTAATCCACTAGGAAAGCAAGAAAACTAATTCACTCTAAGTTCCACAACCACACACAAAGGGAATGGAAGGACATGATCATAAGAGAATCACTCAAGAAAACATTCATGATCAAGGAGCTCAAAGGATGCACCAAACTTCTGGAGGCTCTTCTCATTTGGACATGGAGTAGATGCATTACACAAAAAGCTCCCTTCTACAAAGGATGAGTCTCTTAAATAAGCAAGAGAGCTCCTTAGGTGGCATCCTAGTGGAATTTCCACATTTCACAAATCACAAGTAGAATAATGCTCTCCACTAGAGGTCACCATAAAAAGGTGGCTCACTCTACTTACTTTAAGAGGGGTCTACTTGCATTTATTACTTTGCCTAGAAATACTAGCCCCTACATGGTCATTCCATCTTTTGGGATTCACCATGAGGCTTACACAGTTCTTGCTTGTCATTCTTAAATAGTACTTCTCGGCTCTCAGCCTTCATTCGTCTCGACTTCTCAAAGACCTCCTCGGTCTAAGGTGAGAGGTGCTTGTGGGTAGCTCTGGCCGAGTATCTTGGGGATTCGTCAGAATTAGGCAACAGTGCATCCTTACACACCTTACTGAAAAAGAAGTTCAGGCTTGTAAACTGGCTGCTCTTAACAAAAATTCCATTCTAGATACTCCTATTGCCTTTGAAACTATCATTGGCATGAACAAATTTGAGCCTTTCCGTTGCCCTTCTGAACAAACATGGGCATGAATTCGTGGACATTTCGACACTGGATTTAATAGAATGAATCTCCACCAAGCCAGAGTTTGGAACTGGAAAAGACCTTTTTTCAAATGTCAATGTGGAGACAAGTGTAAAAAACAGTCCTCCATTATTTGGTTTGACCATGCCATCTGGTACATGATGAATAACCTGAGCATTTTTTTTTCGGACACATCTCCACAAAACCAACTCAATGCCTTTTTCTATGGCTACACAAACCTGCTAGGGATATTGTCAAATCTCATATTACCTTCCTTTATCTATGCCTATACATGATTGATGCATCCATTGAACTTGCCACAAATCCCTCCGCTAAACTCCTTTCACATCTTGGTGATGCCGAGAATATTAGAGAGATTGAACGCCTGTCTAAAAGGCCTAGCTTCTCTACTTTGCAAGGCAAATTCTTCCAAAACTCTAATAAACACACATGCACTTTCAATCTCAACAACCCTAGCTCTGTTCTCTCTGGCCAAGGTAAAAGAAGAAAGTTTACTGGATACAAGGGAAAAGAAGGACAAGAAAGTGGTACAAAGAACGATCTACCAATCAAGAAGCTGAATTTCTATCGGGATTAATATGTTTGTAGGACGAGATGGTATTGGAAAAGAGGGAGGTAATCAAGAATACATTGGATCATTTATAGCTTATTACTAAGGAAACAAAGGAAAAACTCTTTTTACATTTACTTTACTGCAATAGAATGTTTGAGACCGTTCATGTGAAGAAGTTTTATTCTCGCATCTTACTACAATTATTTGGCTTTATACATGAGTCTTTTGATGATATAGTGTTTGGTTGGTCACTATACATGCCGAATGTCAAAATGGAATGATATTTTTCTTATGAAGTTTCTATAATTTTCAAATTGAAAATCTTCAAGTTTGTTCAAGCACTACTTTTAAACGTTTTAAAGGCTTTGTTTCAAATAAGTTCGGTCATGTTCTAACTACAAATTGCAACTTTATCAGTAGTAAGGTCCTTAAATGAGTTGAAATTCCGATAGAATCTAGTGCAGTATGCAGATCACATCACACAATCACCATAGCCACTCCTCATAAGCTCTCAAAGATGGCACAACAAAAGTTATTAGATTACAAAGAAACACTGTACATATAGAGTATTCACAAACTGCATGAAAAGGCAGGTGTGTTAAAATTGGCCTACCACTTGTCAAACTAAGGTCGGGCCCAATATGGCCAAATTCGACCGACAAACTTGGGACATGCCCCCAATATAGCAACTACTGTAAATAACTCTGTACAGGCTAATTCTTCCTATGTGTGGCTACCCGGCTAACCCAAGTAACTCAAAAAGTTCTAGCTTTTGAAAGAAGAAGTGACAACCTCTACAAACTCAGCCACTGTTATTCTTCCAACAATCAAGCTCTTCACACTTCTACTTTTGAATCATCTGATATGCTTTGGCATTTCAGATTAGGCCATTTGAATTTCAACAGTAATTAGCAAATGTTGACTCAGAAACTAGTACAAGATCTGCCTTCTGTTAGCAAGCCAACTTCTCCATGTAAAAGTTGTATAATCAGCAAGCATGCAAGAAGCCCGTTCATTTTAGACTCAGTTCATACTTCCAAATGTCTACTCGATCTTATACATAGCAACATCTGTGGCCCAATGCAGACTGCTTCCAAAGGGGGAGCTCTATACCTCATAACCTTCATCGATGAC
Organism: Diphasiastrum complanatum; assembly: GCA_029204225.1. Lineage (NCBI taxonomy): Eukaryota > Viridiplantae > Streptophyta > Lycopodiopsida > Lycopodiales > Lycopodiaceae > Diphasiastrum > Diphasiastrum complanatum. The sequence goes on from CM055099.1 coordinate 31,521,630, forward strand.
TTCTCTCGAAGAACTGCAGCCTACTTTCTGAAGAACAAATCAGAGGCATTCAAGTTCTTCATGTAGTTCAAGGCGTCTACTGAAAATCAGACCCATAGGAAGATTAAAGCCCTACACATAGATGGAGGGAGAGAATTTATCTCCATCGAATTTAAAGAGTTCTACGAGGCCAACAGAATACATCAACAATTCACAATGAGCTACTCACCTCAGTCCAATGGTGTAGTTGAACGGAAGAATCAGACACTTATCGAAAGTGCCAAAAGCATGCTGGCCCATGCCTCTCTTTCGAAGAAATTTTGGACAGAAGCTATTGCTATAGTCGCCTACCTACAAAATCGATCCATCACCAAAGCCTTGAATGGCAAGACACCTTATGAGGTGTGGACATGATCGAAACCATCACTCAAGAACATTAGAGCATTTGGTTGCATCACTTATGCTCAGATCCCTGAAGATCTCAAGAAAAAGCTGGATGACAAAAGCATAAAAATGATTTTTGTTGGCTACTTCCCATATCACAAGGCATACAAGCTCTACAATCTGGAAACAGAAAAATCATTAACTAGCAGAGATGTCATCTTTGTGAAAAATTGATTTATCAACCACAAGGAAAAAGCTCAAGAGATTTTCGATCCAGGTATAGAAAAATCTTTTGATACAGGTATCGAAAAAGATCCCAAGATCGAAAATCAAGAAATCGATACAAAATCAGAAAATGAGACAGAACGTCAACATGAAAAATCACATCAGGGGGTCGAGACTCAACCAAGAAGATCAAATCGACCAAGACAACCTCCATATAGATTTTTGGACGATGCAGCCTACTACTTCGTGCAGGAACCAAACACAGTATCGGAGGCGATGTCTGTGAAAAAGGTGGATCTTGAATGGATCTAAGATCCCAAATGTTTTGGCTAAGATCTTTGCACAACAAGCTACAAAAGCTAGAAATGGCAAAGCATCCTAATGCTACATTTGATGCGCAAGAACTTGAACAAGCATTTTAAGAACTCAAGAAACTATTCAAAGGTACTAAGGGCAGCCAAAAACAACAGCATACTAGCCCTAAAACAATATTTTATCACTTTTGGAAAGCACCCAAGATCATACACAAGAGCTTGAAGACAATGGAGGAAGAAACACTGACAATGATCTATTCATCTCAATGGAACAGTACATAGGTTTCTTCAACCTATTTCTCCATGAAATTCAGCCTAATATAGGTGAAAGAGATGATTCTCTCTCCTCTCTCTAGAACTTAGGACCCAATTTTAGGGCACCACTAGCTTAAAATAACCAATTTTGGCCTATATGTCCAAATGACATGATTTTGGTGTCATTTTGAAGGTCTTGAAGTTTGAAACTTCTTCAATATGAAATATATACTAAAATAAAAGTATCTAGACCTGTTACACACGTGTGAAAGGTCAGTTCCAAAACTATGTGCCAAAATTACCAAATTTGGCCTAAAACTAGTCAAGGAAATGTTGACAATTTTCACACCCTCTTCAACTTTGCTTGCTAGTTTTACAACACTACTTTGATCTAACTTAAGAATGATTTCCATCTTAAGGATAGATCTCCTCTCAATGATCCTAATATGTACAAAACAATAAACTTCATAATTGATATAGATAATGGTGTCCATATCGGATGTTTCACTATTTCTTACATCAATTTTACATTTCAAGATGAAACTAGTCAATGAAGAATAACATTGAATGAGAATGTAATGATTCCTCCATGTTTCCACCTTTGAAATCTCTGTAAAATAGTAGCAAACATGTAACAAATGAAAGTGATGAATGCTTGCTTGCATGTCTTCTCCATATTTCACTTCTTGTGAAGTTTATGTGTTGAAATCCACCAAGAATGAGCCTCCATTGACTTCTTGCCATGAAGAACCATCAAGCCTTGGAAATCCATGAGTAAAAGAGTACAAAAATGATGCTAAGGCAGCTCCATAAGACTCCACATAACTAGTAGGCAGCACTAGTCCTTCTTCAAGATCCATTGGATACAAAAATATGATCATAGATTCACCAAATTTTGACAATTTTCACTCATTGACATAACATAGCTCAAACATAAAGCTAGATGAGTAAAGTAGGTCTAAACACGACTTCCTTGCTACTCCTTTGCCTTTACTTGAGTCTTCAATAACCTGCAAAACTAGATCCTTAGTGCCTTGGCCATTTGATTTTTCTTTGATGCTCTTGACTAGCTCCAAATTGCCAAATTTCAATTGGTGTTGATGAAGCACATTAGATCAACCTCTTGATCTTCCTTTTGACCATCAAATCCATTGACCAAAACCTGTTTTCCAGAACCATAAATGACATCCATTTCATGAAGACAACCATCCATCTGCATAACATCATCCACACAAGAAGATGTACCAAAACATGTGAGTAAAGCCAAGTTTGTACCTTCCACAACTTGCTTACCCTTCTCATCATATGTAAGCCTTGTTGGCTTTTCCCTTTGCCTTGAGGATCTTCTTGGAACTTGACTTGGAGAGGCATCTCCACCATCATCATCCATAGATCCATCACCTCAAGAAAGTTAGGAGAAACAACATCAAGATTGTTAGTTTCATCCACATCAACTTTCTTTGGCACATTGCCTTCTTCAAAGATGACATCTCTAGAAATGAGAACTTTTCTTGTTGAAGGAATGTAGACTTTGTAAGCCTTGCTTACTTCACTATAGCTAACAAACACACCCTTTTTTTATGAAGGATCTTCTTTAGTTCTATTATCAAGAGTGGTGTTGACAAAACAAGTACAACCAAAGATCCTACAATGCTTGACACTCAGTCTTGTACCATAAAGGACCTTAAAAGGAGTTTTACCATCCAAGGAAGCACTTGTCCACCTGTTACAATGACAGTTACCAAATGCTAAAGCTCCCCCCCAAAAAAGACTTAGGAAGATTTGCATGTAGTCTCATTGCCTTGACACATTCACAAAGGGTTCTATTCTTCATCTCGGCCACTCCATTCTGTTGTGGAGTCCTAGGACTATAGTACTCCCTCTTAGTCCCATGTGCTATGCAAACATCTTTGAACTTAGTTGAAGTGTATCCCCCTTCATTATCTAATCTTAAGCATTTGATCTTTGTATTGAATTGGTTTTCCATTTCATTCTTGAACTTGATAAATGCAACAAACACTTCATCCTTGCTTATAGGAATATAGACACAAGTTGAAAAACTTCTTTAGATCTAGAATAAGCAAGTATATGAGATTTGGATAAGGCACAATGTTCACAAACACTATTGTTTGCAACAAGACTTTTAGGGAGACCAAGAACATGCTCTTTCTTTGCCATTACTTCCAAAGATTTGAAGTTGGAATGGCCCAACCTCTTATGCCAATCCTCTTGGTTTGTCAATTGTTCCCTAGCCATACATCCTTCATGCTTAGAGATGACACATGCATCCTGTTTGAAAAGCTTCCCATGTCTCCTTCCTTGAGCAATCAAGGTTCCACATTTACTTATCAAATAAGCATCTCCAATGAACTCAACATCAAGCCCCTTGTCACAATCATTTGACTAACACTAAGCAAGTTCTTAGTGATTGAAGTAATGTACAATACATTTTCAAGATTAGCTTTCCTATTTGTTGAAAGAGAAATAGGAATTGTGCCGATGCCTTTGATGTCACATTGACCATCATTTGCAATATATATGATGTTGCTTTCTCCCTCATAAGACAATAAGGATGAAAAATATCCTTATGTCTTGTCATGTGAGATGAGGCTCTACTATCAATCCACCAAGGATCATTCCCATCTATATGTGCAAGCAAAGTATGCCTTTCTTGTGGGAGTTGGGAACTCAATGGACACCTTGGAAGTGCGCCCTCCTACTAGGTCCCATTGCCCAAGTTGTGCTTGTATACTTTTGGTCCAAGACCAATAAAGTGATATGGACTTTGACATTTGTCCACCCTCATACAAAGGAGTGGATGCCAAGCCACACATCATCTCTTCTTCCCTTGTCAATGTGGCCTCGGGTGGGTTTGTGAAGGGTGCATCCAGCACGTCATCCATGTCCCCCTTGTGATCATGCGATGTGAATGGCACATCCTTGTGTACTATGGCTCCTTGGGACATATCTTCGTGCAAGTCCATGGGTGGTGTATGTGAGGAAAGTGGTGGCACTCGTGCGCTTGCACGTCTGAATCTTGCGGATTGCATGGCAACATTTGGTTGATTCTTTGATAGTCATGTGAGTGTGAGTCATCGTCCTACGCAATACAAGTGCAACAACAGTTAAGAATAACAAAATATTCCTCCAATCAAAAAGGGCACCAAACAACATATGGAAAAGGAGAGTGAAATCATCAATACAAAGTGCTTTGCAAATTAGAACTCACCGAAGAACCGAATTCCGTCCACAAAAATAATGACTCTCTCAATCTGACCATACATGCGAACATGTGATATAGTGGTACGTCGCTCTCATTGCAGTGCATACTTATATCGTGTACATGGGCATGGTATTCTATGGTGTAACCAGACCTCTGATCCAATATGTGATGGTCCTGCCTCATCATCTGAAGATGAGGAATGTGAACTCGCTATATGCATCGATGCACCTTGGCATTTGACAATGGATGGAACACAAAATTAGAAATGATCCGCAATACATAAAACAAACTAGTTGAATGCATTGAGACTAGTTTGTTTTATGTATTGCAGATCATCTCTAATTTTGTGTTCCAATTAGTCTCTCGAAATTAGCAATATAAGATAAATCAAACCAAATTTTAAGATCATTCTAATTAAATCCCTACTCATTTATATTTGTGACAAGGCCAACTGCAATATTCTTGCGATCCATGCTCATTGTTTGTGACAAGACCAACTACAATCTTGTGAGAGCAAGGCTAGCCACATAATGATGCATATAGGCATGGATTGGATTTCGCCTAGATATGCGATCCATCATGCCTATGTGCATCATTACATGGATAGCCTCATTCTTCAATTATCCCAAACCAATGAAAACTGAGATTTGCATACTGTTCTACTTCTATGTCCAATTAAGGGGTTACACGTGTGTAGTGGGGGGGGTGGGGTGTGGGGTGTGGGGTGTGGGGGGTTAAGGGGTTCAAGGTCCAATACTCCTAAACTAATGAAAACAACATGGATCTGCTTGATAAGAATCTAATTTTGTACAATCAATTGCAAAAGAGTACATCATTGAGGAGTTCAAGGTGTTTTTGATCAATTCTTCTTTGCTTTTGGATCTTTGTACGTAGGCATTTATTACATTCAAAGTTCTCGCCTGTTTCATTACTATACTATATTGCCAATTTTTCCGATTACTAGAAATAGGCCAGGACCAGTTTTCTATAAGAACCTCCAGATCCTATATCAGGTTCTCAATAGATACTATTTTTATACAAATTAACATTTCAAAAATTATTATTGCATACTATGTTAAAATGCGATCACATTATTGATCAAAAGACACGTGGAAGCCATGTAAAAAAAAGGTGTAAGAGCTCTAAATTTGAGCATTCCTCCACTTATTAATTACTTTTAAAAATGTCACACTCTTCAATGCCTATTATATTTCTATTGTGCACAAAAAAACACACTTCATAGCTAAACAACTCTAATAAACAAACACTCTAAAAGTATGACTTGTATAGAAGCCGTTGAAGAAAAAGACTTGTTGTACAATGTCTTAAGTTTTTAACATTCCACTTATCAACTAGCTACCCATCAACAAATATCATAGCCTTGAAAAAGATCTTGTTACAATATTGTTTGTCTTAACATCCTCTTACTCATCCTACTCATGAATAAGTAGTCACTTGCTAAAATAAATGTTAGGTTATGCAGGGGTGAATTGATATTCTAGTTATACCCCCTCCAAATGACGGCCGGATCGGTTCTCAACCTCAATCCAAGGCTCAAAGGGACCTGACGGCTCTCAACCGGCTCTGAACCGGTTCTTACAAAAGAGCATAACCGCCAATTCTACACATAAGCCGATTCTTGAGGAACAGTGTACTCGCCGGTTAGGGTCTTTAGAACCGGATTGAGAAGTGGGTTGAGAACCAAAAAAAAAAAATCAACACCCGACCAACACTGGTCCGGACATATGTAAATGGATCCCTTGAAAAATTACAATTTTGCAAATTCACTACTTTTGGAAAAAGTCAAATTTCAAAATTTTGGGTAGTTGGACGCCCAAGAATAGTGGTTGGATGCCAAATACGTCGATCTTTGGACACTTATGACATCAGATCACTCTCGCTCATAGAGGAAAGGCGAGATGAACCATGACTATGGCCTGACCTCTGACTAGGGGATCCATCATCTGACATAATGTGTGCAACAAAATAAGAGGGATAAATACTGTAGAAAACCAATGGGAGTCTAAAAAATAGTAAAAAAAAACATCACCATATTCATCTCTCTCTCTCTCTCTCTCTCTCTCTCTCTCTCTCTCTCTCTCTCTCTCTCTCTCTCTCTCTCTCTCTCTCTCTCTCTCTCTCTCTCTCTCTCTCTCTCTCTCTCTCTCACTCTCATCCTGTGGGCTAAAAAAATAGAGTATTGTGAAACGGATGCCAAAACTTTTATGTATACTGAATCATGGCTACAACGTCAATACCAACACATATATTGTCCATTCACGACCATTTCAAGTTCAAGGAACAATGATGATCCAAATTGAACCACATTGAGGAGTAGACATCAATAAGAGGCTCATTGGCCCCACAAGTGACTCGTATGTAATGAGGGGGTGTCTCTTCTATGAAGACACAAAAGAGGACTATGATGTGTAGTTCAAACAAGCTCAAATTTGTGAGGCTTATTCCGAGGTCTCTAGTATGTCCCAAAATAAAATTTTGGCTTTGGAGGTATGAAGAGTGGCATACAAAATAGTGATCTTAGAATTTCTTGATCCTTAAAATATATTGAAGTTCCCCCCCCAAATGCATGTCATGTCTCGTAAAAGCCAATGTGGGGTGGGCATAGAAATTTTCGATACCACATGGCTAGCATATTGTCGTCATTTAAAAAATCTAGTACCAAGTGGATATTGATATCCATCATGTCATCCATGTCAAGTGAGTGCAATTGTCATTATACAAGTAGAAAAGTTCAATCATATACATGTATTGCATGATTTTCAAGATCTATAGATTAAGATAAGTTTCTATTTGATTGCTAGGCTAGCATTGATGAAATATGCATCAAAAAATATTGTAGTAATCATAAGCATTGAGAACATTGATATGCAGAAGGGTATGAATACTCACAAATGATCCAACTTCGGGGACAAATGATGCTTTTCTCTCAATCTGTCCGTGAATGCAAATATGTGATATAGTAATGCATCATAGAAATGTATATTTGCATCATGTACATGGGCATGATATTCTTTGGCCTAGCCAAGGCTCTGTTCCAATTTGTGAGGGTCTTGACTCCTCTGAAGATGAAGAGCATGGACTTGCCATTGGCATCCATCCATGATTCCAAACCTAAAACATAAACAAAGGATTAAGCACAAATTAAATTAAAAAACAACATAAGAACATTGATTTAGGGGCTCAGCTCGGCCACCTCCTAAGCATGTAAATGAATACCTATCAAGTATGAGCAAAGGGAGTACGTCCTAAATCTTGATTGATTGATATATCCAGTTTCTTTGAATAAACAACATCATCTACTAGTTCTTCAACTTGAATCTTGAGCTGAGTGACCTCCTAACACTTGGGCATTCAACACAATACATTTATTTGTTAATTATTATGGATCTTAATGGTCTAGACTTCTAACAAGACCAACAAGCACTTGAGTTTTCAAAATAACCAAATTAATCAAGACTGGCTTCAGATCTTGGCTATATTAAGTGCATCTGAATTGATGATGTGGCAGTTGCTCCTAAAATCACTATGGTCAATCAATCAGAGCAATCTCAAATGTTTGTAAAAAAGCAAATCACTTTATTATCATTCTATTAACTGTGTAGATCATTAAAAATGATCCTCATCAAAATAGTGATAGATTAGTTCAAATCTGAGATCTAGGATTTCATGGTTAACTATAGACCTAAATCTACCATCTAATTTTCCTAATCTAGGAATCAATCTAGAAATCATCAATTCTATGTGCTAGGATTTGCTAGCCTGTTAAATGAAAAGGAAAGACAAATTATTATTTATTATGTGTCTAAGGAAATTTCTTGTACCTTAGCTGACAAGATTTTTGGGGGATCGAAAAATCTAAGCGAGGAAGAAAAATGGACACCTGTGTTAGTAAATGAGTTTTGGGTTATGTAATTTGGATTTACTATTAATCCTTGTGAAAAAGTTGCATAATACCAATTATGGAGTAATTCCATAGTATAGTTGATGAATGGATTTCATTTAGTTGAATTCCAGTTTGATATTAGGTATGACCATGAGAATCACCGTAAATTTTAATATGATATGGGTGATGAATAAGGAATGTATGGATCACATTCAAGTTGTTAGTACAGTAAATGGCTTTCTTTTAAGGATAAGGATCCTTGATTAATAAAGTTTTATTAACCAACAATACTTAAAATGTGATAGTAATCCATGTGTGGAGCGTTATGGTTGGATCATCCTTTCGCAAATGGATTATTATCCATCTAGAAATAAATTTATGGATTCTCTAGTGTTTGGTTATAATGATATGTGCCTATAATTGGTATAGGAATTCTAGTTTGATTCTTCGGATCTCTAGAATATCAAATAAGATGGTTAAGAGTTTTCTTGAAGGAAGAGCTAGTGTTATGGGAGATCAGTAATTTTGGAAAGAGAATTCTAGGATTGTAAAGATCTGATTATCAGTGGTGAATTCGAGTACCTAGTCATAATATGGGAAAAATGTAGACCATTGGTTATTTGAAGGGTATTTTGGAAAATTTTGAGATTTAGTCTGGATCCATTAATGGTATCTTATAGTTTACAAAAAAAGAGAACCCTTAAAACGAGAAATATTCTTGAAATCCAATATCTCTAAGATGGAAAAGATTTTAGCTCTAAATCTCTGTATTTATAGGAGGTCTCGCATTTTTTCAAAAATAAGTCGACGTGGCTAAACCATGCGTGGCTCTGCCGCGCCCTCATTTCCGGCCGACTCCCTCCTGGCCGATCAATCCCCGGAGGTCATAAATTTCAGAAAAAAAAAAATGTAGGCGTGGCAGTGCCACGTGTGGCATTTCCACGCCTTCATTTTTGTTGCCACGCGTGGCAAATTTTGAAGTTTTTATTTTTTTAAAAAGTGAATGAATTTGAAGTACCTAACTATGTTAAATTCAAAATTCACATGAGGTAATTATTTAATGAACATCTAAATGATAATGCCAAAATTAAGTGATTTCTAGTGACATCAATTTGAGATTTATTGTGTGATAGGGGGATTGAATTCAAACAATCCAAATGTACTAAACACAATATTGATCAATTTTGATGAGTTATTTTTAAAGCTCATAAGCTTGGCATTAATTGAATTATGAGCAGCCATAGGGAGCATGAAATTGAAGTTATTTGAATGCATTAAACGCAAGATTACTCTAAGTTGATCAATCTATTAACAATGCAATCTCAATCCAATCATATATTTATAACCTTTGGTTGAATCGGCTATGCATTCAGTCAATGTGCTGATTGCAATATATAGAGGGCCAATAAAGACAAAGTGTCAGTGCCAATGTTATAAGGATGATGCAAAAAGCCTTAATAGCATAGATAAAGTCCATGATCAAAAAATTCATTAATGTTTGCATAGTTTAAATTTTTGGTATCAATTCAAACATCAGTCTTGGAAATTGTTCTATCATTAATTACAATTGGATGTAGAAGATGAAAATTGTTGGGTGATAACAACCAAAATGTGTATGTAGAGATGTGTTGTGCTCACACATGTAAAAAAAAGATGCAATAATTGACATATGATATATATATGATATCATTTATAGTGATTCAAACGAAGGAAAAGAATAAAAATTATTCAAAACACCATTTGAAAACAAAATTTGACCTAAACATTATGATTATCCCAAAGATCAACCAATTGTACAAAAAAAATTGTTGCACCAAAACAACTGATTTTTAATCCAATTAAATACCATCATAAGATTCAAACTCATTGGACAATATATCTTGCACTCATCTCCACTTAGATGGACTCCATCATCACTAAAATATTTGGCCCCAACTACTTCATTGTCTTCACTAGAATAATCAGTACTATCTTCTTCATTTGCATTTACGTCCTCCAATTCATTTGTAGAATCTTCCATATCTAACATGTTTGAAGATATAATTTATGTATTCTCGTTAGATCCTACGTTGAAGGAGTTCAAATCCTCCATCTCATCCTCAACATTTTCATTTTCAAATATGTGCCTTGAACGTGGCTTAATTTGAAAAACATACCACCAATCATTGTTAATCGGTCTGGATGAAAAATTACCTACACATTCAGCAAATTATATGCTCGTTAAACAATAAAATATTCTAACATCCACCGAAGATATATGATCAACAAACTAAAAAAATTATAAGCTGTAAAGCAATGGAATTATACCTGCTTGCAATGACGAGGTAATACCAATGTGTCTGAAAAATCCATGCTTAATGTCTTGGTTGAATCAATAGCAAAAAATCCACTAACATCTTTCTTCACAGTTGCATTTGATCCTCTATAATTGATTCTAAACCATTTCACATCAAACAAAAAATATGAACCATTTTCACCAAAATGCACTTCGTATATTTCTTGAATTGTGCCTACATATTCAAGCTCTCCAGAAATGGGATTTTGGTATCGTGCACTACTTCGACTTTCTTGGTGAAAAGATGCCATAACACCACAGTCATATGTGCGTCGTTTCACATCGATTTGTTCAACATGATGATGGTGACCATATGCCCACATAGACCATACGTTCGATACTATCATGCAAGATTTATCATAAATCGTACAATAGGCAATCATGCTAAAAGTCTTATAATGATTTTACTAGACCTATGTAACATGTCAAATGATAAAAATCAATTAAAGAAACTTCCCTTCCAATCACATCCTCTAGTAAATTCCCATTTCATGTCAAATATGATTTGTCCCTTGGCTTTTGCATTTTTTAGCGTGTCTTGCATCCACTCGATGGTGCATTGATTAGGTAATGGTTCAATGTCACGAGAAGTTGAAGATTGGCCTCTACATCGCCAATTACTACGCTACTTTTTAGTAGTCATTGCTCTTTGTTTCTTCTCTAGCTCGTATAGTTCCAACCATTTATCCATTATTCCAAAATTATAGAACATAAAAGTAGAGATCTTATCTCGTAAAGCAGGTGTCAATTTCTTTAGACTTCCCATATCTTGAGCTTTTTCACCTATGACCTCGTCTCTTTCCACATCATCCCATAATCTTGGAGACGATGGATCAATTTGAAGCAAAACTTCAGAAATATAAAAGAGGGATTCTTGTGCTAACCAACCCTCTGACATGCTTCCCTCGGGCCTTGCTTTTTGATGCACAAAGTCTTTCAAGACTTTCATATACCTTTCCAAAAAAAACATCCACCTAAAAATAAATAAAAAACATGAGAACCTTAGTCAAATTGGTAAGGTTGATTAAAGCTATGAATTTTTATATCTTCTTGAACCAATTGCACCAATAGATGCACTTGTATGTCTAAAATACAAGTCGAAAAATTCCTCTAAAACATACATACAACCTCCACCATGTCTTCATATTTTTTTTGTACGGCCGCCTCACGAATCTCCTTGTTGCATATCCATCTACATCATGTATATAATATATGTTTTATTTTGTTATTTGTTGTTATTGCAAATGAATCCATCTAAAAACAAACAAATAACATAAAGATGTATAAATACCTCACAACAGCTGCTAGTTTGTAAATGGTCTCACGAAGATGCTCTGTTAGACAACCACAAATGCACATTGGAAATATATATTCAAGCAATTTCATCCAGTCATGAAATTGTAGACCATGAAGCTTTCCATCTGCTGTGAATGATGTTCGCAATGAATGGGCAAAATTCATTGGTGTTCTTATCTCAGAAATGACTGATCGCACATACTTGTACTCTTCTTTGCTAAGAATCCAACTTGCTCTTGGAATACTATGGGTATTATTTCCATCTGCACCCAACTTTGGCCAATACTCTTTTTTTGTTTTTGATAGTTGTAAGTCCTCTCGAGCATGCATACTATCTTTATCACCCACCATGTGTTTCCATATTGATTCGGCCACATTTTTAAATATGTGCATAGGATCAAGCAAATGATTGATCAACAAATTATTCCAATATGGTAAACAATTAAAAATAGATAGTCTTTTCATACCATTTATTGGCTTAGTCTTGAATTCAATCCAAAGTTTGCCAATCTGCCACTGACATTTTTGTTGGAGGACTCTTGTCTTCCCCCAAATCCTCTTTTTTGTGTATTCTTGAATGGATGATCTTTAGGCAAATATTTTCGATGATTTTCATATTCAAATTTTTTCAAATGGCATGAGTGTTGACTATCAAGATTTGGTCCACAAATGAGACACACATGATGTCCAGAAGCTGTAAAGCATAATAAATTCAAACAGATAAACATAAGCATGTTCCACAGTATAATAACATGAAATTATTAACAAATAGGCATGTTTCACAACAATGATTACCTGAACAATCACCCAATCCTGGATAGTCATGCATTGTCCACATTAAAATGGCACACATCCTAAAATTTCTTTCTTGGGGCTGACGTGAGATGTCGTAGCATTGGACTCCATTCCAAAGTAGTTCTAATTCCTCAATCAAGGGTGCAAGGTAAACATCCATATTTTTTACTTTATATTTTCCAGGAATAAGAAGTGCTAATATTAGATGACCCTTTTTTATGCTCAACCAAGATGGTATGATATAATTCACCAAAACCACGGGCCAAGTAGACCATGTGCTTGCTTTCACGGAAAAGGGATTCACCCCATCCGTTGTAGCCCAAACAACACATTTCTAGAATGACTTGCAAAACTTGGATATTGTTTGTCAATGTGTTTCCATGTAGGTGAATATGAGGGAACTCTCATTATCTCAGCTAAAGAACGATGATTCGCATGCCAATCCATAAGCTCTGCAAGGGACTTGCAATAAAACATTCGTTGAAATCGTGGAATTACTGAAAAATGTCGTAGCACCTTGCATGGAATATTAGTCCCTTGTAAATCATCTCTACAATGAGGAGTGTCACATATCGGACATCTCCTAAGTGCTTGAAACTCACCTGGATACAAGATGCAATCCTATGGACATGCATGATGCAATTTGTAGTCCATTTCCAATGACTTTAACATCTTACGTGCCTCGGATCTTGTCTCTAGCATAGCGTTTCCTTTTGCGAGTATCTTACACAATAATCACAAAACCAAATGAATTTACTTAGTACATGTACAATCAAAACTTGCTTGCAAGACAAAATGCATTACAAGATAGAAAATATTTTAATTATCTTTACATAAATAAAGATGTAACACTTGTGTTGCTCCATTTGTATTTTGCTTGGAGGTTTAATAAAAGCAACGTTGTAGCCAAATGAGAAGTCTTCACTCCAGGGTATAGAGGTGTGTTCATTTCTTCTCTTAACATGTTCTCCTTGACACTCACAAAAGCTTCTTCAATGTGTGATCCTTCCACATCATGATGCTCGTATACATCATTTATTAAATTATCCATGATTTCATTTTCATCATGCATAAATGCATCGTTGTCTGCACTTGAACTTGATTCAGAAGAGCTATGATGACGTTGAGGTCGATCTACATAATCACGATCTTGTCTTTCATCAATTTTCATCATTTGTCTTAATCCTTAACACTGTCGACGAGACAATTGATTTATATGTGGACCATCATACGCCATCCTTTTTTTGGATTTAGCTCATGGCTTGCTTTTATTAGTGTCGCTAGAGCTAGATGATAATTAAAAATCCTTTAATGAAAAAAACAAATGCTTAATTATATGACAACATCTAGTGAAGTCATTCATGAAATTTGAAATTTCAATACAAACTAGCAATATCTAACAATGGACTCAACACATATCATAATAGAATACATTAAACATAATCAATACCATCATATGTACGCAGATGAAAAACATCCATAAAAGACATCCATTCAAGAATTTATATGTCTAATTCATCAAGTACATGGATTTGTTTGGCTCATAGCCTTTTGTACACATCTTGGCAAAGGACGATTGTAGCTATATTTTATGAATAACTCCTCTCCAGATTTAATTGTTCTAATCGCACATACCATCACATAAGTACCCTTTACATTTTTCGAAAAAAACTCCTTTTGTCCATTTGTGCGTTCGTCAAGGTCACAATTGGTTAAAGAAGGGTGGCATATAGAACTATTGATGTATGCTGCAATGTTGCCATGTACGTCTGGGCGTCCATCGATGTACATATGATTTGCCTTTGTAACTATCTTTCCTTGCATGCGCCTTTCCTCCAATGAACATGCATTGGCATTCAAACCATATATTTGCATCTTCCATTGGTGACGACACAAAGTGTGCCAATCACCCCAATTGTATTGGGGTCTCGCATATGGCATCAATGTGATGGCACTATTCAAGGGAACTTCAATGCTCATCAATGAAATATGCCCAATCCGGCATTTGAAAAATGCTCACTAGGTTTAATTATGTACATATGACCCCAATATGAAAATGGTGTCCCATATAATGGTAATGGTACTATAGTGGGCCAACAAGAATATCTATTCCTATCAAAAGGTTTCACTAATGATTATAATTCAGTTGGAAGTTCAGGCTCAGACAAAGAATCAAAGAGATTTTTGGACATATCTACAGTATGCAACATTTTTATTTTTTCATTTTCAAATTGTGTCAAAATGCATCCAAGTCTTGTTCTTTTTTTCAAAGGAGTAGAGGATGTGGAAGGACCAATGGAAGGAGTAGAGGACGTGGAAGGACCAATGGAAGGAGTAGAGGATGTGGAAGGAGTGTGGTGGAGTGAATAGAATCAACGTGAGGTGTATAGTGTCTAGTGACATCATGGATATCCTCGTCATCAACTAGGGCATCAATTAATGCCAAAGAAGATCCAAAATCAATGTCTTTGATTTGGTTTGTAAGATCATCAATTGTGCAGTGTGACACCAAAGAACATCTCTGCAAAAGTGAAAAACTACACAAATGTTAGATGCCTTTTTCATCAAAAATGCAATTTGTCTAATAATTATCAATACTAAACCATTAAATTGCTACAAGAAAGAAAACTTTATATACCTCCGCAACTGCAGACTCTTCTTCCACATGTTCTCCATACTCCCAAATATGTTTTGTTACTATTCGTCTTGCTCAAATTTTTAATTCTTTACATTGTTTGCATTTACAATATATCTTCTCATTGTACTCTCTTTGATACTATTGCAATGACACAATGATAACAAATGATTAAATTTATGTTACAATTTCATGTACATGAAAATCAATGAATTTACATTTCAATATGCGCAAACTACAAATACATCGTACCTTCGTTGGATCCCATGTAACTTGAGTGCCTGAACTTGACGATGAAGACTCTCTGAACAATTTATCAAATTGTGCCATTTTTCGTCAGTTCTTGCTTTTGTGATAACTTATGATCCTCTGTTCCTTTTTCCTATCACATGGAGGTGTATCAATTCTTCGACTAAAAATTAGAAATAAAGAAAATAAGAATGTACTCAATATTTCTCAACTTAAAGATATTTCAAAAGAAAAAAATCATATATAAATAAAGAACTAAAGTAACAAACTTTTATTAACTTATGAAACTATAATTGAGAGTCCTAATTGTGAAGAATAGGAAATTTTCTAAAACACGAGCAGTAGGGGCCCAAAAAGACAATGCCCCATGTCTTGGAATTCAAAAGAATGGCATGCAGATGCTATGATCCTAGAATACAATGCATTGATTGAAAATCATACATGGATCTTGGTAAATCTTCCATCTAACAAGAAGTCAAGCATAAGGCATCACATGTATGATAAAAGCATGATGTTTAGGTTCATAAAGAGTCACTTATGTCAATGGTACCAGTTGGAAAAAGTCATTAGGAGGGAGATCACATTGGAGCATATTGGGACATCATCATGTATTGCCGACCTTCTCACCAAACCATTGATCAAGAATGCTTTCTTTGAGTCACATTAAGAGGTATCATTGTCATCCATTGATTTCTCCTGGACCTCAACCTATTGTATTATCAAGCCATTGACCTCAATGTGAATCTAAGTCTTTTGATAAAACTTTGTGTATTTTTAGTTTTGAGCACATTTGGTGAATGTATTGTGTGCTCTTGCCTTGAGATTTGCAATCTAGCATTCTTGATCTAATCAAGCATTTGTTTGGTGCAATCACACATTCTTTAGAGAGATTAATCACATGCTTTGTGGATTCTCTGCACGTGTAAAATTGGCACTTAGCTACACTCACGATAGCTCAAATTTTATTTCTATCACTCGAGATAACTTGAATTTGATACCTACATGTGAGAAGGCTCAATTTTGATCCTCACCACTCCATATGGCTCATTGAATGATCAAATCAACAAGCATTGAGTTTAGTGCACTCAAATTGTTGATTTTCATCTTTTATTGATGGAATTGATCCATGTCACACAAGATAGCTTTAATTTGATGTTTGTCAATTGAGATAGGCTATAACTCAAATTTGGCCCCTTGATATTGCTCTTTGCGTGATCAAACTAGAAGAATTTTGAGTTTAGAATAGTTAGATAGCTCACATTTCATGCCTCTAACTAAAGCTAGTTAAAATTTAATGCCTAACATGCAATTTTGGTCATTATCGTTCGACAAGGCTAATTGATTGCTAAAATTAAATCGATTTCAAGTATAGTACATTCCAAATTTCTTGAGTTATGTGTGAATGTGCAAAAGCCATTAGGCTGAAAGTTTCTCTGCCTAAAGAAATTTGGGGAGAGGCAGTTGCATGTGCAAACTATCTTTGTAATAGGCTTCCAAATCTTGCAATAGGAGGAAAGACACCATTTGAGATGTTGTATAAGAAAAAGCCTAAGGTAGATCATCTTAGGGTTCTTGGCTATGTATGCTTTGTGCATGTACCTATAGAAACTAGGAAGAAGGAAGATCCTAGTGCAGTGAAAGGAATTTTTGTAGGTTATGCATCTACTAAAAAAGCATACAAGATTTATTTGCCCTCTACTGACAAAAATGTTGCTAGTAGAGATGTGGTCTTCCATGAGGATTAGAAATTTAACTTGGATGATGTTCAGATCAAAGAGACTCATGCAAGATCAATCATCAACCTTGATGTTGTTCAATAAAAGGTGAGGTCGAGGCTTGAGGAGGAGCAGATTCAAGCTATCACACCAAGAAGATCTACACGAGCAAGATTTGAGCCAACGAGGCTCACATATGATGAAGAAGGAAGGCAAGTGGAAGGTGAAACTTCCTATCATGCACTTTTTATATCAAATGAAGAGCCTAAGGATGTTCAAGAAGCTTTTCAATCCAAGAAGTGGGTTGAAGAATGACCAAGAATTTGAAGCCTTGATGTCAAATAACACATGGGAGCTTGTGGAGCCACCAAACAACATGCATGTGATCGGATGTAAGTGGGTATTCAGAATCAAGTATAGTCATGATGGATCTATCAATAAGTATAAAGCAAGACTTTGTGCTAAAGACTACTCTCAGATTAAAGGTCTTGATTATGAAGATACCTTTGCACCAGTTGCAAAGATGGTAACAATTCGAATACTCATCTCTCTTGCATATTTTCACAAATGGAGTATGTTCCAGTTTGATGTTTCTAATGTATTTCTCAATGGTTAGGCATTTTTATGAGTTGACATGCAGTACATGCACCATACATGCATGCAGTTACACGTGTGGATCTTTGGTAGGTGAATTAGTTCAGTTAAGTGGACTTTCCATGCAACTCCACTGTAGGAATTCGAGTCTCTCTCATGTAGGGAAAGCTGGGCATGTTTTGCCATATTGTGAATATTGAGATTTTGGTGTTTTGGACTCATTCTCTCTCTACCCAAGTTTTCTATGTATGATTTTCTCTCTTTACTTGAGAGCAATCTTTTTTTCCCATACTGAACACTTAGAATTATTTCTGACATTCATTTCTCATAGTGAAGATTTTGATTTTTTCATCAGATGTATGCCATTGTGCTCTTGCCTTATATTTTTCAAGCATACTGTTCTTTGATCAATCTTGTGCAATCACAATACCTCAGTAAGATCCTGTAGGGTGTGTGGTGAAGTTCACACGTGATAAAAACTTCACATACTGGGCATAGATTCTGATCAACTCTTGCCGAAGTCTATATACATCATCAAGAGTATACAGCTCAAGAGTGAACTGTCATCACAAAACGCGAAAATCAGCAAATTACAAACAATGATAGTAAAAAAATATGAATCAGAATGAAAGAAACTACAAATGAATAGAATAGTATCTTTTCAATATCTACATCCACTTGTAGATTATACCACTCAAAAAATAGCTTCGTATTGTATAGGACAAACCATGCACAACTAAAAGCATCAATTTGTTGAACACACTGCATATATAGAGCAGAAATTAGTAATATTATGATAGAAATTTTATTTATGCTATGACGATACATTTGAATTAAAAAAGGAACACATGCATATTATAGATAAATTGAATATATTTTGAGAGATCTAATGGTTATCTCTCCAATTGAAGTTGTCGTTGTCGGTATTTCTCGAATGGCATCATGAAATAGGAAATCAAATTCTCTATGTGTATTTGCAGCTGAGTTTAATTTTACACATAGAAAATTTGATATTCCCTCCTTATTTATCTTTACAGAAAGAATGTTCAAGCTCCAACGCCGACTGCAACAACCAGATAGCATATATTTCCCATAACTCATGGGGTAGATCTCTCTCATCGATAAATCCATATTAATGAAAGAATTCCTAACTTATTAAAGCAATGAAGCATGCAACAGTCCAGATTAAAGCAACAAAAACAAAAGAACAATCCTTACTTATTTTCATATGGAATCAAATAAAATTTTGCCACAGGATTGCATTCGATAAAATAGACAGCCTTCTCAAAATTGGCTTCTTTCGCCTTTATTGCTCCCATGAAAAATGGACTAACAACAAAAATTGTACAATGGGAATCGAAACTAATACTATTCTGCAAAACAGATACTCTGGCTTCTACTGTTGCATCTAAAATTTCAGAGGTTTTATCTTTCAGCTTGGCACAAAATTTGGGACCTAATCTAAAGCTTGTACGTGTATCTGGAAGAAAAAAATAAAAAAAATTTCCGAGAAGATCGATTTTATTAGCTAGGTAGGCCTCGTATTGATTATAATGGTCAGAAGCAAAATAAACTTGGGCTGGATCATATGGAATTCTTACAAAAAGATTATGTACAAGAGCTAAAACAGAAGTGGAAACAATGTTTACAAATTTCTCTGTTATTTTGTCGAGCTCCTCTTGGGTAACTTTTGGTGATGAAACCTATTGAGAAACTAGATGAATAACAGGAGGAAAAGGGGTGAAGATTTTCGATCTGAGTCAAATTCTCCAGCATCTGACTCAAAGCTCAAGAGATACAAAGTCTCTTGGCCGGGATACGTCTAGGAGAAAGGGAAGTAGCTAGCCTTCAAGATCCAGCCTTCTTGGGGACAGACTGCTTCCTCTTCCTCCTAGAGGTAGTCGGCAAGTTGATTCTATCCAGAGGCAGGTCTTTGGAGGTGATAGCATTATCAACATGCAGTCCAGAATATCGGTCCCGAAGCCTTTTGAGAATGACAAAATCCTTTGGCATGATGGTAACACGCTTACCATACACTGCCAAAAGACAAGTATCCTAAAAAAATTGGGACAGAAAATCTTTTGTAGTACCCTGTAAGGCCTGCATGGCTATCACGGCAAAACGAACATTCAGCCCAAGTGACAAAGTGACATTCCTTACAGATCAGCCGAAAGAAGCTATAGGAATCGAAAATTCAATTGATCTCTGGAGTTTTCTGATTTTCCTCAGCCAGACCTGCTCGTCTACGGCCAGTACAAGGGGGAAACACGAGAATGGGATGGCTTTACAATGGTTATGACACGGGCAGAGGATCTGGTCCTAGCCATCATTCTCAGAAGAAAAAAATTCGCAAAAAAAAGTTTGAACAAAAACAAAGTGGATAAAAACAAAAAAATTTGCGATAAAAGGGCGGTTGAGATCAACACCAGAACTGAATATAAGTTTCGAGTGCAAGATATACACAAAATATTTTAAGAAAAGAGATGCGCGTTCGAAAGCGATATTGGACTACCAACGATATCGGTCTCGAGCGCACTGTGAGAGGGTGGAAGTTTGATCGGTGAGAGAGCACGCTTGAGAGCGATATTGGGAGCGAAAACTGAAAATTCTACAAAAAAAAAATGAAAATTTCGAGGACTTCTATATATAAAATTTTTGCATGTGTGAAAAGACGCCCGAGACACGTGTCGTCAGCTAATTGGTCCACATGGAATGTCTGTACTAACAATGATGACTCAATTATGAGGCCACGTGGGCTGGGTCCCGTGCACCAATCGATTTTCAACGCGTGTCATTCTCGCACGTGACAGATGTCAGATCAATCATTCTAGGTACGACGCATTAATTTTGACCAATCACAAGTCAACACGTGTTCCTTCGCTACTCCTCCACACGTGCGAATTTGTTTTTTTTAAATAGGTCTTTTTCAACTCGTATTTTCATGCAAATTTACAATTTCTGGGCCGGATATCGATTTCAAGCACACCGTTTGCACTGATTACCCTCCGTTGACTAATTTGCGTCTGAAACCAATATTGCATCATCCCGTATCGCATTCAAGCACGCATTGCATCTCCTTTCTTTTGTGCCCTATGTTCTTGCATTCGGATCTGATACTCCAATTTGTAAAATCTCTCTTGAGCGCACATTGCCTTGACGTGCTTGTCTGACCTGCAGTTTGCGTCTGAGAGCAATATTTGAAATTTTACGTCTGTTGTTTTTGATTAAAATGTCTAATTTTGATTCTAGTTTGCTTTCTTTTTTTCATGAATTTGGTATTACTGATAGTTTGGAGTATTTCAAATCTCTTTTTTCTCCTTTTCTTTTTATTCTTCCTTCTATAACTGAGGGCCCTGGTGTGGAGACATTTCTGAGATATATCTCAGATTTAAGTCCCTGCTCAGTAATCCGTTATTCAAATCTCAGAATAAGGACATGATTCATTATTAGGACCTGGTGGCACTCGACAAGCATATCTATAAAGCCTAAGCTTGACAGAATATTTACCAAGTTACATAATGATTTTAAGTCTATAGATGAGTGCCCAATTCATAATAAAAAATGTAGATTTGTTGATTTTCAGTCTGCTTTTATTTTTTTTCTTTTGTTAAATATTTTTGTCGATTCGGAGGCTGTCCCTTTCACTTCTGAAACTGCTTCTTCTAGTGGTACAAAGTCTGAAAAGTCAAAGATTGTAGATATAGATACTTTTTTGGTTGATAAAAGCATTAATTTAGATGATTGTTCTGATTTTGATCCTGCATCGTTTATAGGCCCTAGAACACCCACTACCCTTTCTCATTTGGATAAATCTTTGATCACTTTTCCTACTTATAATATAGATAATAATTCCTTTTTGACAATATCGGATATATCGGATCTTTTTTACTTCATTGAAGCTGAGACTCTTTGCATTTTGAGCAAAGAGCTTGATGAATTTTTGGACATAATTGATTTTAATGCTGATGATCTTCTCCCTGGTTTGACGATGTACATAATGATAAGTTTTATTCAGGAAAAGAGTGCTTGAAAATGACTGTGGAGGAAATGCGCAACAAAGAAGATGATCTGCCTTCTGAGGAGGAGTTTCTTAGAATCCAAAGTCAACTTGGTTTTCCACAACCAACTGTGTATTCACCAACAATATTGACATCGAAAGGTGAACATAATATTGATAGAGAGACAGTAATCAGGGAAGACAAAGTCGAATGCGTAAGTTTTTGTATCTTATCACGTACTAGTAGATTCGTTATGTCAGATTATTTACTGGAGCTTACTTTGTTTTTATCATTTCAGAAAACAATTTTCCTTAATGATTTCGCAATTCGTCAAGGAGGGCAGAGATCTTCTGCTGGAGATTTTCAAGAGATCATGCACTGGGGCACTATTTAAAGTTTTTCAAGAATAATGAGATAAGTGTTGCCCATTCAAAGTTTCATCAACATGGTGAAACTATGATTATGGCAATCAAGGCACTGTCTCATTTTCTTGGAGGACATACTTTCAATAAGGTGCATAAAATATTTTTGTAAAGAAAACCATTATGGTTAAAATTTTAGAATATGGACCAGTGAATTCCATGCTTAGATCATCTCATTTTGCATTGTATGCTGCTTACGTTGATCTGAGTAAGCATGAAAACTATGAGCTATTGGATCCATATGAAAGAAGAAACTTGTTGCTTTTATTGGAGAAAATATCGGAAGTAGATTAGATACTGCTGAATTGTACTTTGTAAATATTTTTATTTAATATACAAAATTTTATTGTATGTCTATAGTTTACTGGCTTGTATAAATTTGCATGCTTTTTGAAATTTTTTATAATCCGTCGATTTTGTATTATGACGAATTTGGATTCTTTTGTAAAACCATTTGAAAAGTTGTAGTATATAGCTGTTTTTTGTGCTAATCCTACCATGTTGTGTACTTTTATGAAATGCCGCTCTCGCTTGCCAATGAGAATTTTCCATTCCTTGTGATGACCATATGCTAAGACTTCCACTATTTCTTGCAAAGAATGTCGAATGATGTCGTAATATGTGCTGCATGTCATAAAAACATAATCTAAATCAGTACCAAAAGTATCTAATTTAATTGCACATATTTGTCTATCGTAGTGTAAAATCAAAATCTTACCATATAATGTGTTATATGATCAACACCCCATGCTCTTTGAACTGCATTCACAAACTCAATGGTTGTTTTCTATATCATTTGTACATCAGTATTTGAAAATTTATCTTTTCTCAAGTATTTCACCATGTTGTCTAATTTTTTCCAAACTTCTACTTTGTGTATATGAGTAGAACCTTCTTCTTCGAAATCTTGAGTTGCTGCAATAATTTATTTCCAAACCGTGTATTGAACCTTGGACTGTTTGCCAGAATAATTTGATAAAAATCTTCGAGCTTTAGATCCTCCAATGCTCGGCTTGCATGGAATATTTCATGCTTTACCTGATAGCTTGTCATCTTTTTTATTTAAACGTGTCCTTTATGTAAGCCTGCTTTGGACAACACATCCTCTAATCTGAAATAGCTTCCTTCACAGAGGCCTCTGGCTCGGAATTCCATGCAAACAAGATGTGAAGCTATATTTTTTTTCTATAATATGCACCTCCGCATGCAATGTACAGATATGAACATTTCGTAGAGGAATCAGTAGTACAGGTTTCCAATTAGGATCTTCTCGATATCTTGATATTCATGTGCTCCTTGTCATGTCTTTTGCTGTTTTCATGCAGTACAAACAAGGGTGTTTAGAGTTAGCACCATGAGATACATTGAACATACATTTTAATGTCTCTAGATTTCTTGCTAAATGCCATTCAATGTTGAAAGTGCCAATTCCAGGAATATTGAGTGGAACTCCCTCCTTGTGATTTTTTATGGTGGTAGGATATGATGTTGTATTAAATATCCATGAGAGAATGTCACGGTCTTCTTTCATCACCTATAAGAGAATACAAAAATGTGATTAGTCTCATAATATGAACACATAGAAGATTTCCCAAATGAAATCCATATTCAAATGATTATCCCTATTTATTATGCGAAAGAACTGCTATACCTAAAATGCTGCCAACCACCAGATATCATTTTCTGATTGAACACTAAAATTGAGGCCTTTTGAGTCTTTGGAATTTGACAGTGCTCCATTCATGATCATGAGATAGACTCTTTCCATTTTTTGTCCTTTTATAATTTTAGACTCATCTTATTGACATTCTCATTTGTAATACCGTAAAATTTATGATGAATGTTAATAACTGATTAATGTCAATAAATAAATTGTTGGAATTGTTATAAGTTAGAGTTTCTCCTTTCGAACAAAACACTTCATTTACATGAGATGGATTACCAACTATTGTCTACATACCTTGGTTTAACATGTCTTTGTTTTTTAAAAGATGAAATGGTTGTGGGATTGGAAACTTTTTAATATTTACCTGTGCAAATGCCTCCTTTATCATCTTAAACATTGTTGCATATGCTTCTCTATAGATGCTAGAAAAGTCACATGCCCCCTGAAACAATGTAGTGTCTAATATTTTTCCAACTTCATTCATAATGCTATCAGTAACTGAAGCCTTAATCTTTTTCATTTTGTTATTATTTAACATTGATTTCATAGATTTAGAAGTCAAGATAGAGCCTAGTGAGTTTCCAATTGAAATCTCATCGGCCAAATGGTCTTCAACAACAATGTTGATCTGCATTGCAAACATAATGTTCATGAAAATGTCAGTAGAAATTAGGACACTCATAGTATTACAGCAGTATATAATAAGCAAATCAACAAAAAATTGAAATTAATAAATAACAAAATTAGTGATTATGAATGAATCAAAAAGTTCAAGCAATATTCAATACCAAATAAGCTATAACTTACTTGAATGCACGTATTCGTCTTTTTCTATGACCTCCTCTGGATGATAGATCACATATATCCTTGTTTACTAGTCTTTTTCTCTTGTTGCTTCGGACCTTTTTGTTGAGCACATCCATATCTTTAACAAGAGACAAATATGAGATATGCATGGATTGAAATGCAGTTTTTATCTCATCATTACTAGCTGTATAATGATGCAAAAAAGATTTCAACCTTTGGATCTCCTTCTTGAGCATCTCATTTTCATCCAAACAAGTTTTCATCTTTGTAGATTTTTCTTCACACTCCTTTGATATTTTCCTTGATTCCTCTTCCAAATAATGTATTCTTTGCATTGAATGTGCATTCCCATAGAGCATCAAATTCTCATAGTAACTCAAAAGGCTATGTTTACCATGGCACATATAGATTATTAACTGACTCACCGAATGAAAATCTGGATGTTGCAATGAACATGGATCAATATGATACAATGTTCCTGATGACCATAAATCCACATGATTTATCTTTTCCTCCCTATATCGAACCATATCAGAAGTTGACAATTTGAGTTGCTTTGAATTTCTTGTCCTGAACGGAGCATATTCTGGTGACAGATCCACATGAAGATGATAAAGCTTTGTCATCAGTACAATAGTATAGTAACAAACAAGACAATGACAATAACAAAGTTGGAGATGGCGCTAACAACTCTGTTGGAGATAGAGATGGCACTAAACACTTGTTTTTGACCCTGGAGATAGAGATGGCGTAGGTTTTTTTCAAAAATGTCACTCCTAATTCAAATTTTTGAGTGTTCCCAACTATTGGAAGGGAATATTTCAACATTTTAAAAAATTATATTTTAATTATGGTTAAGCACCAGTGAAGTTTGATGTGACTAAACTAAGGTGCATTCATTTACATGGAAAGTAGTGTGGGCAGATGCGTAAAGATGTTAGAAAATTATATTATATTTACTCTATAGTTATTTTTCTCTCTCCTACATGGCATTTCTTGTAAGGCCCTCTTTGGGCCCATATTTTCTCTAATGTTTAACGGGCCCAAATATTGCACCTTGATTGGTGGAAGCCACTTCAAGTGGCCTCTCATTATTGCCCCTAGGTGGCATTAAAAAGTGGTAGGTAAGTCAAGATGCCAAGGGAATACCTCAGCCATCATGGGGGACTAGTGGTCCCTTCTCTCCCCTCCTCTAAACAGCAAAATGGCCTTATCTAGCCTTATCTAATTGAAATTTAGGCAATAATTGCACTTGTCTCTTCACATGGAATGACTTGGCCTTTCAAATTAGGGTGCATATTCTAAAATTGACCTAGCCCCCTTCCATGTGAAAACAATTTCATTAATTTTAAGCTTTGAAAGTCCCCTTATTGAGGGTAGCAAGGTCAACTCTGCATGTTGCACATGTAGGTTCTCTGCCCCACCTCCCTACAATTATGCATCACTAGGGGATTCCACTCTACAATATGTACCATGTAGGGTGGAGCCCGCTACATTATGCTTATGAGATTATAAAACTTCAACTTCTTGATATTTAATACTTACGCATCCCTAGTTTAAAACCCTCATTTAGCATCAACTAAAACACAAAACTTGGAGTTATTAGCTAAATATCAAATGGGGGAAATCACCTTCACTTTGTTAGCACCAATGAGCATTAAAGAACAATGCTAACAACAAATAGAGGCCCCAAGCCCCCTTAGCACCTTTGAGTAGAATGAGAAATTGATACAGGTAACTTCAAGTATAAATTTCAAATTTACAATTTTACACTAGTATTTTTACCTCTAAAAAAAGTGGTCATTATAGCCATAAATTTCAACTTTCTAGATTTTACACTGGTATTTTATATCTTCAAAGTATAGGTTATGCATTAGTACATTACCTCTTCTAAAATATGCAGTCATTTTAGCGATAAACACAACAACAAATAGCTGTTGTTTGCCACACTCATAGCCATGCAAACAACACATGATGCATCACGGACCAATCTGGTTTTGTGTGGCAAATCGCGTGGCTATGGCGTGGCAACAAGCATGGCAATGGCCGCGTGGCAGTGCCACGCAAGTACAAAATCTGGCACCAGCATTCCCTCCCGGTAGCAGATAGTTCAAAATTCAAATGCATGGCACAGCCACGCCAAGTCTACCGGAGAAATTGTTGCAGGATTAAATAGGTCGTGGCAACACGCGTGGCAATGCACACAAATTCTTGGAATTTTTCCACGAGTGGCAAAAAAAAAAAAATATGGTGCATGGCAGTGCCACGCTTTTTCATTTTTTTTGCCACGCGTCGTAATGAAAAAATCTCTATCCTTGGAATATTGCCACGCGTGGCAAAAAAAAAGAATGGACGTGGCACTGCCACCCAGTTTGTTTTTTTGGAACCCGCACCCTTTTTTTGAGAGAAAACGAGAGTGGAAGCTAAACATTTCTCATTTTTTGTTTAGAGAATGAGAGTGCAAGAGTTTTTGATGAGAAGATTGAGAGAGATGAAAGTGAAGAGATTGAATGTGAGAGTGAATGAGAAGAAGTGAACAGTGAATGAATTTGAAAAATAGATAGAAAGAGAGAGATTGATTAAAATGTGAGTTGTTGTTTTCATAGATTGCATGTAAAAGAGTGTATGATAATGAATGTTACATTTGTATTTGTGATTACAATTTTCTTATGGATTGTAAATGTTTTAAAGTTATGTGCATTTGGGATTGTAATTCATAGATGCATTTAAGATTTTTTTTTGAAGCTAAATATATGTTGGATCTATTAGATTTAGATTGATTATGAAAAACATTTTGTAACCAATGTGCATATTGTAACTAATGTGAGTTGATGTTTTTTTAGATTGTATGATAGAGAATGTTACATTTGTTTTTTTAATTTGTAATTAATACATTACTTAACTTACTAACTATTGCATGTTGGTGTTGGTGTTGATGTTGATAGGCCATCAAAAGAAGATCAATCACAAGTATCAACAATCATCAAGGGAGACAATGAGGTATGTTTCAATATGCTCATAAATAAATCATTGTTTGTTTGATTCATTAATTGTTTGATATCAAAGACAATCATATACAAAATTGATACAAAGACAATCATGTACAAAATTACAAAAAACTTATATATTTATGATAAAGAAAGAGTACATAGATTCGAAAATGCGGTATCAAAAGCCCCAACTTATCTATCACATTACATAATAAACTAAATAGATACTTAATTATCTTCAATGGGATTGGCATCTTCATCTTCATCTTCCTCCTCCTCCACTTGATCCAATGGAAGGTTTTCATCATCGGCCTCTCCGCTTGGTGCACTTGATGTGGATCCTCTCTACAAAATTCAAAAAATACAAGCATTAGATTGAACACCTTTTAGATTTAGTAATTCTAAAGCACAAAAATCAATAAAAAAAGCTAATTCTTACCAATGGCAATATCCCTTTTTCTTTCATGTGATCCACCAAAGTCGAGTATCCTTGTTGATACCCAATCTTGTATTCGGCTTTCGTAAAAGGCCTTCCGAAATCATTAATCTAAAGTCACAAAACAAACATTGATTAGTTAATAAAACAATATCATAAAATTGAGACAATCTAAATTTACTTAAAATGAAATAAAAACAAAACTACTTACAAATTGGGCTTGGATACTGGCTTTGCCCCCCGAACCAAGATGTGATTGCCCAATAGGGCAATCCTTGATCGTGTAGCCTCTCTTTGTTGCGCAAACCGATTGGGATTGGGATTTTGTTGTTCCACCTCAACTTTGTGCCAATCTTTTTTGGAAGCCCAACCGGGCCTCCGCTTTCCAGCTCTAATCATCTTCATTAGGGCTTGTCGTTTGTGCCTAATATGAGTGCACATATTGGTTAAGGCCCAATTTCTATCAAATTTTTCATCTTGATTAAATTCTTTTTGCAACGTGGCAATGATTCTATCTTTGTTGTCCTCATCTTGATTAGCCCAAGGGCTAAACAAGTCATTGCCAAAGTATTTCATGGCAAGCTCTCTAATTCAACAAATTACAACATTGCCGATTGGCAGATTCTTCACTTGTTGGTGCATCTTGCGGCACCCTCTGTTGTTCGGATTCTCCTTCGGAAAAGCGTAGAAATTTCATTCTATACCTTTCGTCCGGAGATAATCCTTCATAAAAATCTCAAACTCGGTCTCCCGAGCCCGAGCTTCTTGCTCCTCCACTTGAGGAGCTTCGTGGCCTTCTAAAACCATTTCCACTTCCAGATGTGGACATTTTGTGTGTGTAGAGTGTGTGTGTGTGTGTGTGATAGAAATAAAGAAAAATCTTTGATCTGAGAGAGAGAGAGAGAGAGAGAGAGAGAGAGAGAGAGAGAGAGAGAGAGAGAGAGAGAGAGAGAGAGAGAGAGAGAGAGAGAGAGAGAGAGAGAGAGAGAGAGAGAGAGAGAGAGAGAGAGAGAGAGAGAGAGAGAGAGAGAGAGAGAGAGAGAGAGAGAAATATTGATGACAAGAAAACTAAGATTAATGTGTGAAAGAGAGACTGCTTAAAACTTAAAGCTAGAGAGCATGAAAGCTTAAAGAGAGAGCACAAAGAGAGATCACAAATGAAGAGAGCACAAAGAGAGAGCACAGATGAAGAGAGCACCAAGAGAGAGCACTAAGAGAGAGCAAAAAACAAGAATGAAAATCCGAAGTGAAAAAGGTCATTTTATAGATGAAATGAATTTCAAGTTGCGCATGGCACTGCCACGGAAATTTTGTTTGCCACGCGCAGCACAATCATGTGATTCCATGTGCCTCCATGTGACTCCATGTAAATATGTCATTTGTACTACCAAAATGTCAATTGTCATGAAACAAAAATGACATAGGCGAAAAAATCGACTATGTCAGATTCATATTTATAGCATTCTTTATGTGTCTTCATTTCACGACTTGCAATAATGAACCAACTGAATGACAAGCGAATAAACTGACTCTGCAAAAATACAAGGAGTTTTCACAAAGTAAGCAATTGGGGATTTGGGATATAGAATTTGGTGTATGATGTTCAAGGTTTAGGGTTTAAAGTTTAGGGATTAGGGCATAAGAACATGAATGGATGAATGAGTAGGAATAGGCATAGGAACAATAATAGGATAGGGATGAATTGTTTTAAAAATATGAATGAGATAGGCATATGAATATAGGTAAAATAAGAATGATTGAAAGTTTACAATTTGGAATTTGGGGTATAGAGTTTTGAATACGATGCAGAGTTTAGGGTTTAGGATGTAGAATGTAGGATTTAGAGTTTAGTGTTTAGAGTTTAGAGTTTAGAAACATGAATGGATGAATGAATAGAAATGGTTTAGACCCCTCTCATTTTATCTTCCATTCACGAGACTGTTTTAGGGGGCTATTTTAGTCCATATGGAGCCTTGTGTGATTTTCATACAAGATGTTCTTGACCTTCAATTTTGAGTGATAAGGTCCAAAATTGAGCTACCTCGAGTGATACATTTATCTCATGTGATAAGAGTCAATTCCATGCCAATGCAAAGCTCAAGGAGCTCAACCTGGGCGACCAAACGAAAAATCTAGAGTCCTAGGGGACTCATCCAGATGTGCGATGAAAACGACATATTTGAGGCTTAAGGGAGCCGTAAGTACCTTTTTCTTTCATGTTAATAAAGTAAGCCGCATTTCTCATCGAGGAGTGAGCTTCAGTCTAATGTCTAAGTGCAACAGCTTTACACATGTTTTACGTGAGTGAACTAGATCCGCACTTTTCTTGTGCTGGGTGCAAACACAATATTTTTACCTCTCTTTACAATTGGTCTCCTTTGGCCGGTGAATCAAGCCCGTGCCCTTGTATATGTGAATAAAGTCTGGCCGGTGAATTAAGCCCGTGCCATGAGTCTTAGGTTCTAGTTTGGCCCTGATGAGGACATCAGCTTTCTCAAACGAGGGGAGGATGTTGTAAAGCTGACTCGGGTGCACCCAACGTGCCCTGTAAGACTCTAAGGGGTGACACCTTCTAAGGTCCCAGAGCAAGTTAGAACGTCAAGGATTGAGCCTCCGACCTGTGGTGAGCCAGTCAAGTAGTCACAAGTCATGAGCTAGCTCTGGAGCTCGAGTCATGGCCTAGTCAGGAAAGCAAGTTGATTCTACTGCCGGGACGGCTCCCAGGACCCATGTCCGGGAGCCAGACTGATTCTGCTAGGCTTGCCAGGCTTAATCAACAAAATAAAAACTAAGTCCTAAAAAGCGTGCTTTACCATAAAGCACTATGTTTCAAACCGGAGGGGGTGCGCCGAATCACAGTAGAACTATAGGGGGAGTCCGGCAGACAGAAACTTGGGTAGCTCAACCAGCGCCAGGAATCCAGTCGCCAGGTCTCAGCTCCCTCTACCAGCACGAGCCAGGCACAATGCCCAGCACGTGTTGGTGGCCCCAAGACCGGTCAGTCTATGTATGAATGTAAATTCTTCCAAATCTAATAAAGTTGATCCTTGGGGATGATTACCATTTCGGTTTCGCCTCCGGGACTGGTCCAAGTGGAAGGACCCTTACTACAACCTTTTTGCATCGCCGGTGCCTAAGGGTCCTCGTCATCGACGTGGGGCTTGTCACTATGCCAATTGGTCAGTTTGGCGACCACTATGCCTTGGGTTTCATGTGTGGCTTGTCTTTGCCTTTGGTTGCCTTTTGGGGGCGGATTCTAAGTTGGCTTTCGGGTTGGTCGGGATTTCAGTTTTCTTAAGTCTGAATGGTTAAGCTTGTTACGTTTTTGAGTTGGCTTTTACGTAAGTGCATGATGGATGAATGTTAGACTTAAGCGCATGTTGGGAAAAACGCTCAAGTCCTAGCGTCCCTTTGAGGCGCCGGTGCAACACATACATCAAACTTAACCGACTTGAAGCTTCGTTACAAATGAGTAACATCCATTCCAAGCAAGCGGTCTGACTTACATCAAACTTAACTAGCTGAAAGCTTCGTCATGAGCACTGGAAGCCAACCTGGCGCCACGCCAGACTGGACAACCATAAACAGGTAACTTCCACCCAAGCAAGCCATCCAACTCAGCCGACAGGTTAGAGCCCGTTCCCCAAGAGCTTAACCCATTCACGTTCATGCAAGGAACACTCAGAACCACAAACCACGACAGATATGGAGACAACCAGTTCCTGGACCAAATGGTCCCAACAGCATACCGCTGGCGCCACAGACCGAATGGTAAGGCTTGTAAAGGTAACTTTACAACATCCACCCCACCTTTATAAAATCTGATGTCCTCATCAGATGTCAGATTAAAGTAAAGGTGCCTCCCAATTAAAAGTAACTATACATTTGATCTACTTGGCATAGTACTCAATTTACTGGCCACTTTTTATTAATATTGAAACTGGCACACCACAAGTAGGAGGGTTAGCTCTTTGTACTAAAAAATTACTTAGCTTGAAAATATCACTTTGTCTGGGAAAAGCATAGGTTTTATATCACTTTCGTAAAACCCAAGAACCTTATTAATTGGTGATAGAGGCCTTTCTGTGAAATGTTCCCCCCTGTCGCTTCTGACTTTTGACTTTGGAACTCCTTTGAGCTCTTGATTTGTCCTTGATGCACTTTGTGTTGAGCTCTCTGAGCTCCAAATTTAATCAATTCCGCACAGGTATCAGGGCTCCCTGAGCCAAAGGATTTATTGTTTGATTGCCCACTTTATGGTCCACTCCATGCCTTGTTGCTTCTGCACCTTGATTTCTCTCCTTGTCCCAACCTGATCTTGATACTTTTCATTTTTGGCTCTTTGAGGTAGGCAAAGATTGAGTACTCCGCAATGCACCTCTCACTTAGCTTGAAGGAGCTGTCTTTGAATCACACCAAATGTAACCATTGACTTCATGGAGAGCCAAGGGGTCGCACCAGTTTGATCCGCATACGAACAATCTCTTCGCGTTCGTTTGAAGCGCCATGTCCGTTGCGCAAAACTTGACTTTTACAATTCCATCACTGGTCAATTGCCTCACAGTCAAAACAAGAAGTGTACATCTAGCTTGGCTTCAAGTAGCTCTCCACCCAAAGTTTGCACTAGTCCGATCTCAACACGAATTGTCCCTTAGTGTCTGTTCGAAGTACCAAGTCTCTCGTGCAAGACTCAACTTTCACAGTTCCTTCATTGATCAGCTGCCTTACACGCAACACAAGTCAGTGTACTCCTTATGTCTCCTCATCAATGCTGGTCCAGAGAAAGCCTATAAAAAGCTTTCCCTTCCACAACAAAAACTTGTCAACTTATTAGATCCAAAATTCGCCAGTCTCCTTGTCTAAGTATGGCTAGGTCACTTTGAATTTGCTCCCGTTTTGATCAACTTTCATTCAAACTTTGCCCCAAGAGAGAGGTGTGTGTGATAGTTCCCCTCCACTTATAAAAACAGTTGATGAGACTTAGAGTAGAGTTCTCAGACAAAAACCTGTGCTTACACTGTGGGCAGCACCTTGCACAACGGTTGTCTTGATGAATTCCAAAGAGTGGCCATTTCCGTGAGATTTGCATAGCTGACCGGCCAGTCGGCTCTGATACCACATGTAGCACAGGCATCCCAAAGGGAGCCGGGAATGATGACTTAGCTTTCCAGCCTTCAACTCTTGCCGTCCAAACCCACTTGACATACAAGCAGCCAACTCGCCAACAACGATTAGACTTAACCAATTGGAAGTTCAGAAACCAACATTGAGATTCAACTTGGCGACATGCCATATCGAGGGTCCCGATGTGGGTGACTTCCCTCCAAGCAAGCAGCCCGACATACATCAAACTTAACCAACTCGAAGCTTCGTTACAAACGAGTAATATCCATTCCAAGCAAGCAGTCTGACTTACATCAGACTTAACCAGCTGAAAGCTTCGCCACGAGCACTGGAAGCCAACCTGGCGCCACGCCAAACTGGACAGCCATAAACAGGTAACTTCCACCCAAGCAAGCCATCCAACTCAGCCGATAGGTTAGAGCCCGTTCCCCAAGAGCTTAACCCATTCACGTTCATGCAAGGAACACTCAGAACCACAAACCGCGACAGATATGGAGACAACCAGTTCCTGGACCAAATGGTCCCAACAGCATACCGCTGGTGCCACAGACCGAATGGTCTCGACGCCATACCACTGGCGTCTCGGGATACGACCCTCAGCTATGTGCCAGATCAAAAAGTTTGAAGCCGCCTTACATATGGCGCTTTCACCGAACACCGAAACCCAGAAGGTAATCAGAGTCAGTTTGAGGCAAATCTCACTTTATCGATAAATCTGAGAAGGTTACATTTCAAGTGTGTGACCGACCCTAGTCTCCGGAGTGCTGGCATGCCAAGGCGGGTGCCAGGACAACATTCCAGCCAAGGAGGCTGAGACTTGGTTGGAGCTCGCCCTGAGTTGCAACCCACACTCCCCTATAGTATTGGTGGGATTCGCCACCTCTCCTCATACCAAGTACTCTATCCAGACTGGTAAAGCATGTTTTCTCTCTCTAAAAAGTCATCTTCTCTCTCTAGAATTTATTGATCCCCAGGCTTTCTTTAGTCATGCCTAGATCGTGTGAGGTGATTGCACATCGATCTAAGCTCTCTGGACTTCGCTAGAACCGATCAAAGATTTTCAACCATAGGAACTTGGCGCCAGCTGGATTCTGGTCACAGTGGCGCCGGGAGCGGCGCCAGCGCTGGTGGCACCGGGAGGGGCGCTGCTGGCACCAGGGACAATACTGGCGCTAGTGGCGCCGGAAGTGAGGCTTGTAAAGGTAAGTTTACAATAGTCACACACTTGAAATGTAACCTTCTCAGATTTATCAATAAAGTGGGATTTTTCTCAAACCAACTCTGATTACCTTCTAGGTTTCAGTGTTCGGTAAAAGTGCCAGTTGTAAGGCCGTTTCAAACTCTTGATTTGGCACATAGCTGAGGGTCGGATCCCGGGACGCCAGCAGTATGTCGTCAGGGCCATGTAGCGCAGGCATCCCAAAGGGAGTCGGGAACCACGACTTAGCTTTCCAGCCTTCAACTCTTGCCATCCAAACACACTTGACATACAAGCAGCCAACTCGCCAACTCAAAAACCACAAGCCGCAACAAATATGGAGACAACCAGTTCCTGGACCAAATGGTCCCGACAGCATACCGTTGGCGCCACGGACCGAATGGCCCCGACGACATACTGCTGGCATCCCGGGATCCGACCCTTAGCTATGTGCCAGATCAAAAAGTTTGAAGCGGCCTTACAACTGGCGCTTTTACCGAACACTGAAACCCAGAAGGTAATCAGAGTCAGTTTGAGAAAAAAAATCTCACTTTATTGATAAATTTGAGAAGGTTACATTTCAAGTGTGTGACCGACCCTAGTCTCCGGGGCACTGGCATGCCAAGGCGAGTGCCAGGACAACATTCCAGCAAGGGAGGCTGAGACTTGGTTGGAGCTCGTCCTGAGTCGCAACTCGCACTCCCCTATAGTATTGGTGGGATTCACCACCTCCCCTCATACCAAGTACTCTACCTAGGCTGGTAAAGCACTTTTTTTTCTCTTTAGAATTTTCTCTCTCTAGAAAGTCATTTTCTCTCTCTAGAATTTATTGATCCCCAGGCTTCCTTTAATCATGCCTAGATCGTGTGAGGTGATTGCACATCGATCTGAGCTTACAGATTGAATTAGCTTTGTAGAGCATGCGGTTTCGTCTGCTATTGTCTTGTGCTCTACCGCATTATTGACATGTATATTTGATATAATAGCTCTCTTGTTCTGCATTCAGATTTGCGTCAGTATTGCTATGCTTGTTTTCATTCTGTCTGACTTTTCTTGTTGCTCAATTTGGTAATCAGTTTTTAGCGAGTTATTATTAGTCTAGCTATTGACGACTAATATTTTGTCTTGTCTTTCACGAATCATTCGCGACTGATTATCAGTCGAGCTCAATCTAGCTCTTTGTGAATCATTCGCAACATTTCTATCACTAACATTCTGTTCATTTCTGATAGGCATAGTCATGCTTAGGGAAAGAGTCATATAGCTCATTCCGCTGCGCACGAACACTTTTCGTTCGAGTTTGTTTCTCGTTCGTTTCTTTTTCGTGTTCGTTTTTGTTTTCAAGCTGTTTTCGTTTCTCACACACAACACACCCTCTTTCTCCAACACCTTCGTCTTTTTAAGGGCACCTTCGGCTTTTTTGCAAAATCCCGAAGAGAGAGAAAATGCCAAAGGTAATCTATTTTGAACGAGGACCGTTCCTAGTCACTTCCCGAAATTTGCGAAGTGAGAGAAAACCCCTTCACGTAAAATGCGAAGTGAAAGAATTTTCGACGTCCTCGTCCGCGTCAACGTTCTTGATTTGTTGACCGTATATATACTATGTACAGTTGTCACAAAAGCCATATACTTCCAAGTACAATAGCTTTCCTAATTAGGTGACAAGCATTCAATGTAATTAATACACAGATGAAATTTATAAATAGATCGTCCAAACACAGATTAGTGGTTGCTCCGTCCATGAGACACATTATTGAGCCTCCCAATTACGCCGTCAATTTTGGTTGTAATTGCTATTTTGTATTGTGCTTCAGTGTAATATAACAGCAGCTTGCTTTTATCTGTGTACAACATAGATGAATGCTTGTTGTGATTGAATGCACTTTCATTGTTGTTTGATCGCGGTTGTTTACTCACTCTGATTAGAACACGGACATCTATGATTTCTCAGTTTCTGATTAGACGATGGCTGTCTTTGATGCCTGAGAAACTCGCGATGTCATACTGCCCTTCCATTTATTTCAATATTATACTTCACATTGAATCTGATTTCAGTAGCACCACACACAAACCATCTCTAATCTCTTCGGTGGATTGTACACTTATTTTAGAGTATGAATTAATTTTTAAGATCCTGTTGGGCAATTAGAACACTTAAAGTTGTGATTACATTTAGCATAAGCCATCTATTAGACTATTTTTGCACCTAGCAGCCGATTAGAATGGGAGAGCTAATTCGCAATGTTCCTGCTCTCTTCTCCGTTCACGTTCTTCTATCTCCCTTGCCCCATCAAATTGGTATCAGGGCATAGCTCAAATAAACTGAGAATTAAGTTTGTTCTATTTGTGTACTGTTATCATGTCTTATATAGGTAGCTCGTCATCTTCATCACTCAGTGAAACTAGAGTCGTTGACAAGTTCAATGGTTCTAACTTCTACATTTGAAAGTTAAAACTTAGAATGATGTTGATAGATAGAGATCTTTGGGATGTAGTAGAAGGTGCAGACCTGAAACCAGAAGATGGTGATCAAGTAGAATCAAATATTAGAAGGCCCTAGCATGTATCACACTCAATCTGGCCGACTCCCAAATATCTCACGTTACCACGTGCAAAACCTCTAAGGAAGCACTACGCTTGTTGTCAAGTCATTATGAGACTTACGATATAACCACAAGATTACATCTTAGAAGGAAGTTCTTACTCTTAGCATGTCTGATTCTACTGCCATCACTTCTCACATCAACAACTTCAAATCCCTGTTAAATCAGTTATCAACTGTAGGATGTTCTATTCAAGATGATGATGTCATTATGACCTTGTTTTCTTCTCTTCCAAAGTCTTGTGAGCACTTTGTGGTGATGATCTCCACACAACCCAACCTCACTCTTCAAAAGGTGATCGGTCATCTTCTTTAAGAAGAAATACGGAGAAAGACTAGTAGCCTGTCCATCAAAGACAAATCCATGGCTCTATACACCAAGAAAAAAGACTATTCCAAGGGCAAGAATCAAGTGGAGCAGCAACAATAGAAGCCTCACACTCAAGATGAGCATGGTGGATCACGCAAGAAGCTTTTCTGTAGATATTGCAAAAGAGCTAATCATGACATCAAGGAGTCACATCAAAATCTACAATGAGACAAAGAAGCAACAATAGCAGCAGTAGCCAGACTCCTCCAACACGGTGGAATTCAAGGAGTTAGATACACACCTGTTAATGGCTTACAACAGCAGCAAAGACTGTGATAGCTAGTACCTGGACAACGACGCTACCCAACACATGACCTCTTGCAAGGAATGGTTTACGGAGTATGCAGCTTACAACAGAGACCAATTTATCTACCTCAGAGATTCTAGCACCATATGCGTGGAAGGCAAAGGTGTAGTGAAGATCAGCTTCAACAACGATCTATCCATGTGTGTTCCTAATGTCCTTCACATTCCTTAGTTATCAAAGAATCTGTTATCAGTCTCTAAGATAACTGATGAGGGCTACACTGTTACTTTCTCATCTGAGTAGTGTACAATACTTGAGGAAAATACTACTTTGACTACATGCACTAGAGTTGGAAATCTTTAAGTACTCTCTAATTCGGTTGCATTAGCTAGTATCTCTAATAAAAATGTAAATGGCAATGCTGTTCTGTGTCATAGTCGATTTGGACATGTGAATACAAGATCACTTTCTTATATGTGTTGTAATAATTTAGTTGATGGTTTGAATTTCCCGTCTTTATTAGATAGGAAATCTTTCTTTTGTGAATCATGCATCTATGGGAAGCACTCTAAAATCAAGTTTCCAAAATCACATGCCATCAAAACAAAGCATGTATTAGATCTTGTACATAGCGATCTCTGTGGTCCAATGCCAACTCCGTCACTAGAAGATGCAATCTATTTTATCACTTTTATAGATGATTATTCTAGATGGTCTACAGTCATGTTCATTAAGCACAAATCTGAAGACTTTGAATGCTTCAAGAGATTCAAGGCCTTGGATGAGACACAAACGTCTAGGAAAGTGAAGGCATTGCAAACAGATGGTGGCGGCGAATACATTTCTAATGAGATCTCCGACTACATGGCTGAACATGGTATTAGAAAATAGTTCACCACTTCCTATTCACCTCAACAGAACGGGATTGCAGAAAGGAAGAATCAAACCCTTCTCAACTCAGCCAAATCCATGCTACATCAAGCACACCTACCTGCGAAGTTCTGGGCATAAGCTACTGCCACAGCCTGTTATGTGCAGAACAGATCCAACACCAAAGCCGTCAACAACAAGACTCCTCATGAAGTTTGGCATGGGCACAAGCCTAGTGTCAACCATTCAAAAATCTTTGGTTGAATATGTTTTGTTCACATTCCTAAATAGCTTAGAAGAAACTGGACCATAGGACAAATAAATATATTTTCATTGGCTATCCTGATGAACATAAAGCTTATAAAGTTTATGATCCGCCGACAGTACCTGTCATCAGACCATACCAAGCTAGCTCAAACAGATCTGAAGAAATTCAAGAAGAAGCATCATCGCATCCTGATCAACCCAACGTCCATAGATCCTCACGAACTCGGACTGTTCTTGGGAGGTATGCACCTCAATCATTCTGGACTTCATCAGAAGAACCAGAGAGCCTACCCAAAGCAATTAACTCCAAGGATGTTGTGAAGTGGCAAGAAGCTATGGAAAGCGAGTACAACTCACTTTTGACGATCAGACCTGGACATTGGTCGACTTCCCCACTCACAAGAGAGTTATCGACAACAAGTGGATCTTCAAGAAAAAGATCACCTCTGATGGTTCTATTACAAAATGGAAAGCACGGCTGGTGGCTAAAGGATTTAATCAAGTCCAAAGGGTGGATTATCAGGAAATTTTTAGTTCAGTCATCAAAATGCAGTCAATCAGGACTCTGATTGCGTTAGCAGCCGCGGAAGACCTCAAAATGCACCAAATGGATGTCAAGACAACATTTCTCAATGGCAATGTCGAAGAGAAGCTGTATACCTTCCAATTGGAAGGATTCGAAGTCAAAGGCCAAGAGCACAAAGTGTGCAAGCTGCACAAAGCAATCTATGGTCTGAAACAGGCCGCAAGAGCATGGGTCGATAGAATCAACTCTTATCTCATTCAATTAGGATTTGCAAACAATTCAGCTGACTGTAATGTTTATTCAAAGCATATAGGAACCAATTCAGTTCACATAGCTCTTTACGTAGATGATGCATTTATTTTGTCTAATTGTGCAAAAAGTACAAAAAGGACCAAGAGTGGATCCTAATCTGATCCTCAAGAGAGATTGATTGTCAGATTACTTGATCTATCAGTCTACTTCAGATTAAGATCAATCTAGATCAATTCTAGACACAAAATCCTAACAAGAACAATCATTAATTGAAGGTAAGTGTACTTTCTGGTTTCACACGTGTGAAACACTGTCTGAGTAAGGACTCCAACTTGAAAATCAAGTACACATTGATAGAACCTCAAAACAATCAAAACAAATGTAGACAAATGAGAGAATCACTCAAAATTGCTTCCAAAACCAAGATTGGTGTCTCACATTGATTATGGCCAAATGTGGCTATATATACAATAAGTGGGAGCTCGTGGTACTGATCATCCCTCTAATCCCACATGTGTGAAGGTGCTTTGTCATATGATGATTCATCATGCAAAATTGACACTTGGACAAAACCTTCTATTTTGAGCACTTTTGGTCCATTTTCCTTCTATATGGAGATCTACTTGGAAATCTTCTAGAAGTCAAAATTCACCTACTTCAGCTTATTCCACACATGTGAGCTATCCTCTACACATGTGATATGACACCTAACCAAAGGATGTGGCTCATGCAATCAATAGATTGATGCCATGTGTCATATGTCTAGAAAACTAGTTTTTGGCCTCATATGTACAACCTATATGATTATGGTACATGACAAGTAGAATATTTTCACACATGGGAACAGGCTCCACACATGTGTGTTTATCTATATACAAGATTTTTGGCCTCTACCAAGCTTATTTTTGCATTTTTCACACTCCTCAAAAATCTAGCTTGGTAAATCTAGCTTGATGGAAAACATGATGATCTTGAACTTGGCTCCATGGGCTGAATTGGTCTTTGCTGGTTCAAAAGATGTGAAGATCAGCCAATGAGCTTGATGTTGATCTGAAATCACCATATCCATGATAGTGTTTCTTTGATGTTGACATCTTTTATGAACTTGAGAGCTTGGCACCATCCTAGCATCTTCGAAATTGATTCCTTCCAGATTTCATGTAGATGCTTGACTTTGAGGTTTGCTCCTTCTTTATGTGCATGCTCCTCCATGAGAAAATAAACATTTCTTCTTGACTTATTAGGATCACAAAGATCTAACATCATGTTACCATGATCTAGAGAATTAGACTTATCCAAATTGGCAAGACTATGCATGCTATAATAACAAAGTGTTTGCAATATATCTTCATGCTTGTTTACCATGCTAATCTCAGATCCAATGAGGCTATATACTTCATTATGGAGATAAGTGTCTTTAGAAGATGATTCACTTACTCTCATAAAGAGTTTACAATTTGCCTCAATACAAATTTTCAAACTATGAGTGAACAAATCACTTTTTCTCTTGCATGACTCAAGAGCATACATTTGATGAAATAACCATTTGCTTTCTAATTGATTTAAAATCAATTTAAACCTTTTAAGAACATCATCTATGTTCTCAAAAGAGACTTCATACTCAACTAGTATGGCTTTACTCCAATTTTGAAATGCAATGATCTCACTAAAGCAAATTGATTTATCAATTGACATAAGAGAAGTAAGTATGATATGTATACCACATGAGATATGCTCCTCTTTCCCTTGAAATGTGAGCCACATGGATTCAACCATATTTCTTGAGTTTCTTTTTGGAATCACAATTTGAGAAGGTATCTCCTCCTCAATCCTTGGCACACTTGAACCTTGAGAGGGATTCTCCTCCTCAATCCTTGGCACATTTGAACCTTGAGATGACTCCTTAAGATCCTCTTCATGGTGCTCCTTTTTGATGGAAATCCGAGACCTCCATGTCTCATAATGATCACAACAAGTATGACCATTCAATATGCACTTCCTATGATTATTAGGATTACTTATGCTAGAAACATAAGTCTTAAAATCACCACAACTTGGCATGATTTTTCCAATATTGAAACCAAAAGGTATTTCCATCTCAATAAGGCTAACTACTTGCTTATGGATATAAGTGTCCACTTTGGATGCTTCACTTATTCTCATAAGAAGTTTACAACTTGCCTTTAAGATTGAAAACTTACAATTTTCATCTTTATGAATGAACACATCATTCATGATCTTATTGAAACCAAAAGATCCTACATTATGAAGATATTTTTATTTCCTTGACTTCATAACTAATGTAAGCTTACAAGGAAAACATATTTTGCTATCTTTTAAGGCATCACACTCAACTAGTATTGCCTTAATCCACCTTTGAGATACAAAAATCTCTTCAAAGCAAAATGGTTCTTCATAAGTTGACATGCGAGCATAAATGAACTATTTTCATTTTGTGATTGCTCCTTATTCTTGATTGATTAATCTTGGATAGTAACAATAAGTTTGAACTTGTCCAAAGTTACAAGCAAAATACTTTCCAAGGACATGAAATAAATCCAAGTTACTTTCATGAAACTGACATCTATCTTTGCATCTTGAACCAAACAATGCACTTCCAAATGAAAAATTTCAAAAGATTCAACATGTGTTGTGATGGACTCTTGAAGACAAATCTTGCAAGTCCTTGTGAGACTCCAAGCCTCATTCACCTTTCCACAAAGGAAACACCTTTCTTTGGACTTGTCCTTCTTGTATTTGCATTTTGAACTTGAAGCTCCATCCTTCACCTCGGCCCCCTTGCTTTGGTTCTCCTTGGATGGATTGGTCTTCTTTTTGTAGCATCTTGAGAAAATATATCCTCCCTTGCCACAAAAGTTGCACTTAGGATCCTTTCTTTCCTTCACTAGGATGCCACCTATTGATGCCATGTGAATAAAAGCCTTTGATATGATTCTACAATTGTAATTTGTGAATTTCAAGAGACTAGATTTGAACATCTTCAATAATCTAGAATGATCTACAAAAGATCTAGCTTACAAACCTAAGAATCAATCTTCAATCTAATGACATTGTTGCTTGCTTTTATTTGTGTACAACGTAGATGAATGCTTGTTGTGATTGAATGCACTTTCATTGCTGTTTGATCGCACTTGTTTATTCACTCTGATCAAAACACGGACGTCTATAACTCCTCAATTTTTGATCAAACGATGGCTGTCTTTGACCCTGAGGAACTCGCAATATCATACTGCCCTTCCATTTATTTCAAAACTATATTTCACATTGAATTTGATTTCAGTAGCACCACACACAAACCATCTCTAATTTCTTCGGTGGACTGTACTCTTATTTTAGAGTATGAATTAATAATTAAGATCATGTTGGGCAATTAGAACACTTAAAGTTGTGATTACATTTAGCATAACCTGTCTATTAGACTATTTTTGCATTTAGTAGCTAATTAGAACAGGAGATCTGTTCCGCAATATTCCTGCTCTCTTCTCCGTTCATGTTTATCTATCTCACTTGCCCCATCAGTTTCTTCTTGTAGCTTCCACCATCATTGAGGTCTCCTTACCTCTTCCTTAGTGATCCAATTTATGACTTGCCAATTGGCATCCAATTGACTGTAAACAGTCCACTTTTCTGAGAACTTTTTGCCAATAGCTCATGGAATCAAATTTTTTTAGAATTTTCTCAGTTTTCACCCAATCAATGTCTATAAATTGCTATGGATCTCCTCCAATCTGAACTAACTATTAGTCAAATCAACCACCATTAGTTATTCAAATTCTCCCAGAATTTAGTGCCTAGCTATTTGGACCTAGGCTTCGATACCATGTCAATAATCGTTTGTGCACTTTACAATAGCTACATCCACTGACTAATCATCAATCATATTCAATCAAAGCATAAGGCCCCACAACTTATTTTCTACTTACAACTATTTTAATTTATTTATAGGAAGTGCCCTCAACGAGGATTTGGCACCCGACGTGTATAAGTCATGTGTGTAAGTCCAACCCGATGATCACATAGTTATTCGATTAGTTAGAAATTATCAAAATGACTTTAGGCCTTTTTGAGGGAATTTTAATGTCGCAAGGCCTAACAGTCAAGTTAGTGAATAAAAAGGGCTCCCCCAAAATTCAAATTTCAAATAATAAGGAAGGTGGAGATTGGCCAATAGGATTTGAGGCCAAAGCCCTAAAATTTGCTATATAGATTGGTGCTTTGTAGTTCATTTCTTACATTCAATTGAACTTACATGTTCATTTCAATAAGCAGGTTGAGCCTCTTACGGATTGAAATTTGATGTCCTTGCTCTTCTTCCTTTCTCCATCTCTGATGCTTATTTATGTTTATGGGATTTTGATAATTGTTGGGATTGATCTTTATTATAGAGAGAGAGAGAGAGAGAGAGAGAGAGAGAGAGAGAGAGAGAGAGAGAGAGAGAGAGAGAGAGAGAGAGAGAGAGAGAGAGAGAGAGAGAGAGAGAGAGAGAGAGAGAGAGAGAGAGAGAGAGAGAGAGAGAGAGAGAGAGAGAGAGAGAGAGAGAGAGAGAGAGAGAGAGAGAAAAGTAAGCTTTACCTTGATTTGAATAGTGTTAATGTATCGTAGTGTTAGATGTGGTTCATAAGCATGTGCTTGATTATGAACTATGTTATCGCTCTCATGGAAACGAATCTCTGCGTGACAACATGTTAGTCATATTCATCTCCTTTGATGCTCGATGTGCTTGATCTAGGTTTGAAGGTGGATAGGAAATACCTGCTACACATTGACTCAACTAAGCTTTAGATTTTTTTCTCAACAATGTGAGCAGGTACATATATGTTTAAGTAGTCAATAATCTTTTTATGTCAATCAATTGATTTTGTATACAAAGATTGTTTGTGTACATAGCCAAGCAATATTGTAACATAGATACTAATTATGAGCCAATGTTTATGATAATATTGATCAATTACAGATGATCTTTCAACCCGATCATTTAGATCCCAAATGGTGGTACATGATTCAAGTCGCTCCTCGTTTTGATTTTTGTTTTTTAAATAGAGATGTCATGGAGGACATGTGGCCAACTGATGCACCTGAACAAGATCATGATGATAAAGATGACACATTTTTAGAAG
Organism: Diphasiastrum complanatum; assembly: GCA_029204225.1. Taxonomy (NCBI): domain Eukaryota; kingdom Viridiplantae; phylum Streptophyta; class Lycopodiopsida; order Lycopodiales; family Lycopodiaceae; genus Diphasiastrum; species Diphasiastrum complanatum. Next base: position 31,566,446 of record CM055099.1, read on the forward strand.
ATGCGCATGTTTCACAAACAAATGATGTTATTGATCATGATGCATCATCACCAGATGGTCCAACATCTCATAGTACAGTTTCTCGATCATTTTTGTCATCACCATCGCCATCAACTTGTGAAGAACAACATATTAATAACAAATCCATAGGAGATATATGGGTAGAATTAGAAATAGAGTTGTTTGGTTTGGTGGATTTGTCGCATGATAATGCATCAAATGATATCAATGAATTAGCAAATGAATAAGTGATACAGAAATTCAATGATGTATTGCTACTAATTACATTTCTCACGGACACAATTGTACTTTATTTATTTGATTAATCAACATCAAACAAAGACTCGACGTTATATCAGTGAATACACAATATATGAATGATATTGTTATGATACATCATTTTCTATTTTCACTTGTGTATATGGCTCATAATCTTGATAGAAAATCAAATTCAATGTGTTGATAAATAACTATTTTCAAAACTGCCATCCAGTTCCATGTTGTAACATTTTGAGACTTATATTGAGGTGACCTAAATTTCATCAGCCTTGATATGTCCCTTAGTTAGCAGAGTAATTTGAAATGTCTCAGACCTCATAATAACTCTCATTATAACCACACACAAATTGATCAATTTCCAATAGCTCTCAAAAACTCAATTACAATAATGAAAGAAATCAAAGTACATGTAGTAACTCAAGGTAGTCCAAGCTCAGTTCCTATTGGACCCTTTTTTTAGCACCTCTTTAATCCTATTGGATGAGTGATTCATCATCCCTTGATTTTGATTGGACCCTTCTATTGAATCTCTCACTTATGATTGGACCCTTGACTCTTTGCCAGCACATAGGAAGCATCACTCATCAAATCTAAACTAGACACTTGTAGAGCACCTAACTAGCTCGAGCTATGTCATAGTTGGCTTTTGGTCTAATCATCAAAAGACATGTATACTTGAATTTTTGGCCCTATCAACTACCTACATCAAGATGCTTGATGAACAAACTTTATCGAAACCCTAAAGTCAAGATAGATAATTTTTTTTTTTCACACTTGGTTGCCGCGCTTTGGTGACTATGTGTGTGCCTCTCTCCGCGCCTCTTGGCTATGGTGCTCAATGCTCTGTTTCATGCATGTCACTCCTGTCTCCACTCACAACTGGTTCTTCCATTGGTGTATGATGGTGTTGTTGGTGCACTATTTTTTCATTGCTCTGGCATTTTTTTCCCTCATTGCAATGGCATGGCACAGATTAGACCTACTGGTTGTTGCTTCTTATCTTGATTTTCCCATTATACTGCCTTCTTGTGGTTTCCCTTGGTTAGTTCTATGCTTTTTATATTGTGCTCTCCTTCTGGAAGGCTCCTCTTTTTTTGGTTGGACATTTTCTGGCTAGTGGTGGCTCCATGGCTTCGTATCTTCTTCTGAGTCACATTGTTGTTTATACCTCAGAAAGTTATGTCTTGTTCTTTAATGGCTGGCAATGTTTAATCACAAGTGTCTTCTTTGCTGTCCATTTAGTTTGCCATAAGCTTTCCATCCGAATCAAGGCACAAGGAAGACTTGAAGTTTGTCAAGAAAGGATACTCTGAAAATCCAGATCATGTCCAACAACAACGGGAGGCCGCTAAGAAGCTACAGGAGACTTCAGAGACCATCTCACCTGGGTAGTGGTGACCAAGGTTCTCCCATGGACATCATTATAACCTTGTCAAATGGCTCCATTCTGTCCTAAAACTGGATTACATGCAATTGAAGATCCTTGTAGAGGAATTAACTTAAACAAATTATATATATTGATACACAAATGTTTGAATTAAAAATCCATATAAGAATGAAACGTCTAATTATTAGATCTAGCTGAATCTTCCCCGTCCTGGCCATGGTCATCAGACTCATGTGACTACGATGCATGAGACTGGGACTGCGATACCTGCATGCAACGAAGATGTGTAAATTTTTTAAGTGATGTTGTTAGAGTGTCCGACCAAATGAATGTGGTTAAGTCAAAATATATGTTGAAACCATAATACATATCTCAGAATATCCATCCCAGTCAATTCTCGCTCCTTGTCTCTCCAATAATTCAAGTAATGATTGCAAGTTGTTGGAGTATGCATACTTGTACTCCTCTTTTGTGGGAGACCGCTTTACGAAAGATTTCTACATGAACCAACAAATCGGTGATTGTAATTTAATTTAAACAAATCTACAAATAAAATATGAATTATGACAAAAACAAGCTCAACTTATGGGTGGGGAGACTTAGGAAATGGGCATGAAAAGCTTGGCCACCATTGCCCAGGTGTGAGGGCCCTGCCGTCTCCATTCGCTTCTTAGTTGCCTCTCTTTGTTGCGTGAAACGATATGGATTTTCTCGAAATTCTTTCTTTGAAAACTTCCAATCATCCTTGTGCACGTTGTATGGCCTAGATTTTCCAATTCTCACCGCATCTCGGATCTTTGATTTGTGGTGGCTCATCACACTTCCCATGCGTTTTTCCATCCATATTCGGTCAAATTCCAAATCAAGGGAGGGGACTGGAAATTCTCTATACAACTGGTCAATGATATAATTCTTTTTCTCATCACTTTGTTTGCGCTAGTCCTTGAAAATGTCCCTGTTGAAGACCACATGCGTGAGTTGTCTCATGCGAGTGGAGATACGACCATCGCGGTCATCCTCCACTATGTGCTTCTCTGAATCTATGTCATAAGATGACAAGGCGTCAGCTGATGGAGAGGTGGAAAATGGAGTGTCGAGAGGAGTGGGGGAGTTGACTACAATGGGAATGATTTGGGGAGGAGTTTGAAGGCGATCACGAGGAGAGTGGGGAGGGGTATGAACATGAGAAAGTTGGGGAGGAGTTTGAGCAAGAATGTAACTAACAAGAGTTTAAATTGGAGAAAAAATGGGTGGAGTGGCCTGGCAAGAGGGATCACGGTGCCATGGAGACCCCATATGGGACGTGGGTACCGAAGAAGGAAAAATACGAGGAGAGAGTGTGGGGGTGTCGGGATAATCAGGTGTGACAGATGCAAGAGTCAAAGTATCACGCGCCATCCTCGTTGCTTCCTGAGTTAGGATTTTTCGAAGTAAGGAAGACCTACGACGAGGCCTGCTAGATGGATGTGCTGGACATCATCAGCTTCACTGCCACAACAAGAGCCGTTGTTGAGGCAACTTCTCCTACGATCACTCTTTTCCCAGCCGGAATGTCGAGAAGAGGCACTGACATTAGAGTGCGAGGGAGAGGGACTCCCGCCAGATAGACGCTCGTGAAAGGGAGGAACACCTTGGTCGGAGGGTTGTGGGGACTAAATCTCCTCAGAACGAGAAGATGTGGACAACCTACCTGAACTCCGTGCATTCCAATGAGCCCATAGTCTCTCCATAATCCCACTTGCACGCGAGGGAGACATCCCATCCATATAACTGAGGACCTCATCATCACTCATGGATGAAAAACGGGACAACCTGCGATTGCGGCCAGATCCGTGACTTGGAGATGTGTCATGAGACATTGGGGATACGATTTGGGATAATCTCTGCAAGCAATAAAATATATTTTTAGAACATACAAGAAATAAATTCAAATAAATGAGTTAAGGGTCTAGGGTAGAACAAAAAAAGAGATTTTGTCTATTCAACCATAGTTGAATATATTACAGTACACCACAATAATCACACGTTAACCACAATAATTACACTTTATAATAAGTAAATTAAACATTTCTACATGGTTTTAGGGCCAAATACATTTCAATTACATGACTAGTCAAGGTCCAAGATTACATAAAAACTGCATCGAAAGATGGCTGGCAAATGTACGAATAAAAACGATATATGTAGAAACATGTACACAAGTGTCTGTAAACATGGAAAGGCTAGCTATAGAGCCAAAACACTAGCTAGACCTATCATATTCCTCATCATCTCCGTCATGTGGAGCTTGTTGCTCTTGCATGTGCAGGACACATGAATTGGTTTTCCGAACAATCGTATAGGAGTGGGAGAGAATAGCCAGTTTAAAGAACATAAAATGGATTTGATGTCATACCTGAAGAGTAGCATCCCAGTTTATACGCACACCCTGCCTCTCCAATAACTCAAGTACTGTCTACGTACCATGGGAATATGCATACATGTACTTGTCATGTGTAGGAGAATGCCCCATGGCGGATCGCTGCACAAACATTCCAAATTTTGATCATATAAAGAGAGCATTTTATTCCAACGTGTCTTACGAAAAAATCCCAAGAGCAACAAAAAAAAAATCAATAGTCAAATGAGTATAAGGTAGACTTACAAAATGGGCTCAAAAATATCCCTCGCTGCCACTGCCCAAGTGAGAAGGCCCCGTGGGGTGTCTGAGAAAGTGGATATACATGAGCTCCCTCATGCATGTGATGACCCTCTTACCACAGTTATTCTCAATGATGTGACCATCCTTGTCTATGTCATATGACGGCGAGATGGCAGTTGGTGGTGATGTGGCCATGGGAGTGTCTAAAGGGGTGGCCTTCAGTAAGGGAGATGTGGCCCTGGGAGTGTCTGTGGGGGTGGCCTGAGGTGTGGGAGATGCCCCATCGACGGGAGAATATTAATGCTTGGAGGTGTACGTAGTGTATCGGGGGGGCGTACCGAGGGGAGAAGCCAAGGGGGGCGTTGGGATGGGAGAATAGATAGAAGGGACTGGAGGGGAGTGGGCTAAAAATCCCACGGTGAAACGTGACCCCACGGACTATAGTCGGAAGGACAAAACTCAGTGGCAATGGGTCCAGAGGGAGGGAAAATGTGAAGGGTGAAAGTGGGCATGTTGTGAATATGAGGTGTGACAGATGTAGGAGTCTTGGTATCGTGTGACATATGTGCAGCCTCTTGGGTCAGTGTCTCTCGAAGTAGGGACCCTCGACAACGAGATGTGCTATGCTAGCGTGTAGGACTCACGACCACATCGGAGATATATATATATATATACCTCTCTCTCTCTCTCTCTCTCTCTCTCTCTCTCTCTCTCTCTCTCTCTCTCTCTCTCTCTCTCTCTCTCTCTCTCTCTCTCTCTCTCTCTCTCTCTTGTCCCGTGGGCTACAAAATAAAGAGTTTTGTGAACTAGATGCCAAAACTTTTATGTATACTGACTCATAGCTACAACATCAATACCAACACATATATTGTCCATTCATGACCATTTGAAGTTCAAGGAACAATGATAATCCAAATTGAACCACATCAAGGAATAGACATCAATACCTCGTATGTAATGAGGTGGTGTCTCTTATATGAAGACACAAAAGAGGAGTATGGTGTGTAGGCCCGTGGCAGTCCTTGAACCTTGCGGTTCGTAGCATCAAAGAGAGAAAATGATGCTGCTATTTTGAACTCAACACTTCAAAGTGGTTACATGTGGATACTAGTTTGAATCCAAATGAATCTCATGCAACCTTTTAGAGTTATTGAGTTTGAAGTAGCAAACACACTTTTCTCATTTCGATGTAGTGAACCATGAGCTTTAAGGATGTCAACGGCCTGCACATCATATGCCTCTTTGGTGTCGTCATTTTTAGGCAAGACACCCAATCGGCACAGACAACTCGATCGAGTAGCCAGTTAGCCCTCTTTGCATCCTCAATGGATTCGTGTCATCATTAATATTGTTAGGGTTATGGTTTGTGGTTAACTGGAGATGGAAAAATGATTTATATGTTGGTATTGCCCTCGTAGCTTTGACTCAATACCTATAAAAGCTCAGACTATAATACCACGCATGCGCGCACACACATGAATAAAATAAGATCCTACAAATCAGGGTAGCACACATGAGGAGAGAAAAGAAAAAGAACACAATAGAGTGCTAATCAAGACTCCTGAATCGTAGGATTATATCCTATTCCAGAATGTCAACACATGCTCTCTCCCTACGGGGTTTGGGCTTTTTTGTGGAACTTATCGTCCAACAAGAAACATTTGAACCACGCCTTTAACGAAAGAAAACAAGAGCTACACACCTTCCTAAAATTGGGAGTGTTGGTTACCGTTAACTCTTTCATGATATCTCTCTCTCTCTCTCTCTCTCTCTCTCTCTCTCTCTCTCTCTCTCTCTCTCTCTCTCTCTCTCTCTCTCTCTCTCTCTCTCTCTCTCTCTCTCTCTCTCTCTCTCGCTCTACAAAATGTGCATCTACAACAAAAGATAGGAGATAAACATTTATGTAAAAATTTATGAATAGAGGTATATAATCTAGCATTTATGAGCTGGTAACAATCTAGCATATATTAATTTGTTTATAAACTGTAACAAATGTATGAAGCAGAGGTCATAATGGACCTCGGAATAAGAGATGGTATATTGCCTCAAACAGATCTAGATATTCCGAGGTCTGTTTCGACCTCAACTAATTTCCACCCCAGTTGAACCCTAAACCCATTATCAATAGATTTATAAATAAAATATAGATTTGTTTCTAAGATGTGTAGATCTATTTTCATAAAACCTAATATAAATAAAATTGAATATAGTCCTACACTACAAAACATGCATCTACAACAAAGGATAGTAGATAAACATTTATGTAAAAATTTATGATTAGAGGTATATAATCTAGCATTAATGAGCTGGTAACAATCTAGCATATAATCTATTTATGAACTGTAGCATATGTATGAGCAGAGGTCAGAATAGACCTTGGAATAAGAGATGGTATACTGCCTTAGACAGATCCAGATATTCCGAGGTCTTTTTCGACCTCAACTGATTCCCACCCCAGTTGACAGATTTATAAATAAAAGTACAGATTTGTTTCTAAGATGTGTAGATCTGTTTTCATAAAAGCTAATGTAAATAAAATCGATTGTAGTCCTACACTACAAAACGTGCATCTACAACAAAAGATAGGAGATAAACATTTATGTAAAAATTTATGAGGATAGCATAAACTGGCAATCATGAAACATAAACGAATGTCATCATACACACACACACACACACACACACACACACACACACACACACACACACACACACACACACACACGAGGAGAAAAAAAAGAAAGATCATAGTAGAGTGCTACCTAAACTTTGGAACCGTACGGTTATATCCTATTCTAGAATGTCATCACATGCTCCCTCCCTACAACGTTTGGGCTTTCTTACGTCCAACAAGAAACATTTGAACCATGACTTTAACGGAAGAAAACAAGGGCTACACACCTTCCTAGAATTGGGAGTGTTGGTTACCTTTAACTTTTTCATGATCTCTCTCTCACCATATGCTACACACCTTCCTAGAATTGGGAGTGTTGGTTACCTTTAACTCTTTCATGATCTCTCTCTCACCACATGCTCCCTCCCTATGACGTTTGGGCTTTTTTGTGAAATTTATCGTCCAACAAGAAACATTTGAACCATGTCTTTAATGGAAGAAAACAAGGGCTGCACACCTTCCTAGAATTGGGAGTGTTGCTTACCTTTAACTCTCTCTCTCTCTCTCTCTCTCTCTCTCTCTCTCTCTCTCTCTCTCTCTCTCTCTCTACAAAATGTGCATCTACAACAAAAGATAGGAGATAAATATTTATGTAAAAATTTATGAGCAGAGGTATATAATCTAGCATTTATGAGCTGGTAACAATCTAGTATATAATTTGTTTATGAATTGTAGCATATGTATGAGCAGAGGTTGGAATAGACCTCGAAATAAGAGATGGTATACTGCTTGAAACAGATCCAGATATTTTGAGGTCTTTTTTGACCTCAACTGATTCCCACCCATTATCAACAGATTCTAAAATGTGTAGATATGTTTTCATAAGTCCTAATGTAAAATAAAATCGAATGTATTCCTACACTACAAAACGTGCATCTACAACAAAAGATAGGAGATAAACATTTATGTAAAAATTTATGAATAGAGGTATATAATCTAGCATTCATGAGCTGGTAACAATCTAGCATATAATCTGTTTATGAATTGTAAAAAATGTACGAGCAGAGGTTGGAATGGACTATGGAATAAGAGATGGTATTCTGACTTAAACAGCTCCAGATATTTCGAGGTCTGTTCCGACCTCAACTGATTCCCACCCCAGTTGATAGATGTACCCATTATCAACAGATTTATAAATAAAACTACAGATTTGTTTCTAAGATGTGTAAATCTATTTTCATGAATCCTAATGTAAATAGAATTGAATGTAGTCCTACACTACAAAATGTGGATCTACAACAAAAAATAGAAGACAAACTACTACAATATTGTACAAGTACTTGGAACTGTTACTAGTTGTGTTAGTCAGCTGCTTGGATGATGTTAGAGCCCAAAAATCAGCATAAAAAACTGCAAAACTATTTCATAACTAAAACTCATGTAACAAATCCTCATGGGAAAATCATAGAACTAGTCATTACAATTGAAGATTCTGCTCGAAAAAATAACTAAGCTTCACAAATGTATCATAAAATTCACATATCTATCATTGGAAAGCTCAAAAAAAACATTCAAAGCAAGGTCGAAACATGCCTCAGAATAGACATTGGTATACTGTTAGAGCTAGCATGATCTATTTCGAGCTCCATTCTAACCCTGAAAGTACCTCAGGGAGCTGCTATGATGATGATCTGCCTGAAATGCTATGATGAATATCAGCCCACTAACCAATAATGAAACCTGCAAAATGAAAACCAATATTGCAGTTTGTTTAGTATCACAAAAAATAGTTGTAACAAATTAATTTCACAAAAAGAGCAACAAACATCCATAATAATCCTGCAAATGCACCAAGAAATTGGATTGCCAACAGGATCCAGCATCAAGACAGCCATCGAAATAGGCACTAATTTGACAAATCCCACAAATCCGTATATTCCGATAGGCATTCTGACCCTCTAGAAGTCTAGATCTACAACATCCCCAACTATGGATCTACAACACCCTCACCTAGATCTATACCACCCTAAAGCATTTGTTAAATAGAAATTAAGACATCGAAATAGCAAATCCTGCAGATCCACCTATCTTGACGGCCTTTCCGACCTACCTGCTACCTTAAAAAATCTTTTGTGGATCCGCCGACTCCTTTGCCTCAAAATAAACCTGCATAGAAAAAGTGGTGTCAATAAAACCAAACTACAATCACTTTGAGATGGATACTATGATGTAAGAGAAAGAGAGAGTGAGAAAAAGAGATTATCTTGCATCCAACAATAAAAAAGCCTCCATCCTCCACTTTTTTTTTTCTTGAGCTCACCAAATTTGATTTTACAAGGAGTAAGCAAAGAGGAAGAGCAATAGGAACAAGCAAAGTGCAAGAGGAGCAAGAAACAAGCAAAATGCAAGAGAAGAAAGCAAAGAGCAATATCAAAAGTAGTGAATTTGCAAAAGTGTAATTTTCCAAGGGATCCATTTACATATGTCCGGACCAGTGTTGGCCGGCGGTAACGATCTTTTATTTTTAGTCTTCAACTCGCTTATCAACCCGGTTCTAAACCGTAACCGACGGGTACACACCTTCTCAAGAACTGGCTTATGTGTAGAACCGACGGTTATGCTCTCTTTTAAGAACTGGCCATAGTTGAGAACCGTCGAGTCCCTTTGAGCCTTGGAGGGGGGATATCTCGAGTATCAATTCACCCTACAGAACCTAACATTCATTAAGGGCTTTTAGCAAGTGACTATTTATTCATGAGTAGGTAAGATAGACAATATTGTAACAAGACTTTTTTCAAGGTTATCCTTTTTGTTGATGGGTAGTTAGTTGATAAGTGGCATGTTGTGAAGTGTGTGTTTTTTTTTGCACAATTGAAATATCATAGGCATTGAAGAGTGTGCGATTTTCAAGAGTAATTGATAAGTGGAGGAATTCAAATTTTGTGCGCTTACACCTTTTTGTACGTGGCTTCCACGTATCTTTTGATAAATAGTGATCGAATTTTAACATAGTATTCAATAATAATTTTCAAAATGATTTTTTATTAATTTTTATAAAAATAGTATATATTGGGAACCTGTTATAGGAACCGATGGTTCTTATAGAAACCCGATCCGGACCTATTTCCATAAATTGGAAAAACCGACAATATAGCATAGTAAAGAAATGGCGAGAACTTTTTAGGTACAAAGATCCAAAAGCAAAGAAGAATTGATCAAAAACACCTTGAACTCCTCAATGACGTACTCTTTTGCAATTGATTGTACAAATTTAGATTCTTATCAAGCAAATCCCTGTTGTTTTCATTAGTTTAGGAGTATGGAGCTCCCCCACCCCCTCGTGCAACCCCTCAATTGGACACAGAAGTAGAACATTATGTAAATCTCAGTTTTCATTGGTTTGGAATAACTGAAGAGCGGGGATAGCCATGTAATGATGCACATAGGCATGGTTCGCGTTACGAGGCATAATCCGATCCATGCCTATGCGCATCAATTCAAGGCTAGCCTCGCTCTTCACAAGATTGCATTTGGCCTTGTCACAAACCAATGAGCATGGATCACAAAATTGAAGTTGGCCTTGTGACAAATTCAAATGAGTAGGGATTTAATCAGAATGATCTTCAAATTTGGTCAATTTATCTTGCAATTGTATTGCTAATTTCGAGAGAGAGCGGGAATATGCAAGAGGGTGTGATTTACTTGTAAGCTATGATGATCAACATTCACATGTTTATTAATATGTGCAATTTTGTACATGTTTGTTGTATCCCTAACACATTTAGTTCCATCGATCTCACTCGTCGTCATCGTCGCCATTAGCTTATGAAGATCAGCTTATTAATGATGAAGCTATAGGAGATTTTTGGGTAGAATTAGAGATAGACTCATTTGGTTTGGCGGATTTGTCGCATGATGATGCGGCAAATGATAACAATGAACCACCAAATGAATGAGTGAGATAGTACAATGTATTTCAATTCATTGTAGTATTAATCATATTGCTCACAGATGCAATTACACTTTATTAGTTGACTAGTTGACATCGAACAAGAATCAATGCATGTGAGTACACAATTTGTGATCCTCATTTTTTTGTGATACATAAATTTCTTTATTCATTTATGCATATGGCAACCAAAGTTGATAGAAAATGGAATTCAATGTATTGATAGGTAACAAATTCCAAAAGTGAGATCCATTTACATTCTATTTTATACTATGGGTTATACCGAGGGGCCTTTTTTTCATCAGTCTCGGTATTACACTCAGTTAGTAGAGTGTCCTAGAATGCCTCTGGCCACCTGAACCCTCTATATAACCCTCTCTATAAATGTTGTAAAAAATAGTCCAAATTTGGTAGGCATATACCAATGTCAGCCTCGGTATAGTCCTCAAACTAGATTCAATATTCTGATGTATGTTCCGAGGCCTTCTAGTGGATTTATAACCCTCTCTATATCCCTCTCTATAAAAGTTTCAAAACCAAGCTCAAATTTGGTAGGCTTATTCTGAGGCCAAACACCGGACGCGAGGCTCGAGCATTCCGCTCCCCCCGCGACTCATTTTAAAAACTATCTTTCAAAGAAACGCTCAAAAAAAGACTTGGAAATCGCCCATCCTCTTGTAGTGACCAGGTGATTGAAAACCAATATTTTTAATGCTGAAAATCAGACAGGACTCGGGAGATACCATTGTGTGTGTACCCTATATACATAAAAATTATATGCTCATGGCATATATGTTTCTTGCAATATGTAAGTCTCTTTAAAAAGTCATATTATGCAGCTATGGTAAAATTCCTTAGTGACATGGATAACAACTGAGAGGAGGCGTTGATACCTACAATTCCCACATAAGATACCTTGTGCTAATTGGGTTTTTTGTGTGAATGGATGCAGGTTAGTGTACCCTATTCTTTGGCTTTTTTCGAAGGATTGTTGCTACGCACTTTTGTTTACTTCAGAATTCTTGTACATCTGACAAAATGATGTAATGTATTCCTTTTGTCATACACAATTGATGAAAGATGTTTTGTCAATTAGTGTCCTATGTGTAAATTTTGTTGTTTGTAACACATAGACACATGGTTGTGAATAAAATGCCAAATACCTACAAATAAGATATCATTTCCCATATAACAACTAAACATGTGTATATGTATGTGAAATACGTATATTGCATTTATGTTGTCCACAGCCACACACACTAGTAATCTTAAGTCAAGTCATAAACGCTTGCGTGAAGTAGGTGATTCAATTCATTAACCATTGACAGCTACGCAGTGTACTCTAAACAATTCCATCCATCCTTCATGTTCGATATGCAATTTGATTTTATGTTTTGCACAGGGTGATTCAAGTCGACACCATATTCTAATCAATATGCTGTGAAATTTGTTTTTTTGTAGCAGACATAGACAATCACGAGGTTACATGTTCACTGCTTAAAGGATTCTCGAGACTTGTATGAATAGATCAAGCAGATCTTGAAGGATGTGTGAATGCATTAAGGATGTATGAATGAGTTTACGCCTCATGCAGCAATTGTAGAGGGATCCGCATTTTTAGTTGATCTCAGAATTGACAAAACAAGTGATTTTTTAAGAGTCATATCTTTACACACCACACTTGAAACTTACCTGACAATGTTTAAAAGTATCTGATGTAAGAAAGAAAAAACGAGCAAATTTTGCATCGCAGTTATAATATGCATTGCAATGAATGAATCATCTGTTTGAAGTCGGCACCATCTTCTTTCAAATTGGGCTAGTTATTGCGTATCCATTGAAAACCATGATGTGGATATATAACTGCGACATTTTTTGGACAGTTTTCATTATGGTTCAATGAAATTTAAGTACGTGATGAATGTTGTTGAAAGAATCGTAGGAAGCAGTTCATTAAGCCGGAATGATGATAATCGAAGATTGAATACATACAGCAACAAATACACTCGAGTACTTTGTGGAAAGATAACCGTCGGCTTTGTGTGCGAGGAAGGGTGCAGAATGCAGATCCAGCTTAGATCACTGGATGATTAGTAGCGTGTCTTGTTGGGAGTGGGAGCTGAGGTAAAGTTTCAAGTGAGTATCAAAACAACAACGAGATCACTTTCTTTGTTAGAGACAAACACAGAATCATTACGAATAAACCCTTCTCGTACATTTTAACATTCTTAGAATGTCCCCTGAAAATACTTGCACAATGCTTGATATTATTTTCCAGCAGAATATTGATGAGAACTCTGCGCGCATTATTTTGTAGTCAACCCAGGTATCTACTTTAAACAGTAGATGAAAGTATCAAAACGAAGTAGTAGAAAAGTAACCTTCTTAGCTGAAGCTTCAAGCATTGCAGTCAATTGAGCTGCAGCGGAGCCTTCAATTAGTATATCTGCAGTCCGTGTAGATGTTCTAAAGCTGCAAGCTTCTTCCTGCTACTTATGGTTTCCGATCCATGACGAAGTGGATATATTAGCTCGTCCGAATCAGTAAAAGGCTAAAGCATGCCGGTGTGTCACAGCTTGCTCCATCCGATTACTACCAGTGTTTCGGATTGAGACTATTTGGGGTCGCTTCATTGTAGCCTCCATAGCCACACATGCCAAACTCGCATTGCTCATTTTCAGAACAGCAAGATTCACAGCTACCGCAGTGATGTCTATCGTTCAATAAATCTGTACACTGGCCATAGCAGCATGTATGGCCATAGCGGCACGGTCTTCCGCATGCACCGCAGTGGTTCTTGTCCCTGTGGGTATCCTGGCAAAAAGTATTCCAGCAACAGGTTGTTCCACCTCCGGGATTCCTTGAACGATCAAGGCAAATACTAGCGTTCTTAAAACACCAAACATAATGCTGAAACTTGCTTTCAGTCATGTAGTTTGCTTTCACGAAGTTGGAATGCGCTGCCACGTCCAACCTGTTTCTGGCAGCACACATCACTGCAGCTCTTTCCGAGCAAATTGAAAGCCAGAATAGCAACAAGCATATAATCTGAAGCTGAATGAACCCAGGAAAACGTTTCATCGTCTGCCTTCTATTTAATAGTCTACGTAATACGCTCATAGTATTATTGTAGAGCAAATTGGAGATTTGCCCTAGCACATCAATATATGGGCACACTAGCATTATTGTACAGCTTTGAGCTACAACCCAAAGCAAGCAAATCATGAGAAAAGAAAGCAATGGATGTTGCAACTTTCAGAAACTACTATATTTAAGGTAAGCTACGCAACAATCGAGGTGAAGCGATCGAGAGAGAGAAAGAGAGAGAGAGAGAGAGAGAGAGAGAGAGGAGAAAGACGATATGTGGTTACAAGAGAGTAGCTAGTATCTCTAAAGACTACAGCAATGCATCCAGTAGTGGCTGCAGTTTCAAGGAGCGCATCCAACATACAAATATGCAATGATCTTTTTGCCTTTAATCATATTCTGATTAAGCTATGTTGATGATATGCAAAAAGATGACATGTGACTCCTTGGTGACTTTGAGGACACAAATATCTCTTTAAATCATTATATATTGCACATAGTACCTTTTCCTTTCATTCTTTTACACTTCACTCTTTCTCTTACTACATAGTTTTCTAACATTGTCACTATATTGTACATCCAGGATGGGCCTATGATGCAATGCCCATCCACTTTAAGATGTCAAGGTAGTTGTGAGCAATATGCACTACATTAATTCCTTCATAATTACATGAAATGTTAGCACGAACATTGAAGAGTTTAATTCGTATTAATTAGATGATTAATCATTAGGAGATATAAGAACTCAAAATGGGCCCTTTGTAATAGATGCCTTTTTTTTACCTCGCACGCTTTCAATGCTTGAGTGGCCCAATCAATTGTGTCCATCTGTGTCGAACTGTAACAATGGTTGACGGACGAAAATTGTTTTTGCCTTTCTCAGCCAAATTTTGGTGATTTTCAAAAATCTTGCCAAGCAAAACAAACGATTGTGATTGGACCACAATTACTACTCGAATACTCTTTTGCTGCCCGTATTTGTACACTCGAGGTTGATTTGACGTCAATAGTCATAAACTACAGTTAACTAATCGCTGTAGTTTAGGTACTTCTTGTCATTCTAGGTATACTTCTCATTCTCTTCATTATTTTTGTTCTCTTCGTTTTCATTTTTGCTCAGCTTCTTATTTTCTGGCATAATGGCAACATGTAATCGGAGACCAAGAGGAACCATTGAAGCTATCAACATTTGCAATGAAAAGAATGCTGAAGATCAATGGATACCTACATTATATCAAAAGTATTAGTGGATATTGATGCATCCATCTTCAAAAGGCGTGTTCTGGAAGAAAAAGATCAGATAACGTATATAGAAGTTCTTGGAAAGGAAGGATAATGGATTTCAAAGTTTCATCTGTTGGTCAAACTATCACAGATGTTTTAGTTCAGCACGTTTATCTTCACAATGAAATCAACATTCAAGATTTGAATCCTCATGATAGGAAGAAATGCAATTGTAAGTATGTGATTAATATTTATGTACTTAGAGTAATTTTTTTGCTTGAAAAATTAATCGTTTTTTTGTTGGTTTTGTAGATTATATCCATCGTATATCATTGAATGGCAATCACTTCAATCTATTACAAGAATAATTGATGTCATACATTCTGATATCAGTTTACTCCAATGCAAGGGATGTTTTCCAAAATGCCTCTTGGAGTTGGGAATATTTTTTTATGACTCCACCTATTTTTCAGATAAAAATGGATTAGCGGGAAGATTAGAGCCATACCCACTACAAGATTTCTCTAGACTCAATATGGTTATCTAGAGTATATTAAAATGTAGCATTGTATCAAAGAATAATCGATTAAGTTGGTATCTTCCTTTTACTATCTTTGTTGATTTTTTTTTCTAAATGTAATATTTGATGAACAAAAACAATGTTAATTTGTAAGGACTTGAGTGATGAGATGATTGTCCAGTTGTTGGATGATCATTGGGATAGAAAACAGAATGGACAAGTTGAGCACAAGGTTTGTAAGTCGTCAATGACGTTTAGATATCACATAGAAAAGCATATATCACCTTGCTACTGTATTGTAGAAGATGGATAAAATGCGATAATGAGTGGAAGCCATTAGATCAAGAATTTTCACTACACAACAAAGAGAAACTACAAATAACAGTGAGAATAAATGACAACATTCTTGTTGAGATCGAGGTCGAGGAGGATTGGAGTCTAAATTGCATTCAAAGAGAACTTGGCATGTTGCAGTATGATCTCCCTCAATATTATGAATTTCAATTGGACGGTATAAAGGTGTATCACAAATATGCAGTTTTTGGTTTTGATTAGTGATGATGTTTCAGAATACAAAATCATACACTGATCATGATCTTTTTTGGTGCAGATAAGAGCAAGAGAGCACCTGAAATGCAAAGATATAGGAACAACAATTGAAATTGAAGATGCATGAATATATAAAATCTCAATATATTTGTATAAAAGTTTATGTACATGTGAAATACAAATTGGCTCATCAACATGAAAGGAGACCATTTATTTTTCAGTATCATCCTTCTTTGGCTCTATGATTTCTAAATTCTCCAGATGGAAAAACCTTTGCTGACCTTTGTTGGGGACTACTGTCTTGGAATATCAGCAACATAGGAATTTTTCACCAATATCTTTAATGCTTCATGCCGAAAATGCCAGATCCCTTGTGGCGTGACTGGCGTGCATGAAAACTGAGAAAAAAAATTTCATAAGGACTTGTATTAGAAACATATATCAGGATCATAACAAGGACTAATTTCAGAGACATATCTCATGAATGACAATAATAAATCCATAAAAATTTTCTAAATAAACATACTACCTTCTGTAAATCTGGGAGAGAGTCATGTTGAGCCAGCCACATAAAGAATGATCTTGTGTTGAAGACTGTATACCATCCGCAACTAACACAATCTGCACAAACATTACAGGGAAAAATGTATTAATGAACTAGAATACAATGAGATATTGTTTCAATGTGTGAGGTGATTAATGAAATTCTACAAAGCTTGCAAGTGCACGTTGAATCAATATTAAAAATTTGAAATGAAAAACAATAATCTCCACTCCAACATTGTCCTCTAACATTTTATCTTTATTTTCTAATTCAGTTGTGTCTAGCGCAGTCAGGGTATGATTGATTTTTGTAAGGGGAGATTGAAAATTGTAATGCTTGCTGAAAGATTTTAGATGACTGGAAAGTAATTGATTGTACTGATCATATTTATTAGAATCTACAAAAGTTAATGAAGGAGAGGCATGAAGAGATAAATAAACACGACTCAATCTATCGTCCGAAAAAAGAATATTGATTTGCACATTAAAAAATGAATCTAATTCCTCAACATTAAGACGAGGTGGAGAAGAGAGTTGTGTGGACTGTTCAATAGATTTGGGAGATTCGGGATACTATCTTCCAAACAAAAACACGATAGAAATTTTTTAAATTTACATAACAGCTTCAAAAAGATTACTCAATGTAGTATTCACAATAGAAAATGTCATCTTTTTATAAAAGGCATGACATTTATTTTTTTCATCTCTGTTGAAGTACCAGAAGATGAGCTCGCTTGTTCATCTTCATTAGGTCTACCTACCATCTCTTCATTTGTTCCAATGGATGTAGATAAAGATGATGTAGATATAGGTGCTGAAGTTGAAGCTGAAATGGCTTCCGAATTTTAGTAGACTACTTATCGCTCAATAATTTTGTCCGATTGTAAATCTTCAGAAACTCCTTTTAGGGAGAAAATTTTACTGGATCTTCCTATATATATTATAAATAATGATAGTTATATATCGTTCAATGATCATTTTGAAGATGTTTTTGATTTGAGAGAAGATAAAATCTTAAAATGTTTTAAAAGAATTGTTAAAATTCTTAGATATTATTGATTATGATTATGATTATCTCGATCCCGAGATTGATAATGTGAAGGATGGAAAATGAAAATCTGGCATGGAGGCATTGGATGCCATGATGGAAATATACAAAGCTTATTTTGAAACCTTGCCGAGTGAAGAAGAATTTTGGAGTTTTAGAAAAAATATCCACCTAGGATTCATCATGAACTAGTGAGAACTGAAGAGTCTAGTGGTGGCCATGACATTACAACAGAAAATATGGTCGGTTTCAATGAAGATGATCTTGTAAGTTGAGACCTTATACTCTAGTTATTGTTCTTTTTTTTGTAATTGTGATTTTCACCTTTCAATCTAAATATATCTCTTATTGCTCTTCTTTATAAAATACCATCGAAGTAGATTCCTATGCTATAAGATGTGGAGGTCTTCGTCATAACCTTACCTCTCTTTGTAGTTTACTTCACCCGAGTATTCTTCTGATATCATTCACAAGCAGCTATAATTCACGTTGTGGCAGTTCACAGTAGGAGATGCACAACAAGAGAGAGAGATAGAGCAGGAAAGAGAGAGGGAAGGCAGAATGTGATTTAGGTCTATGTAATCTTCCCTTATATAGAAAAGTCAGTACCCCTGGATACACTAAGAGTCTGAAGATGCTCATCGTCCAATCGTATTCCTATAATGTGTACAGTCATAGTTGTACAAAAGAAACAAGTTTTCCTCCATCAAGACTATTTAAAAAAATTATATAAGGGGTCCCATTTCCAAGTTTGGCAAGGTAAAGTATTTTAATTAGTTTCAAATCATAAGGGAGAACCAATTCCATGATGTTTTACAACGTATATATCATGTAGTTATCATATAATAGAGCCCATGAGAGAGAGAGAGAGAGAGAGAGAGAGAGAGAGAGAGAGAGAGAGAGAGAGAGAGAGAGAGAGAGAGAGAGAGAGAGAGAGAGAGATAGAGAGAGAGAGAGATAGAGAGAGAGAGAGAGAGAGAGAGAGAGAGAGAGAGAGAGAGAGAGAGAGAGAGAGAGAGAGAGAGAGAGAGAGAGAGAGAGAGAGAGAGAGAGAGAGAGAGAGAGAGAAGAAGACGAAGAAGAAGAATAAAGATGATTATGAGTGATCTCTTCATGTATGGACTCCATTATTATGAGTCATCATCCTCATTACATTGCTCATGATTAGTGCCTCATTCTCATTTTCTTGTGTTGAGTTGGACGACATATAACCACTGAGGGGACAATCGATCTGGATGAAATATGATTTACAACAAAATTTTCATACCATTGATTGGCTTGGCAATCCAGAGCTTGTGCCAATCTGCCATGGACATTTTCTTTGGAGGCATCCTTGTTTCCGTCTTTCCTCCAAATCCTCTTCTTGTCTATGCCGAAACGAATGAACCTCATGCAAGTATTTGCGATGATTTTCATATACAACTTTGCTTAGATGACGTGAGTGTTGAGCATCAATATTCGGTCCACAAACGAGACACGCGTGATATCCAAAAGTGGTAAAACCTCAAGAAATCAAGCAATTCATGTTACAACTTGTAGATCAAAAAATTAAACATAAATAGCAAATACAGAAAAAATAATATATACATTAGAGGAGTTCTAAATCCAAAAAGGACCCTTTGTAAAGATTCTTTTTATATTTTTTCTTACACATGGACCAATCAAAACACTCAAATTTGAAATCTATGTAACGTAACTTTTTGAGTTCACATTTTAATTCCACACCAAAACTGGCATAACTTTTTAGTGGTAAGTCCAAATTTAGCAAAGTTTAATGCATTGGAAAGCGCTCAACAAGGGCTTTCCAATGATATCTTAGATGACATACTTTTGTGCTATGATTAAAAAGTTATGGCAAGTCAAAAGTATTAGTGTTATGATATTTTAATAATATAAAAGACATTTTGCACGAATTCTTAAAGGGTCTTTTTGGAGCTCAAAACTCCCCTAATGGAAAGTACAGATGATGTCATTTGCTAGTCACCTCAACAATCACCCAATCCTGGATAGTCATGCATTGTCCACATTAGAATTGCGCGCAACAAAAAAGTTGTTGTCTTGTATTGGAGGTGAGATGTCATATGCTTGGACACCCTTCCATAATAGCTCCAATTCTTCAACTAACAGTGCAAGGTAGACATCCATATGTTTTACTATGTTTTTTTGTAGGATTTAAAAGTGCTAACATGAGATGTCCTTTTTTTATAGTTCTCCAAGGTGGAATGTTGCAGTTGACCAACACCACTGGCCAAGTAGACCACGTGTTTGACATCTTGCCAAAGGGATTCACCCCATCTGTTGCAAGTCGAAATCTTATGTCTCTAGATTCACTTGCAAAACAAGGATACTCTTTGTCAATGTGTTTCCATGCAGGAGAATCTTAGGGTAATCTCATAACCCGATCTGAAGAACGGTGGCTAGCATGCCAATTCATCAGTTTTGCAAGGGATTTGCAACGAAACAATCATTGCAATCATGGAATTGTTGGAAAATGTCGCAACACCTTGTTTGGGATAGTGGTCCCTTGCAAATCATCTCGATATTGAGGAGTCTCACATATAGGACAATTTTTTAGTCCTTGATACTCACCACGATACAAGATGTGTCGCGAACGGTTTTGTTTCATTGTCGCGAACGATTTTGTCTCTTTGAATTTTCTTTTGTGCGGAAGCTCACAAGAACCTAAACACGCGACTACACATCACAGAACAGATTCCATCCTAGCAATCAAGACAGCGGAAGACAAGGAGATGCACAAAAATAGAGCAATCAAATTATCAGTTTAATTTTAAGAGTGAGATGGTTAGTGTCTCGCTTGTTGGCGATCTGACGCTTTGCTCTTTCACTGTGTTTTGCTCGTTGGCAGACTTTCATGCACAGCTGTTTTGTTTCACTTTATTTTTTATTTTTTATTCTACTCTCTATATCTTGCTGCATATATTTTGATCCAGAATAATAGTTTATATCTCCACTGTGTGGAGTTTACAAGATAGCTAAATAGAGAATTACAAGAGTAGTTAACTCTAACCAACTAATTAGTTACTCTCTGTTGTTGCTACTCATTCAGTTGGGCATGAAGTTTAAGACTCCAAGCCCGTTGAGCTACCAGTTGGCAACACGAAAGATTCTCTTTCGTTTCTTTTTGTTTTGTATTGCTTTGCGGTTTTTGCGGTCCTGGAGGCATGTTTGGTTTTCATGAATGGTTCACGAATCGTTCATCACTTGTTCATCCTGGAGGCACGTTGACTTTCACGAATTGTTTGATCTTCACAAATCGTTCGACCTTCAAGTCAAGGCATGTTGACTCTCGCATCGCGGCAAAGTTGCAGGAGTTCACCATTTCTGACACTCCCTCTTGGACCTTGTAGCTTTGCATGTTTAATCCAATTGTCTTTTTTTGCTTGGCGAAGAGTGGCCTGTCGAGCGGCTTCGTGAGTAGATCTGAAATTATGTCTTTAGATTTTATGTACTAGAACTGGACCTTTCCTTTCGAGATCGAATCTCGAATATGATGGTACTTCAGAGGTATGTATTTTGTCTTTGAATGGAAGACAAGAACCTGGGACATATAAATGACACTTTGAGAGTCCATCATCATCGTGCATGGTCCTCCTTGTGGTATCCTGATTGCCTCGAGCATCATCTGTAACCACACTACCTCGTTCGCCACCTTTGAGGTTGCGACGTATTCAGCTTCGCAAGAAGACTGAGCTACCAAGATTTGCTTTTTGAATATCCCGCTGATTGCAACTCCGCACGCTATGGTACATCCTCCAGTTATAGACTTGTTGTCATCTTTTGAGCTCGCCCATCACTATAGTGGGGCAGCTTGAATCCTTTTCTTTCGTTTTAAGCTCTCTAGGTTAATCCTATATTTTGGGTATCCTTCAGATACTGTAGGATTCGTTTTGCCATTTGTCAATGTGCCATGCCAGGTTTGGAAAAGAATTGGCTTAAGGCATAAACAGAGAAAGCTAGATCGGGTCTAGTACAAATTGTAAGGTACATTAGACTACCGATTAGGTTTTGGTAGGGTATACCTACCATCTTCTGTTCTTCCTCTTCTGTTTTTGGGCAATCCTGCTTTGTCACCTTGTCATCCATCAACTATCATTGGTGTGGCCTTTTCTTTGCAGTCCATCATGTGATACTACTTGTGCACTTTTCTGGCATATTCAGACTGACTCAAGTGCATTTCACCCTTTGTTCGATCTCTTGCGATCTCCAGCATGAGGCATTTCGTTGCTTTTCCTAGATCTGTGAATACATAACTTTTAGAAATCTGACTCTTCATGTCTTTGATCAGCATCAAGGAATTTTCTATCATCAGGGAATTATCCACGAAAATATTCAGTATCACAAAATCTTTTCCTACTCTTTTTATGTAGACATTACAGTCCGGTTGTGTAGGATTGAAGTCTAGAGACCTCAAAAGACTATTGAGCTTCTTATACCAAGCTCGTGATGCATGTTTTAGACCATAGATGCATCTCTGCAACTGACAGGCATATTGTCGATTGTCGGGCTCTTCAAATCCTTCAAGTTGCTTCGTGAAGATTTCTTCCTCTAGAGCTCCGTGGAGAAAGGCTGTCTTCACATCAATCTGGTGAATTTTCAGATTGTGTTATCTGGCGTAGCAAGGAGTAGTCGTATGCTTGTTATCTTGACCATTGACGAAAATGTGTCAAAATAATCAACACCATATCTCTAAGTGTAGTCCTTCATGACAAGCCTGGCCTTGTAGCTTCTTGATATGTTGTTGGCTTTTCAATGAAGTTGCAGTACTTGAATTGCATGTCTTCGCTCCACTGAAGATTGTCGGTGTAACGGTCTGGAGGTCTTATTTGTCTTGTTGACCTTCTGGGTTCATTTCATCACTGCTCGAACATTTCTTGTTTGTGGGGTTGATCTTCTGCTTCCTGCTGCTCTGGAGTCTGTGGCTCAACATTCTGATTTTACTTTTGTCCTCGATCTCCCTCTTGAATTGGTAGCAGTGTGAAGATCTCATGGCCTCTTTCATCCTTTAGTCTAGGGAATGTGACTCATTGAACTTCACATCTCTGCTCGAAACAACCTTTTTCATGGTTGGGTTGTAGAGCCTGTACACTTCTGTTCAGTTCGAGTACCCGACCATGATCGTTTGCTCTGATTTATCATCAAGCTTGTTTCTTTTTTCTTTTGGAATGTGCTTGTATGCTACACATCCAAACACACATACGTATGATAGATCAGTCTTTCTACCTATCCACATCTCATATGGTGGCTTATTTTCCAACGTTGTCGTTGTTGATCTTTTCTGCAGGTGTACAACTATAGCTATGGCCTCAGCCTAGAATTGACTTGCCAATGAGCCTGTGCCATCATGCATTTGGCTCCTTCGACTAGCGTTCTGTTTCTTCTCTCCGTGATACCATTATATTTTGGTGTGTACGTAGGAGTGAACTGATGTTCGATCCCTTGTTCTTGATAGAATCTTGAAGATTCTTTGCTCTTGTACTCACCTCCATTGTTTTCTTCTTTAGGTAGTAGATTGTAGTCATCCGACTGTAATCATCTATGAATGTCAGGAAGTACCTCAATCCTGAGAGCGAATCCATTTTCATCAGTCTACAGACATCTGAGTGGACCAGCTCAAGAACTTCTGTGGCTCTTCTTCCCTCATGTGTGAATGGATTCCGATGCTATTTGCCTTTCTGACAGGCTTCGCAGAACTTAGTATCGGGTCTTGATATCTTTAGACCTGTGACTATGTCTTTTTTACACATGTCATATAGGCTCCTCATGTTCAGATGATACATTCTTCTGTGCCAGAGCTGATCCTCATTTTCTGATGCACTTAATATGCCTCTTTTTTTGATGCATTTAATATGCTATCAGAGTTGTTGATTATCTTGGCTTGGTAGATATTTTCTTCTCGGCATCCAACAGTCAGCAATTTGTTTGTATTTTTCTCGATCATCCGGCATGTGTTGTCGTCGAACAAAACTCGAATTCCAAGATCTATCATCTTGGAGATTGATAGCAAATCTTTTCGTAGTGAAGGCACGTAGAGTGCTCCTAAAAGCTCTGCTTGACCTGACAATGTTCGCAGCTGTAGAGTCCCGATGCTTTTGACATTGTGTCTGCTCCCATCACCTAGAATCACTACTCTGTTATTTTTGAGTTCTCTGAAGTCAATCAAGATTTTCTTGTTGCAGGTAATGTGTGATGTTGCTCCTGAATCAATGACTACATCGTAGTCTTGTTTAGTGTAGCTCATTAAAGCTTCATCACCTCTATCTACATCCTTGGATGACTCTATAACATTTGATTTCTCAGTCTTGTTCTTTCTTTTTGGGTTGAATTAGCAATCGTATGCAGAGTGCCCCTTCTTCTTGCAGTGCATGCAAGGTATTGCTGGATTGAACCAGCATTTGTTGGCTGTATGGCTTGGTTTGTGACAGTGATCACAAGAAGAAGATTGTTGATTCGAGGACTTTGTCTTCTTGAATATGGATTTGTTCTTGTTTTTTTCTTTCCTTTCGTGACGAGGGCCTTCCCTTGATCACTGCTTCCTTCTCCTTCGTCCCTCATCAGTCTCTCATTAGTGACAAGACTGATTGCTTTGTCGAATGTCATACTGGTAGACTCACTATGAGCATTCTCAACGGCTGATAGGACGTCGGTAGAGACTTCATGAA
Source organism: Diphasiastrum complanatum (assembly GCA_029204225.1). Classification (NCBI taxonomy): domain Eukaryota; kingdom Viridiplantae; phylum Streptophyta; class Lycopodiopsida; order Lycopodiales; family Lycopodiaceae; genus Diphasiastrum; species Diphasiastrum complanatum. Next base: position 31,590,967 of record CM055099.1, read on the forward strand.
GTACATTAGCTGATGTGGTGTTGGGACCTGGTGCTCCTGTCTTGATGCAGCGAGTTGAGGGAAGATTGTTCCGATCTTCTCGATGTGCTGATCTAACTGGTTGTCATCCCATCATATGGATTGTAGCTGATTGTGAAGATGCATCACTGAGGCTGCAGTCCTCACTTCATACTTATGTTTTAATCCTTTTCATGCTGCATGGCTACTTTTGCAGTCTTCAATCTACATGAGTAGATCTTCGTTGATGGACGAGACGATGATCACCATTGCACGCTCATCCTTTCTGATCCATTCAACTCTCCTCAGGTCTCCCTCTGGAGGCTACACCTCTGAGGTCACCGACCAGATGCCTTCGCCCTTCAGAATTGTTTTGATTTTGAGTTTCCATATCCTATAATTTGTGCCATCAAGATTGATTGCCACTCTTGTCTGGATCGTTGTAGCCATATTGTGTTGTCTAAACGATCATTGCTTAGATATCAGTAGTGATAACTTGTCGGGTCTGATACCATTTCGCGAACAGTTTTGTTTCGTTGTCACAGACGATTTTGTTTCTTTGAATTTTCTTTTATGCTTCTCACAAGAACCTAGACACGTGACTACACATCACAGAACAGATTCCATTCTGTGGAAGACAAGGAGATGCACGAAAATAGAGCAATCAAATTATCAGTTTAATTTTAAGAGCAAGATGGTCAGTGTCTCGCTCGTTGGCGGCCTGATGCTCTGCTCTTTCGTTGTGTTCTGCTCGTTGGCAGACTTTCATGCATAGTTGTTTCATTTCACTTTTGATGCAATCTTTTGGACAAGCACGATGTTGTGTATAGTCCATTCCCATTGCATTCAACATCTTGCGTGCCTCGGCTCTTGTCTCTAGCTCTCTAGCATGCTATTTTGTTCTGGGAGTAGTTTGCACAATACCCTACATATAACCAAATGAATTTTCTTAACATGAAACACAATTGCTTTTTCAACTAAAGCTTTTAACTTAAACAAGTACACACTTAGTTAAATAAAAAATAATTTAATCTTCTTTACCCAAATAAAGATGTAACACTTGTATCACTCCATTTATATTTTGCTTGTAGATTCAATAGAAGCAACGCAGATGTCTTTGCTCTAGGGGATAATGGAGTACGTGATTCTTCTCTCAATTTCCTTTCCTTGTCAGTCACAAAAGATTTGGTACCATGTTTAGTGGGTCCTTTTATATGCCATGATGCTCATAGACATCATTTATTAAGTTGTTCATAATTTCAACTTCATCTTGCATAGAACAATCGTGTTCATCACTTGAACTTGATTTTGAGAAAGAAGAAGAGTTAGGTCAAGACCGATTTGTCTTGCGACATTGTTGTTCATCTATTCTCATCATGGCTTGTAATCTCATCCACTCACGACGAGATAGTTGATCTATATGTGGCCCATTGTATCCCAATCTTGTGGTGGATATGGAATGTATGTGATCCTCATCACTAGAACTAGATTTGTATTCCTTCAAACTGGAAAAAAAATAAGACTCTCAAAACTGAACAACAATATATACAAATTGGAACTTAAATCAAGATATGAAAATTGAACATTATTTTGAAAAAACACAAATACAACTTTTAAGACTATTCACATTCTCAAATAAAAGATATCATCTTATAATCAACTATCAAATATCAAGAATGTATAACTAATTAGATTAAAACCATTGTATGTAGTTTCAATATAGTTGAATATTTTGTGTTAAAACCTAAACACTAAGCATCATTCAAATTGAAACTTAAATATGACATCAAAATCAAACACCATATTCAAATTGAAACTTAAACAAGGCATATAAATTGGACATTATTTCTAAAACCTAAACATCAAACATTATATCCAATTTGAAACTTATATAAGACACTATAATTGAGATGAAACAAGACATTGAAAATTGAGCATTATTTGTAAAAGCTTAACATCAAACATCATATTAAATGTGAACCTAAATAAGACATCCAAAAGAAACATCATATCCAAATTGAAAGTCAAATAAGACATCCAAATTGAACTCGAATGATAAGGATGTACTTTTGTTATTTACAACGCACATGGTTGTGCTTGGCTCAAAACTTCTTGTACACATCTTGGTAGAGGACGATTAAAACTATAGTTGATGAATAGTTCTTCATCACATTTAATAGGTCTGATCACACAAACCATTACATATGTAGCTTTCACATATCCGAAAACATATTCTTCTTTTCCATTGATGTGTTTTTCAAAGTCACAATTAGTTAATGAAGAGTGGCAAATAGAACTATTTATATATGCAACGATGTTTCCATGTATTTCTAGATGCCCATTGATGTACATATGATGTGCTTTTGAAACACTTTTTCCTTGCATGTGCCTCTCTTCCAAAGAACAAGCATTGAAATTTAAAACATATATTTGCATTCTCCATTGGTGGCGACATAGAGCATGCAAATCACCTCAATTGTATCGAGGTCCTCATTAGAGAAAATATGGGCCCAAAGAGGGCCCTATAAGAAATGCCATGTAGGAGAGAGAAAAATAAGTATAATATCATTTTCTATCTTCTTTACGCATCTGCCTGCACTACTTTGTCTGTAAATGAATGCACCTTAGTTTAGTCACGTCAAACTTCACTGGTGTTTAATCATAGTTAAAATATAATTTTCAAAATGCTGAAATATTCCCTCCCAATAGTTGGGAACACTCAAAAATTTGAATTAGGAGTGACATTTCTGAAACAAAGCCTACGCCATTTTTATCTCCAGGGTAAAAAACAAAGTGAAGAAACAGTTCAAAAGCTAGAAAAGTCCCTATTTTTGGGTCCTTTGCCCGTTTTGACCCAAACGAAAGGCTATAACCTCCAAACGAAGGGCACCCGGACTGTACCTTCAAGTTCGGTACAGCAAAACAGAGCGATTGCAGCGAAGAAAGTGTTCGGAGTACGCCAGAAGTAGTTTCACCATTCCAATAGGCACGTTGTTGGGAATTGACGACTGAGTGCATTTCGGAAGGCGACGCCGATTTGGCTTTCAAATTGGTGGAAAAGCGACGAGTGGCCTGGTAAGAAAAAAAGTGCAGGTCATTATTTTTAACTTCTGACATCGCTGTTGGCCTCAACATACTGTTCTTAGCCTAAGGCAGAAGTTTTAAGTAGTTTTGCGATGGCAAACATGGGAGAGTCCATTTTGAGTGAAAGTAGCAAATTGGACGGGATTTTCAACTATGCAGTGTGGAAATTCAAAATGAAAAACATACTGATGGAGAAAGATGTGTGGGAAGTCGTCACAGGTGATAAGAGAAGGTCGCCAAATGAAGCAGACATCAAAGTCTTCGACAAAAAGATGAGGAAAGCTTTGACCTTCATTAACTTATCAGTGAAGGATCACATCATTACCCACATTTGTGATGCTATTACACCCAGACAGGCATAGGATGTGCTAAATGAGCAGTTTGAGACGTCAAATCCGTCAAGAATCATGTTTCTGAAGTCAAATTTGAATAGTGCCCGCATGGAGCAAGGAGAGCACATTCAGACGTACATGACCAGAATCAAGACAATGAGAGATGAACTGCATTCTATTGGAGAACGCATACGTGATGTGGAGCTGGTGCATAATGCATTATGCGGCATTGCAGGACCCTATCAGATGTTTGTGAGCGGAATAGCATCAAGAGAAAGATTGCCAACCTTTGACGAGCTCACAGGAATCTTGATGCAGGAAGAGCAACGACGAGAAATGGTGAAAGCTAGACGTCAAAATATTGATGATCAGGCACTTGCAATACACCAAAAACAAGGCAAGGGCAAGGGCAAGAAGAAGACTAAACAACAATTTGCCAAGTCTTAGGAGGATGAGGGATCTTCCAGCAAAACTAAGAAGAAAGGCAAGTGCTTCCATTGTGGTAAAAAGGGCCACTGGAAGAGTGAATGTCGCAAGGCAAGGGAAAACCAAAACAAGCAAGCAACCTTGTCGATGAAAGTGAGATTGAAGACTCTAGCATCTTCATATCTGCATTGTCATCTAATCAAGATGATCAAGCATGGTATATTGACTCAGGAGCCACAAGACACATGACAGGTAACAAGAACTGGTTCAGTAGTTTGAAGGCGTTGGATAATGGAACATCTGTTTCACAAGCAAATGGTGAGGTGTGCATGATCAAGGGGATAGGCACAGTTTCAATCCAACTGCCTGACGACAAAAGCAGGATGATCAGGGAGGTACTTTACGTACCAGGTTTGAAGAAAAATCTACTTTCTGTTGGAGTCATTACTGATCAAAAGTTGAAAGTAGAATTCGCCCATGATCGTTGCTTTGTGAAGGATGCGAACCAAAAGTTCAAAGTTATTGCGAATGGAGTAAGAGAGCCCAATACAAAATTGTACAGGTTGAATGCCACAATCAAGGGGCAACATGGACTTGTGTCATCCGTTCCTTCGCAAACTGAGTTGTGGCACAAGAGGCTTGGTCACTTGAACTTGGGAAGCCTCAGTTTGATGAGAAAATTGGAGATGGTAACAGGTTTGCCTACAATAGAAGATCACTTGAAATCGATGTGCGAATCTTGTATATATGGGAAGCAGCATCGAGAGAAGTTCAATAAAGGGGGTGTTGCAAGAGCAAAGAACATCCTGGATTTAATCCACACAGATTTATGCGGGCCCATGAGGACCATGTCCTTAGAAAAAGCCTTCTATTTCATGACCTTTATTGATGATATGTCACGTAAGACGTGGATCTACTTCTTGAAGAAGAAATCAGATGCTTTTGATAACTTCAAGAACTTCAAAAATTTGGTCGAAAATCAGACAGGTAAGAAGATCAAAGTCCTAAGATCAGATAGTGGAGGTGAGTATAAGTCTAATGACTTCAATGATCTTTGTGATCAATGTGGAATTAAAAGACAATTTACGCAAGCTCATACTCCTGCTCTCAATGGTGTAGCTGAGCGCAAAAATCGTACAATTGTGGAAAGTGCCAAATCTATGCTAGCTGAGATGAAATTACCAAAAGATTTTTGGTCAGAAGCATGTAGCACGGCAGTCTATCATCAAAATAGAAGTCCTACCATTGCCATACCAAAAATTATACCTGAGGAAGCATTCACAAAGAAGAAGCCAAAGGTGAACCACTTGCGAATCTTTGGATGTAAGGCCTTTGTACATATTCCTAAGGAAGAAAGACGTAAACTTGATGTAAAAGCTATCAAGTGCATATTCCTAGGATATGATGATCGCGTGAAGGGCTATAGATGTTTTGATCCAGTTGGAAACAAAATCCATATAAGTCGAGATGTTATCTTTGATGAATCCAAGATGTATGAAGACGAAGATGTTGAGAAGATAGACACATCCAGTAGGAAAAATGGCATAGTGAGGATACCACCTGATGATGATCCATTCATTGACCTTCCGAGTGATGAACATGAGGATACATCTCAAGATACTACTACTCAACCTCAAGAAACAGGTTGGAGAGGTAGGGACAAACCTTTTGGTGCAAGAAGGATTGGGATTGCAGGTGACAAACGCAAGGAGAAGGATGTACCGTGGGATTAAGCACAACAAAATAGCAGTTACAACCAGAATGATGACATAACTGGGAGGCTCAAAATCATTCATCTCATGGACAGAGTATCACGTAGAGTGTGCCTGGATGATCCATTTATAGATTGTATCCATCTATTAACTACAATAAATGTTTGTCATCTAATTAGGCAAGCCATTGTACTTGGAAGTATTTGGCTCGTAATGACAATTGTACATTGTGTACACGATCAACGAATCAAGGAATGTTGATGCGGACGAGGACGTCGCAATTCTCTCACTTCACATTCTAGGGGAATTGGCTTTCTCTCACTTTGCAAATCCGGGAAGTGGTTGGGAACGTTCTTCATTGAAAATAGACGACCTTCGGGTTTTTTCTCTCTCTTCGCATTTTTTGCAAAAAGCCGAAGGTGTCTGTAAAAATGTGAATGTACTCTTAAAAAGACGAAGGTGTCTTTAAAATAGTTCAACTTATGAAAATAGATGACCTTCGAGAATTTTCTCTCTTTGCATTTTTTTGAAAAAATGCCAAAATCCGAAAGTGTTAAAAAAAGTTAAACTTTTGAACTGTGCGTAAGTTGAACTTTTGAGCTATGCAAATGTTGCATTTCAGGGAAATGCAAAAAAGCTGTTGAAAACATAGTTCATTTTTGCAGACTTTTGCGACACTAAGTGTATTGCTACAAACTATTGGAAGCAAAGTGTATTGCTACATACTTGTTCTAAATGCTAATTCATGGAAGTCATTGAAGATGGCCAAGTCTTCAATGACTTCAAGTTATTGAACTTAACATCTGAACTTGAAATTACGATAGGATTGGTTACCCTTTGTTGGAGCCGGAAGCCCGTTTGTAGACGTTCTTCAAATAGTTGGGCTGTCTAAGTTGTTATTCCTGCAGGTATCAGATGAGTAGACACAGAACCAAAGTTGGTTTCACCTGACCCAAGATCAACGATCAATAAACGTGCAGAAGAATCTTGAAATAGAATATAGTCATTCACCAAGGGGGCAACTGTGGGCTTAATTTCCAACAATCCCCCTTAAGGTCACGGTAGGTGCCTTGGTATCTTCGTTAGATTCATCATGTTGAAAAACTTCTGGTGCTTGATCCTGGGAAGCGCTTTGGTGAAAATGTCTGCGGCCATTTCTGTTGTGGAGCAGTATTAAAGGACCACTTGCCCTGAGAAAACTTTTTCCCGAATGAAATGATACTAGCTTTCTCTGTGCTTGGATTTTCCATCAAATCTAGGATTCAATGACAGTGAAATATAGCTCAAGTTGTCACACAGAATGGTGGTAGCATTGAACTGAGTGTGATGTAAGTCGTGAAGTAATAATCTGATCCATACAGCTTCTTTTGAAACTTGACATGCTGTGATGTACTCCACCTCGGTCGAAGAAAACGCAACTAATTTCTGCTTCCTTGAGTTCCATGAAATTTGTCCCCCTGCCAGATAGAAACAGAACTCGGAGGTAGATTTTCTGGTAGAGATTGTTCCTCCCCAATCTGAGTCGGAGTAGCCTCGCAAGACAAGTGGGTCGATAGCATTTCCATCATAATATAAAATGTGATCTAAACTTCTCTAAATATATCTCATCACTCTCTTTAATGCTTTCCAATGTGAGATCCTAGGATTAGACATGAATTGACTTAACGTGCTAACAATGTATGCTAAATCTGGTCTAGTATACAACATTGCATACATCAAAGATCCTATGAGTGAATGATAAGGGTACTTCGCTATGTTGAGTACTTCACTATCAGAATCAACAAAAGTAGGTTTAGTCAATACTATACTTGGATCCATTGGAGTATCAATTGGTTTGCAATCATATGAAATTTTTCTAAAATGCCTTGTAGATATGTTTGCTGACTAAGATAGATCTTCTTCTGAAGTCTATTGTGAATTTCTAGCAAAGAATGAATAGCTCCTAAATCAGACATAAAAAATTCTTTTGACATATCACTCTTAGTAGTGTGCAGAAGAGAAGTGTCATTAGACAAGATAAACACATCATCTACGTAAAGAGCTATGTGAACTGAATGAATACCTATATGCTTGGAATAAACGTTACAGTCAATTGAATTGTTTGCAAAACCCAATTGAATGAGATAAGAGTTGATTCCATCGAACCATGCTCTTGCGGCCTACTTCAGCAGACTGTAGATTGCTTTGTGCAGTTTGCACACTTTGTGCTCTTGGCCTTTGACTTTGAACCCTTCCGATTGGAAGGTATACAGCTCTTTCTTGACGTTGTTGTTGAGAAAACTTGTCTTGACATCCATTTGGTGCATTTCGAGGTCTTTTGTGGCTGCTAACGCAAACAGAGTCCTGATTGACTACATCTTGACAACATGACTGAAAATTTGATAATCCACTCCTTAGACCTAAGTGAATCCATTAGCCACCAGCCGTGCTTTCCATTTAGCAATGGAACCATCAGAGTTGATCTTCTTCTTGAAGATCCAGTTATTGTGGTAGACCCCTTTTTAATAAAATCGAATGAGCCAGCTTTTGATGGTGACCTCTAGTGGAGGAGCTAATTCCATTTGTAAATTGTAATTTGTGGAATTGCCACTTAGGCTCCACATGGGCAGCTCCTTGGCTTATTTAAGAGCCCCTCTCTCTTGTGAGAGAGCTTTGGATTGTAATGCTCTTGCTCTTGCTTTAATTAGAACGATCCTCCACGAGTTTTGGGCCTTCATCTTAGCTCCATGATCATGTTGGTGTTCTTGAGTGAAACTTTCATGATCTTGCTTTCCTACCTTAATGTAATTGTGAAATTAGAGTAGATTTCTTGTTTTTCAATATGTTTGTGGAAGTAGAGTGGATTAGATTCTTGCTTTCTTATTCTTGATTTAAGACAAGCTTCAAATAAACTAAATAGGCTAGATTCTATGGTGTAGCCCTTGCATTTTTCCTAACAGTCCAGTTCTTGATGTTCTTGAGAAGCCCAAGAATCAAGAAATGGTTATGTCTTGATCCTTGCTCTTTGATTGCTTGTTAGTTAGTCTCTTGTTTCTTGTTTCTTTCATTTTTGTTGATTTAATATGAGAATCTTGATTGTTTTCAATCGTTTTATAGGAATTGAATGGAGTTCATCTATAATGCATGCTTATCTTTTGATGGACGTACTAGGCTTGCATTCTTCTTGATTTTGTGAGTGCTTCTGGAGTGAACGTGATTTGAGAAATCCACTGACAGGCTGGATTAAACATACTACAACATAAGCCAAATATTTCTGCCTGATCTGGTGATGTATTAAGAAGAACACATTAGGAATGCCAAACCACCTAGTAACGGACAGAAATATCCTGTAACCAAAGATAAGAAACAAGATAAAGCCTTTGTTTCATAGATTTTCAGTGATAAGATCTGTGAACAAAGTCCAAGTACAATGTCCATCACATCTTGGAGTATTAAAATAGACTACATCTTTACTTTCCAAATAAAATAGTTGGAGGTAGATAATCCCTGACTTGATTCCAATAGGAAGGAACCCATGGAATCCATAAACAATGGAAATTATCACTTGTAATGAACAAAAAAGTGTTGCTTCTCTCTCACTATAGGATCCAATAAAGTGTACTACTAACTCCTATGTAAGATCTTGCAACAAAATGTGATATCAATCTCACTAGCTTTTCCAATCTATCTCAAACTAGATCAACCTCTCACTCAAAGGTCAAATATAGGCAAATTTTGGGTCACACTCTCTCAAGCATGTGGAAATCACTCAAAAAATCCACAACTTACTCAAATACAATTGAATTGTATGAAACAATGTGGCTAGGACCTCAAAACATTGTCTAGATCTGAATTGGACAGGATTGGCAAGCTTTTTCTTGAGTTTTTGGATCAAACAAGCAAGATAGAGATCAAACTAAATGTGTCCAACTAGGTTGGGTGCCCTACCCACCTTGATTCAATTGGCTATAATTTTTGATTAAAAGATCCAATTGATATGAAACCAAATGCTACACAATCTTACTAGCTTTCTAGCAAGCTATCTAGCATAGATTTTGGATCTATCTTGGAAGAGAGCCACTTGATCAAATTTGTATATACTTCACACGTGTCTGAGCACTAAAATCCGTATAGTACCAGATCAGGTCCAATCAATGTGATAGTGAACCTTATTGATCAAAAAATCTCAAAAATAGTATGGGAGATGCAATCTACACTCTCTAGATCTTGATTTCATGGCAAATTTTCATAAATAAGTTGATAGATGCATGCATACCTTAGGTAGGCTATGATACCATGTTGAATTTCACACGTGTGGGAGTACCCTAATGCGTGATAATGATCTCCTAAGACTCTGTGATTGCACATAGATCAAGCATAGCCTGTGTGCTTGAGATAAACATCAGACTCGGCAAAACTACAAGTAAAATTGTGCTGCAACAAGAATTGATTAATTCTATTGAACCAGGCCCTTGAAGCTTGCTTCAACCCGTAGAGAGCTTTCTACAATTTGCATACCTTATGCTCTTGGTCTTGAAGGATGTAACCTTTGTTGACAGATATAAATATCTTCTTGGATATATCCATTCAAGAATGTTCTTTGAATATCCATCTAATGAACGTCCAGATCTTCAACAACAACAATAGTGAGTAAAGTCCAAATTGACTGATGTTTTGCCACTGGACTGAAGGATTTGTACTCAGCATTCATGGTAGTATGCCAATTGTTTGCATCTAAACTTGATAGTGCTTCTACTATTGAGACAGGCTCATCATGACTAATAAATGCCAAAGGAGTGTATCGATTAGGTTCATGTTGGATTCGAATAGATCTTTGAGCAATTGTTGAACAATTGTCGATTGCTAAGTAGATAACTCTCCTTGTTTCACAACATGTGTATCTTTGATTGTTGTCAAAACAGTCGTAAGTCGAGGCCTGTCGATGGCGATTAGAGTTGTTGGGACAAACGCCTGCATTGGCTGCTTCTGCTTGAAGTCATAGAATTTGTCTTTGAGGAAGATGACTTCTTGACTGACTGAGATTTGACTTGTTTCAATATCATAGATTCAATAGGCTTTGTGCAAGATCGAGTACCGATAAAAATATTCCTACAATTGACAAGATCGAGCTTGTTTGTCAAGTTAGAAGGAATCTGCACATAGCAAAGACAACCAAACACTCGAAGGTGTTTCAAACTTGACCTGAAGCCATAGCAGGCTTTAAAAGGAGTCTTTGAATCAACTGCTTTTGTGCTTGAATAATTATTAGATAGCAAGTTGTTGAAACTACTTTAGCCAAAAAATTTCTGGATAGTTGAGTGTTTGATAGCATTGATCGAGTTGCATTGAGTAATGTTCGATTTTTTGTTGCACAATGATAGATAGTCAAACATTTCGTCTAACATGTATTCTCTCCCACAATCTATGTGTAGAGTCTTGAGCTTTTGACCAGTCTATGTCTCAGCAAATTGCTTGAATTCTTTGAAGCAATTAAATGCCTCAAAATTGTTCTTGATGAACATAGTCTTGGTGAATCTCAAATAATCATCTATAAAAGTGATGAAAAATAGTGTAGCGCCCAGAGATGCAAAACTCATAGGGCCACATAGATCACTATATATCAATTTCGAACTGTGCATAAGATTTCTACTCCATATCACCCATGTGGCAATGGTTAGCAGGCAAAGCAAGTGTTGGAAAAAGGGGGTTCTTGGCATGAATTCTTGCAGCCAACATTATGGGCTTATCAAATAGCCTACAAGATATCTACCGAATTCACGCCATTTCAATTGGTCTATGGTGTGGACAATAATGCCTTATGAGTTTGTGTTATCGACTTTGCGAATCCAAGCCACATATAATTTGTGGCCAAAGGAGGCATTACGTGAACGATTGCATGTATTGGAAAAATTGGAGCATTAGGAATATGCTTATTGGCATAATTGGGTAATTAAGCAGCAGCAGGCACGGTGGTTTGATAAGCATGTACACGAAAGAGAACTTAAGAAGTGAGATTTGGTCACCCGAGTAGTATCACAAATACCCTGAAGTCGAAGGATCAGTATTGGGAAGCACCATATCAAATTTTAGATATGTTTAGCAATAGTGTACCGATTTCTTGGCATTGTCCACCAGGAATACCTTTTGTAGAATAACAGTCGAGTGAAAATATATCATCCTCATCAGGGGAAGACAGATATCAATCGAGGAGAAATCTATTCTTTATTTGATATTATGAAGGCATGTATTATGAACAAGAATAAAGGTTGAATAAATAAATGTCGAATGAATAAAGATCGAATCATCACTGGTTGATTCGAATGAATAAATGTTGATTTTTTCAAATTCGATTTCTCAACCTTTGTCAATTAAACTGTACACTTTGTTAGTAGAATTGAGACTTGTCTGTCGAGGTGTTCTACAGTTCTCTCTCAAAGTGGGCAGTTGGATTAACCCCAATTTTCTTCGTTGCTTCTCAAACAAAGCTTTACTCATGGCTTTGTAAAGATATCAACTGTCATTTCCTTAGTAGGTATGAAGACTTTCTTCAGTATCTTCTTTCGACTAAGTCTTGAATGACATGATACTTGATAGCTATGTGTTTTGTTCTCGAATGAAATATAGGATCTTTCGTAAGATGGATTGCTGAAGTGTTATCCATAAGCAAGATATAAGGTTCAAAAATATTTTCATCTAACTTCCAACATTTGTTTGATCCATGTTAGCTCGTTTGCCATCTTAGCTACTGCTACATATTCGGCCTCACACGAAGATTGAACTACTATTGTTTGCTTCTTGCTTATCCAAAGTATGGCTGCGCCAGATGCTAAAGTACAGCCTCCTGAAATAATTTTGTTATCATCTTTCATGGATGCCCAACTTGCGTCACTATAAGATTCGATTCGAAATCTAGCTTCCTTCGAATAACGCAATCCATAGTCTTTTGATTCTTGGAGATATTGCACCACTCTTTTTGCTAATTTCCAATGCAATGATCATGGGTTCTGATTGAATTGGCTAAGTGTATATCGCAAATGCTATATCAGGTCTAGTCTTGTCTACAAGATACAACAATGATCCAATCAGCCTTTGATAGGGTGTATTGGCCATTTGCTTCTCTTCTTCGAGAGTCTGAAGATTCAACTTGCCACCTTCAAAGTCTCTTTCGATCTATAAGCCTAGATAGCTTTTTGCTTCTCCTAGGTCAGTGATCTCAAATATTTCAGAAATGTCTCTTTTGACATCTGAAATTAACTTATCATTTCTTGAGAAGATAAGAGTGTCATTTACATAAACAGCTAGAATGATAATTTCATCTTCGACATGTTTGATATATACATTCGGCTCAACGAACAAAGGTCTGAAGCCTAAAGAACGTAGTGCTTCGTCCTTCTTTTTATACCATTGTCTGGCTACTTGTTTCAGACCATAGATGCTCTTATTCATGTGACATTTGAATTCTAGATATTCTTAACTTATAAAACCAAGTGGTTGATCCATGAATAGATCTTCTTGTTAGGCCAATTTAGCCATTGCAATGTAATTGTAAATATAATTGTATTTGGAAGTTGGAAGTTGTAAACTGGAAAAGAGTTGAAAGCGTAAAGAAGAACTTCCCTATTTTTCACTTCTAAGGATAGAAGTAGTTCAAGGGGGGAAGAATGTTATGCCCATGTCCTACATAAAGGATTCATAATAGTCCTTGACATGGATATCTGGTACTCTAGTGTATGAGATTATTAGTTATGCCACGTCATTCTGGACTAGGCCAGTAATGTAATTAATAATCTTGTGATTTTTCTTATGCTCTAATTGGACCTATGGAGCTAGTGCATGGTGATTGACAGCTTTCTGTGCAAGAATAGGAGATCAATGATTTTGCATGATCTTGGGAGATCCTAGAGGGAATCTTCCTTTGCTTTTGAGATTTATATCCTTGGTAGGAACTCAGCCATCTTTTTATGTTTTCAAGAGCCAGGATCCTCTTCTCTCTTGCACTCAGTTACCATGGCTTGGGGATGAAGCGGTTAGGGATTTGATTTTTTGTTTTCTGTTGGTTGGGTGGTTTGACTCCACAGGTATCCTTTTGATTGCATGCAATAGAATCTTGAGAGATCTTCACTTGGCGATCGTTATAAAGGATCTCAAAAACTCCTAGAGCCAAGGCTTTTCCCTATACGTAAACTATTTACTTGGAAGTCTACTTCATGTTCTTGAGAAACATTAAATACTGCAAAAGTCCAAGAAATTTGCGCACCACATGAAGAGGTTGCTCATTGTGAGCTCAATGCCACATTAGTTTGAGTGCTTGAAAAGAAATGTGCCCATAAAACATTGAAGCGAGCATTATGAAATCTCAAAGTAACCTTATCTATTTTTTTGGGCATACCATGAATTCTTCAAGTTTTTGGAGAAATATTCACAAGAACATTATGCGGTCAAAAAAGTTATACCAAAATTAGAGAAGAGATAATATGACTCATATAGATGCATAACTAGGACTCTTAGAAGACTTTCAATCATGAAAAGGAGATCCCTCGCCATCGTTACACTCGAGAAAGGAACTCCTTTTATTGATCTTTGCACCTAGGTCACAGTCAGGTCACCATAATTTTAAGGATATGTCTTAAACCATTTCACACTACACTGTCTGGCCAAATTCAAAATGGAGCTCTCCCATTGATCCAAGGGAAAAAAAATGGGCTCAGTTCCCCCTTTCACATTAACATGCACTATGTGGCAAATAACATGGATGGCAGGGACCCACTTCCACATAGGGTCAACTCAAACCCATTTTTTGGGCGAGGAATGTCCATTCACATTTTGAGTTGCCCCTGGCATGGTGGCCTGCCTTTTGAAGTCCTCCCAACCACTTCGCATCCCATATTCCCTTCAAAGAAATGCATCTCAATTCTAACCTTTTTAGTTGAAAGGTCATCGATGCTTCAAAAAAAAACCTTAAAGCACCCTTAAGCCTTTTAGCATGACACTATATACTTGCATTTCAAAACACGAGAACTTAAATAAAATGGACCAATGATATGTCAAGATTCAAATGGGCCAATCAAATTGGGCCCTTCAACGCTTACCAACCAAAACCAAATGTGAAAGGGTGCAAGACACTTGCCAAGGTTCAAAAAATGGGTGGCAAACGAGAGGGCCAAGCAAAGGGACTTGCCCCTAATGTGAAATCACCATTAGTAAGTGCAAAAGTCACTAAAACAACCATTTTTCAATACATAATTGACATTTTTAGCCCTTTTTGGTCCCTAGAAAATTTATTTCACATTTAAATATTGGGCTCCAAATTTTTTTATTTAAAAAAAGCTGGTATAGAGAGAGAACAAAAATCATGTGAATGCCAATTCCGTGCGATAATGGCTAAATGGTCCATTATCATAGACAATCCGGTGAGACAATCCGGTCCGAGTGCAACTAGTGGACTCCACCACTCCTGTGTGGGTCCCAAATTATTTGTGGTAGTGGATTACCTCAAGTACATAAAACTCTAGAAAGTTAGAAACCTTTGGACTATACACTATAACCTCATCTGATCTATGATCGGATCAACGATCTCTCGCTCTAAACAACCAAAACAGGAGCATCAGCAGCAACCCAGAAAAAGATATTTGTTCTCTAGATCTCTTGTGATTCGTGTTTTAGCGTATTCCTCCTATTAAAACCATACTTTACGATTTATATATACGAAAAGGAAGTGGAAGGTGGTTGAGGTCAGTGCAGTCTGCCATGCTCTCGGACAAGTTGGACTGAGACTGCTGCTATGAGCCAAAGTCGGACAAAGTCAAAGTACCAGACATGGTGCTTGCTGCTCAGTGCAAGCTGTTCGCCATGGACTGGAGTTTGCAAAAGTCTCGAACTCTCCAGAGTCCATGCTGTTGCAGACACATACTATGTATACTCGACAGAATATACAAGGGCCACTTGCTGTAATCTGTCAGTGCGGCTTGTATCACCCACATGACACATGTTCTGAAAAGATGGCTCTTACTACTCAGATGAGAGCTGCACTGTTCAGAATCAAAAATTTACGCGTAGCTGCAGTGGCCACTGGCCAGCCTGCTGTCAATTACGCGTTTTAGACTACTGTGGTTTTAGCAGCTTGCAGTTGACTTTGTCTCATATGATATACCTTGACAAATGTGCTGGATTGGTTGCAGCTTGCAGGTATAGCTTATCGCAGCACAATTAGAGCAACTGATTCCTGCTATCATATTTATCTAGAGCAGATTACACAGATATAAGAGCTTAGCCTATCTATTTAAAAATTCTGTACAGTGTAAGAATGTTTGAAGCTCATATGATTAGGAGACCAATCGATTATCGCTGCATTTCAGCGCTGACACCAGGGATGATACACTTATCTCGCTTTATGTTTGTCAAATAGAGTCGAGCAGAAGGAACCCTAGTTGTCTGTCCGCAAATTGGACTGCAGACACGTAAATATATCGGAGCCTGGAGGTGAGAGGCAGAAATTAGAATACATTAACTTATGTTGACGTATCTCATGCTTATAAATAAAAACTTATAAGCCATTACTGTTGATCTTTGCTCAATCTGCTGGAGAACCATTTCAACGAGGACGAATCTCGAGGTATTGTAAGAAACCTAGCTCGTGACTAGATGGCGTAAGTTCTACTTGCCGGTCTCTGTCGATGATCACGACTGATCATCCTCTTCGTGCAGGAAAAGATACAAGTAAAACATTGTTGAGAGCTGGCATCCCTACTACACCAACCCATCAGAGGCAAAAGGATCATCCGTGAGTCATTATAATCATGGCGCTCAGATGAATGTAACTTATCGCAGTACTGCTGTTTTCATTAGCAGTACATCTGATTGATTGCTACAAACTGCAGAAACTGAACACCATCTCGTAACTTCGTAAGTCTGATAACTAATTTCTCTAGGCAACTTCCCATCTAGATGCACCTGACTGCAGTAGCTGCAGAAAATTTCTACTTTAAGCTAACCAAATCAGTTGTGCGATGTGTAAGCACGATACGTCGATAAACTGGATACCCATCTAGATTAGAATGCTTGCATAAGATAGATATTATTAAATTACACTGTTATGTTCAGTTTTCCACATAGCCTGATTCCAAATTGAAAGCTTGCAAAGACAAAAGAATGGCTCGCCGTTCGAGACTCTAACTAATCAAGATCAGGAAATGCAGTCAACAGCATCTGATTCAATGGAAATCGAAACTTGCAGTCCACTGTCCAGTTAATACAAGCCTGCAACAATCCACAACTATAAAGTCAACTAGAAAAGGCTACTGCCTAAGAACCCCATTGGCCAATGACTGTTTAAGCCATGTTCAATGCGTTGGTGATTGAAGATTCCATTGGAGATAATGAGGGCATTATAATTTATCACACAGGCTGCAATAACCTGACAGGACACAGATGTCTCATCAACAAGGTCTGCACAAGATGTAAAAACCCAAAAACAATATATATGCATTGATCACTGAGAAAGAAAACCACGGAGACTCATCTAAAATCATTTTGACTTCCAATCCATGATTTGGTATCATCTATGTTCACGCACTTGAAAAAGCAAAATGCAAGATGTTAGAAGATCTTGTATACCATCAGAAGTCTAGGTAAAGCTGCACAGTCAAGGAATGGAATCTGCAAAATTTATTAAAAACCATCATGAAAATATAATAACCTGCATTTTGTAAAATATAGTGGATTTTAGCTCCTTCATTATTAAGTTTGTACATGCTAAACTCCCCATTAATTTTTAGACTTGGAGGATTATAAACATGATATATCAAAACATATAAGCTCTTTTGGAATTTCTTTTACATTTAGGACCTAGTCATAAACCCTTAACACTCGTGATCAAGGATCCAACCTTAGGGACCAAAATGTCCATTGTGGGCCCTTGGGCTTAGCCTTGTGACCAAGAGCCACCTAGCATCAGATCATTTGCAAACGTCTTGCAACAGCCATGTTAGTGCACCAAAATATGAATTTATTAAGAAACAAGGACATACCTTGAAACTTGACAACCTAGCGGCTAGAGTGTGAAGCCAAATGATTGAATATGTTAAGTTAATGAGGCCAGAGACTAGTTGCACTTAATATATATAAATCTATATATATATTTAAACTTACATACACTTTTATATGCATGGGTGAGGGCCCCATGCATCCTCCTCCCCTCGCCCATGCATACACTTTTTTGAACTAAAAGGATGGGGAGGAGGATGCATGTATGGGAAAAACCGCATGGCCCTCCTCATGCATCTCACTTCAAATTCAAATTACCCTTTATCCACACACATAGTGTTTTGAAGGGTAGGTACATACTTTCATGGTGAAAGGTGTTAAACAAAAGGGACTTTCATTATCAAGGATTTCACTAAATTTGAAGGGCGCTTTAAGGATTTTTTAAATTATCAGACTTTCCACAAGAAATGATGAAATAAAAATGCATTCTTGTCAAGGAAAAATCGACTATGAAGGACGAAAAAGACTTCAAAACGTAGGCCTAGTGGGCCTCTCTCTCTCTCTCTCTCTCTCTCTCTCTCTCTCTCTCTCTCTCTTTTCTTGGAAGTTGGCGGGCCTCTATTTATCTCTCTCTCTATAGTTCCACTCAAGCCTGCATGCGGCAAACCTACATGGCATAGCTTAGTTGGCTTGCCAAACAAGCCTATCTCAAACCTATGTGGCAGACTGCAACACGCCTGCACATGCCTGCATGGTAGACATCAAGCCTATGTCATGCCTATATGACCTACCATGCAAGCATATGTAGGCCTACGTGGCTTGCCACAAGACAAGTTCCAAGCTTCCGTGGTTTGTCTCATGACATGTCTGTGTGGCTTACCACGTGGTAACTTGCTAGCCCTCTCTCTCTCTCTCTCTCTCTCTCTCTCTCTCTCTCTCTCTCTCTCTCTCTCTCTCTCTAGGTCCACTCAAGCCTACATGACAAAGCTTGGTTGGCTTGTCACACAAGCCTATGGTAGGCCTGCATGGATTGCCACATGGCAACTTTCGAGCCCACCAATCTCTCTCTCTCTCTCTCTCTCTCTCTCTCTCTCTCTCTCTCTCTCTCTCTCTCTCTCTCTCTCTCTCTCTCTCTAGGTCCACTCAAGCCTACATGGCTTGCCACATGGCATCTTTTGATCCCCACCTCTCTCTCTCTTTCGGTCTACTTAGGCCTATGTGGCAAAGCCTGATTGGCTTGCCTACGCAAACCTATATTAGACCTACATGGTTTGCCACATGGCAAACTCTAAGCTTGCAGGACTTGCCATGTGGTAGACCTATGTTGCAGCCTTCGACAAGATTGGTAGATAGTAGATCTATGACATGCCTATGTGGCATGCTACACAAGCCTATGGTAGTCCTACGTGGCTTACGACATGGAAAGTGTGAGAAATTCAACTAGTTTACTCTATTTTGGTCATATTTGTATATTTGGCAATTGAGGCCAATTTTCATATTAGACTTAAAAGTTGACTTTTCAAAGTTATATTAGTCTAAAAGTATTTGAGTAAATACTTTTTGAAATTGTGGGAAATATAGAAGTCGAGTTTGAGTAGATTCAAATTTGAATGTTGGTTTCATGAAACCTAGTCCCAAAAATAGTAGGATTTTTTATATTGGAGGGAAACCAAGTGGCAATTTACATTTTGGACCTGTTATAAAAGGATGTAACTCGTAGAAATAGAGATCACACACACACTCTCTCTCTCTATTATCTCATTCATGCTTATATATGGTTTCTCTTGGGTTCTACCTTCCATTGGTGCACTATACTTGTGATATCTTGCAATTCTATGTATAGAATGCTCATTAACTGCTATTTTCAGATCCACACGAGTGAAATACAATAGCTTACTAATATTGTACGGATAGCAACATTATTTTATGTTTTATTTCATGTTTGATCAAGATCTATTAGAGTTTGCATCTAAATCTTAGTATAGATGCTGATTTTTCTACATTGGAAAGATTGGTGAGTTGTTTGTTTTTGTAACCAAAAATCAATTGTAAGTTTGGCTCTAAATGGATCTCAAATCTTTCACATGGTATCAGAGCTTGTGTTTCAGGTTATGAAGAAAGCAATCACATCTATCAACGATTATATAAATGCTAGGGCATGTTATATTGGATTCTACACCAAAATTGAGTTTCTCGCATATGTAGATTGGATCTTTCGTATATCAAAACCCTATATAGAGTTATAATCTTGATCAATATTAATTCTGATTTTTCACATTACATGTTGGATTTGGCCGATTTTTAGAGCATTGGAATGTTGGAAATTAAGTCCACAGTTGTCTCCTTGGTGAATGACTAATTTCTATTTCATGATTCTTCATGCATGTTTATTGATCATTGATCTAGGGTCAGGTGAAACCAACTTTGGTTCTACGTCTGCTCATCTGATACCTACAGGAATCCCAAACTTAAACAGCCAATTTATTTGAAGAACGTCTACAACGGGCTTCTGGCTAATCTCCAGCAAAGGGTAACCAATCCTGTCATAATTTCAAGTTTAGATGTTAAGTTCAATGATTTGAAGTCATTGAAGACTTGGCCATCTTCAAGGACTTCCACGAAATTAGCATTTAGAAATCAAGCATTTTTGTGTGCCAATTTCTTGTGCAATAGGTGGTCGAGTGTTATTTTGGATGGAAGGACACCTTTTGAGATGCTATTCAAGAGGAGGCCGAGTGTGAAATTTCTAAGAACTTTTGGATGCACATGCTATGTCAAGATTACTCTTGATGATAGGATTAAGGAAGATCCATCTTCAAGGAAAGGTATTTTTTTTTGGATATAGTAAGGTGAATAAAGCCTACAAGGTTTACATTTCTTCTATTAACAAAGTAATTGTTGGTAGAGATGTCATTTTTGATGAGGGAAACATTCCAAAGGTGTCTTCAAGCATGATTGACGGTAAAGTAGATGGTTCTAACATTCTTGATGCTGATGAGAAGGATCCTACTTTGGATGGTGGTGATGATGGACCTTCACCAAGTCAAAAGCCAAGGAGAACATCAAGAGAAAGACAAGTACCTGCAAGGCTCACATATGATCAAAAGGGTAAGCAAGTAGTTTATGGAAATTATGTTGCTTTCCTAACCTCTTTGGATGAGCCTACAAGTGTAGATGAAGCAAGGAAAGAAGAGGAGGGGATCCAAGCAATGGATCTTGAGTATCAGGCTCTTATGAAGAATGTAACATGGAGATTGGTGGAGTTACATAAGGACAAGAAAGCTATTGGATGCAAATGGATATTCAAGGTGAAGACAAACCAAGATGGATCTATCAACAAGTACAAGGGAAGGTTAGTGGCAAAAGGATATGCTCAAGAACAAGGGATTGACTATGATGAAACCTTTGCACCCGTGGCAAAGATGGTAAGCATTTGAGTCATTATCTCATTGCTATTCTTTATGGATGGAATCTATGGCATTGAACCTTACAATTGCTTTTTTGAATGGTAATCTTGAGGAGGAAGTGTACATGGAGCAACCCAAGAGCTACATTTCTTCTACAAAGCCAAATCATGTGTGTCTACTACAAAAGAGTTGGTATGGCCTTAAGCAAGCACCAAGGACTTGGTATGCCAAGCTTAACACTTTTTTACTCTCTCAAGACTTTGTTAATGAGTGAGTATGATCATTCACTGTATTATAGGTTTTTTGAAACTGATGTTACCATCTTGCTAATCTATGTGGATGATATCATCTTTAGTGGTGGAGACAATCAAGATGTGGAGGATATCAAGAGTGCTCTTAAGAAGGAATTTGAGGTGCATGATCTTGGTAACTTGCAGTAAATTTTAGGAATAGAAGTGATTATATCTTCTCAATCTACTTTCATTTGTAAAGAGAAGTATGCTATTTCTATTCTAGAAAATTTTCTTATGGTAGATGCAAAAGCTTGTGATACACCTATGGAGTCTCACGTAAAGCTAACTATAAGAGGTAATGAAAGATCCTTCAAGGACATTACTCTCTATAGGAAGCTAGTCGGTTCACTCATCTATCTAACCATTCTAGACCAGATCTAAGCTATTGTGTTGGAAGATTGAGTCAATTCATGCAAGGTCCTAATGAGGAGCATTGGAAGATAGGAAAACGTGTTTTGAGGTACATCATTGGAGCTCGAGATTTTGGCATATTGTATGAGGGATCATCACTAAACTTGTTTGGATTTTCAGATTTGGACTATGCTGGAGATATAATGGATAGGAAATCCATTAGTGCTCATTGTATTTCATAGGTGATGGAGCAATATCATGGATGTTGAAGAAACAAACCACTATCTTATTGTCATCTAGTGAGGCCAAGTACAAAGCTCTTATACATTTCACAAAGGAGATGGTATGGATCGAGAGGATGATCAAGGATCTTCACTTGCTGGATTTTTCAAAGAGCCCAGTTATCTTTTGTGACAATTTATAAGCCCAAAGGTTGGCAACCAGTCCTATCTTTCATGCTAGGAACAAGCACATTGAGGTGGCATATCACTTTGTGAGGGAGCAAGTCATAGCAAAGGAGGTAGAGCTTCAACATATGTCCTCAAGGGAATGTGTAACTGAAATCTTCACCAAAGAATTGGAAAAGGACTTGTTCATGAAGCATAGGACTTCACTTGGAGTGTTATCAAAGTCTATGCTTAAACTAGTTGAAGAGGGAGTGTGAGAAATTCAACTAGTTTAGCCTATTTTGGTCATATTTGTATCATTGGCAATTGAGGCCAATTTTCATATTAGACTTAGAAGTTGAGTTTTCAGAGTTATATTAGTTTAAAAGTATTTGAATAAACACTTTTTAAAAGTGTGGGAAATGTAGAAGTCAAGTTTGAGTAGATTCAAATTTGAATGTTGGGTACATTGAATCTAGTCCCAAAAATAGTACGGTTTTTCATATTGGAGAGAAACCAAGTGGCAATTTACATTTTGGACTTGCTGTAAAAGGATGTAACTCATGGAAAGATCTCTCTCTCTCTCTCTCTCTCTCTCTCTCTCTCTCTCTCTCTCTCTCTCTCTCTCTATCTCTCTCTCTCTCTCTCTCTCTCTCTCTCATTCATGCTTATAAATGGTTCTCTTGGGTTCTACTATCCATTGGTGCAATATACTTGCGATATCTTGCAATTCTATGTGTAGAATGCTCATTAAAGTGTTAATTTTGGATCCACACGTGTGAAATACAGTAGCTTACTATTACTGTATAAATAGCAACATTATTTTATGTTCTAGTTCATGTTTGATCAAAATCTATTAGAGTTTGCATCTTAATCTTAGTGTAGATGCTGATTTTTCTACATTGGCAAGATTGGTGAGTTGTTTGTTTTTGTAACCAAAGATCAATTGTAGGTTTGGATCTAAATGGATCTCAAATCTATCACAGGAAGTACCAACCCTACATGGTTTTCCACATGGCAGGCCTACGTGGCTTTCCACGTGGTAGCTTGCGAGCCTCATATTTTCTTTCTCTATGTCCACTCAAGCCTACATGGCAAAGCCCAGTTGGCTTGCCACACAAGCCTATGTGGCAACCTGCAACATGCTTGTGTGGCAGAGATGAGGCCTATGCCATGCCTATGTGGTTTGCCATGCAAGCCTATGGTAGGTCTACATGGCTTGTCACATGTCATCTTTCGAGCTCACCTCTCTATCTTTATCTCTCTCGTGGTAGCTTGGGAACCTCATGTTTTCTCTCTCTAGGTCCACTCAAGCCTACATGGCAGAGCCCAGTTGGCTTGCCACACGAGCCTATGTGGCAACATGCAACATGCTTGCATGGCAGAGATGAGGCCTATGCCATGCCTATGTGGTTTTCCATGCAAGCCTATGGTAGGTCTACATGGCTTGCCACATGTCAGCTTTTGAGCTCACCTCTCTCTCTCTCTCTCTCTCTCTCTCTCTCTCTCTCTCTCTCTCTCTCTCTCTCTCTCTCTCTCTCTCTCTCTCTCTGGGTACACTCAGGCCTACATGGCAGAGCTTTGTTGGCTTGCCGCACAAGCCTATGGTAGGCCTACATGGCTTTCCATGTGGAAAACCCCAGCTTGCATGATTTGCCATGTGACAGGCCTACGTGGCTTGTCATGTGGCAACCTATGATAGGCTTGTATATAGTAGGCCTATGTGGCCTGCTAGACAAGCCTATGGTAGGCCATGTGGGAAACTGTTAGAATTCCCATCGTCGTGCCGGTCATTGTTAAAGCACAAACAGGTGACAAATGCTATGTTACCACCCAACCATAGAGGTACTGCCACCTCACTCTCGTGCTGGAGCTATAGACCACCATCAAGCAAGCTTGGATCTCATGTAAGCCATGGTGTCCCATACCACCAAGCCTTACCCTCAACCCTCACCAACCTACATCCTGAGGCCTAGATACTCATCCTGACCTGACCACCAGTGGAAGAGCTCTTCATTCTCCAGGAGAGAATCAATGCCAAGCTCATGCAGATCTACCTCTATATACATAGTCCATGTGGGTCATCTCCCTCCATAGGAGTCACGCATGACCAAGGACACACGACAATTGTGCACACTGATGTGGGTCTATAACAGCGAGTCACCACGTGCCAATAAGACATTGACACGTGGCACCCGAAAGATCTATAGCTCCAAATCAGCGTTCCGTCCCATTACTGAGACCGTCACCTCAAGTTTCTTGTTGCGTGCCCTTATGGGTACGCAACATTCCCTCCCTCTTTAAGAGTCTCCTCCTAATGGGAGCAAGCCAAGGAAGTTTAGTTTTAAATAGTCCTCTCTCTCCCAAGTGTCCTCGTCATCTGTCTTGCCTTTCCAATGTACGAGAAACTTAGAAACCAAACGGTTTTTCAATTGGTGATGACGTACGTCAACAACTTTTTCATGTACATTAGGAACAAAGGTAGACATATTCTCGAGCTCAACAAGTTCACCTTACGAAATTAGGAAATCATTCCTACTAAGTCATTCTTTTAGATGACTAACATGGAAAACAGGATGAACCCCAACCCCAATCGGAAGATCTAGCTGATAAATGACTGGGTTGATTTTTTTTACAACCTTATAAGGTCCCCTAAACCCAAAGTTCTTTTCTCCGTCCAGCATTCATGCTCTATTAAGAGACATATTTGCCAATCCCATCCTTGCAATGACTGTGGAAAAGAGTAGAATTTGAATATCTAAAACTAGACATTTTTTATTTAATCAAATTGAAATGGAAATTTGACATGAAGTTTTTCTTCGTTCTTACCTTTAGAGTTCTTCCTTTTTCTTTTTTCTCAGATCTGTAGTCTTTTATTCTCTTGCTACACAAGTTTGCTTGATCAATTTGTCCCATTGGCCACATAAATCACACACACGCACATTTCATACACAAAATCCACACACACACACACACACACCATCGACCACATAAATCACACACACCATCAAGCACAAATCATACACACAAATTCACACACACAGATACACATGCACACTCATACACGCAAATCCATACACACATACACACATCATCGGTCATCCGCCATTGGCGGGCACACTATGCTAGACTACTCACACACATGAAGAGATATACGCACTCTCATGAATACACACATACATAAACACATGCACTCACGTACATACATACACATACACCGGCCACCCGTCAACGACCATCGGCTTTCCTCCCAAACCAGCCGTCACCTAGATCGTCGACCGATCTTTACTAGTGTGTGTGTTTAGAGAGAGAATGTGTGAAGTGTTGTAAAAAATGTCATGTTTTTGCTGGCAAAAATGTCATGCTTTGTCGGCAAAAAATGTCACCCATTTGCAAAAGGAAAAGCTAAATAGGTTTTAAAAAAATTGTAAAAAAAACACAACCTCCAAAAATATATAAACACTTTCTGTGGATAAGTGCCCATTGCCCATCATCGATGACGGCGGACGGCTGGAGGTCAAAGGCGGCAAAGAATGTGTTCCTTTTGTCAAATTGAGTAACATCAAAATGACAAAAGATGAACGCGTACGAGACTATGTTGAGCATTTCAAGCGCTTAAAAATTCAAGTACAAAAATAGTCCACCGAACAGATGCTCATCATCTAGTCTATAGTCGGCCTTCCAAGATGGATTAGACACGAGCTTAGATTCAATGATGAATATATGAGCCTAAAGTTAGCTATGTCTGATGCCATCAAGGAAGAAGATGAGGGATCCGATAATGACGAACCTATGGAACGGAAAGCACATCGTGCAATCCACGAATCAAAACAGATCGAGAATATTGAGATTAGCTTTGGAAATCACAGCTAGAGTTGCTTAATCACCAACATCAACTGTAGATGGAGAAACTCACCAATGAGTTTCAAACTACTCCAAAGTCTATCCAATCTAGTATGCCTCGTCAACCACACACTGCCCAGGTACCTAATAGACAAAAATCCATCTAGTGCCCATACTGCCGGGCTATGCACCCTGCTGATGCTTGTCCTTCATATCAACCTATACAAGCACATGCCATCCAATGATATGAAGAACAACCGTCACAATCTAGACACTCCTTGCATTATAATGAATACCCACCAGAAAGTCCAGAACCACTAGCCATGCAAGATGGTTATGCCATTATACAAGGGCCCATGAACAACAGATGTTTCATCTGTGGTGAAATCGGTCATTTCATGGTTGATTGTCCAGTCAAGACCAAGTACCATGCCGAGTGTCCCGACTGTGTCCGAAAACACAGTTTCAAGGTATGTGAGGAGGCGATCCTCCTTCTCAGGGTTGAATGACTATGTATACTATCTGTGTATTCCCCGCATTCCCACACCCTCTCTCTCTTCACATAGCTCGTGCTTCCATCTTAAGACATACAATCAAACATCATTCATCCATGCTCTCACGTCCATCCTCTCCAAAATTAATGGCTTCCCCTCTCATCTTCCTCCTCCATCCATCCACGTGACACAAAGGCTTTCTATTTTTCTTTTTTCTCTCTATCTTCGGGGGGGCAACCTCAAGAAAACCACTCCTTCTTATAGGTGTCACTCAAAGGTTCCCCTTCATAATGCCATATCTTCATCCTTCAAACCTTTCATGAAAAATGTCCCGCTTTGTACATGGCTCTTAGTTGTGATTTGACCACAAGTGGTACCCTTCCCTTTTGGAAAAAGATGTTTTGAGTCACTGGTACCGGGGTACCACTTGTGTGAGCCACTTCCCACTTTTGCACTTGTTGGTGGTGTAAATGGCAAGTACTTTACTTGGTTGTCTTTCTTAATGGGGTAGTCCTCTTTGCTACTTGTTGTCAACCCCTACCACTTTTAGGTAGGATGGTTTTTGTTATACACTTTTTGGCCTCCACTTGTATTTTCCATTTGTGTATCTGTGGCCCATGGCTTAAGCTATCAAGGTGATTTGTCTGTCGGGGTGCCGCTTCAACTTGCGCTGGACTTTGCCCATATTTTTGTTACGGTTTCCTTGACCCTGTCCCACAATTTTTGACTGTTTGTTGCCGTTTTTTTCCGTTTATCGTTACTGGCGAGCACTCATGACTTGGGGTTTCCTTCAAGGCAATCGGTTCCCTGAAAAACACAATAGGCAATTTTTTCATTAATAAAAAGTAATAGAGTACATTGAAAATTTGCTCGGCAGTGCTGGCTAGTCTAAGCCCGTATACTATTCTATGGGCCATTTCTAAGGTCTCAAAATTTGCTCTAGCCACATTTTGGGCGGGCTGGGACCCCTATCTATGGGCAACTGTGTGCCGATTTTTCCATTAATAGTCGGGTTTTATGTGCCAGTTTTTATACAAAAACTGTGAAGCTGCTCTAAAAATAGCCCGATTTTTCGTGCAAAAATATCGGCTAACAACAAGATCCTACGAGAACATGGATATAGTTAGTTTACACATTGAACTTATTCTGAACAATGGCAAGAGCAAGGATACCTTTTTGGTGCACTGTTAGTTTGGCCCAAAAAGAGTTTAGGTTAGAAAAAGTCCAAGGGCTTTTCCATTGTTCTTTTGTATAACCAAAAAGTTTAGGTAAAAGAAGGTAAACCATTCTCCACTGGAGTGTGAAAGAAAAAATGTTAGTTCTTGCTGGAATGTTTGAAATTCGATCTTTAGCAGTGAATACACTACCTTGTTCTTCCTTGCGACAGCTCCACTGTGCGATGCCTCAGCTTGCTGTGAAATAATGTTTAGCATTGCTGGTTGGTCTACAGCAGCTGTGACACAAACTATTTTTGTCTTTACAGCATCCTCGGGGTCAGTCTGTGTCTCTTGATTTTTCTGGATTTGCTTGAACATGATGTGTGTTTGGATGGCCTTCTCTGATATAGCTTTGGCTGGGCATCCGTCTGCATAGACTAGTCCTGGCACAGGGCTGGTTCTTCCTCTTCAAAATTTTGGATTTGGCTCGATTAGAACTTATCCTCTTCCAGTTCTTCTTTTAATTTTTCATATGCAACCATCTGAGGTTGCAGATATTGCAATTGGAAGGTTTGGATCATTCTTTCTTGGACTCCCTTCCAAGCTGCTAGGTTGATCCTGTATCTGCCATGAGATACACAAGCTTTCAATGTGACTTCAATGCTTATCTGCCATAAGATTGTCTCTTCGGCCTGTCTCTTGTAAATTTGGTTGTCTCTCCTCAGCATATCTACAGAATTCTGTAGCTGGGCAACAGAGTCCTAGGCATTGCTGAGTTTGTCGCTCAGCTCCTCATTACTACTCTGCAGAGTAGCTCGTATGTGTCTTTCCTCCTGCAAAGAAGCCTCCAGGGTCTGAATCTGTTGTTTGAGCAATAGATTTTCATTTTCAAAAGCATTGGACTGATCTTCTTATCACCAGAATTCTTCTGTTGTTTTTCAGATTGTTATTCATTAGTCTTAGACTCATTCTTCTTAGACGACTCCCTCTTAAACATAGACTTCTTAGAAGATTATTCTTCCGAGTAAATAGAGCATTTTCTGAATCACCATTGTCGTCATAGCATTCATGAGCTTCTGCTTCCTCCTTAACTCCATCTATTGTCTTTTGAAGTGTCATTGTCACATCTTTCGCCAATAAGGTTTTTGTTGTGTAAAATGACCTAGGTAGGGCTCGAAGAAAATAACTAAGCTATTTTTTCTTAGAAATTATATTTTCTGCACCAGAATTCCCCCTTTTAATGTTGTAACAGTAGATATCTAATTGTTTACGATGGTTGATATTCAAATAGACGCTCTGTTTCTCTGTTTGCGAATTATTCGCGACAGTCCATCTCTTCGTCTCAGCTTTGTGTTTTGCAAATTGTTCGTGACACTTTTTTCTTTGTGACATCTTTTGCGAATTGTTCACGACAGACAATTCTTGAGCTTGAAGAAGAAATCTAAAATATTTCGCGAACTGTTTGAGATAGTTTCATGACAGGTGCGCTTGAAAAACAGTCCAAAAGATTTCGCGAATTGTTAGTGACAATTTCATGACATCTGAGGCTTGAGCAAGAAACAGAATATTTCCCGACAAGATTCAGTTCGTGAATCTTTTGAGCTTCAACAACAAAGCCACGAGCTTCTCAAGAAACTGTTTCGCGAATCTTTCGAGTTGATTGCAAGACAAATTTCACGAATCCTTCGCGAATCCTTCGAGTTGGTCACAAATAGAAATGTTTCGAGTTCGCGTTTGTTTCTTATCCTTTGTCAAGTAAACTGTGTTAGTAGAATCGAGATTTGTCTGATCAGTTGTTCTACATGTGATTGGTCACATGATCTCAATACAACACATAGGAAGGTGTCACTAGCCCTCTACCATCATGCCATGTGTCAAGAGCCTAGCTTACTCTTGGATTTGGCCTAATCATCATCTAGCATGTGTACTTTCTCGAGTATCTCTAATGCCAAAATTGGCCGCAATCACCTACTACTAACATGTGGATTGACATAAAAAGTCAACATATTCCCTAACTCAACATAGATAACTTTTACAAATTTTCACACTCCGCCTTAAAAGATATCTATTCTAATTAAACATAGATCTTGTTGAGTAGATCCTTTGGTATGAGAACTAGCCAAAGGATATTTGGTTGTAGCCAATTCACCATTGCCATGAGAGGATTTCCTATGATGAAAATACAATACCACCTTGAATATTCCACCATATTTGCATCTTTTCCTTCAATTCCTTCCATGCTTGACGAAGACCTTTGACTTGAAAGCTCCTCTCCCTTGAAAATAGCTGCACCATGATGGAAATCCAAGGCCTCCATGCCTCATAATGACCACGAAGATCAAGATCACTAGACAGGCAAAAAATTTGATTACCAAGATTTTGCATACTAGCTTGACTAGTCCATAAACTATGAACTAATCTTGAAATCAAAAACTATCATGATCTTATTGAGGCTACATACTTTCTCAAAGATGTAAGTGTCCTTTGTGGATGATTCACTTAATCTCATGAGAATTTTACAAATTGCATCAAAAAATGAAAAAATATGATTTTTCACACTATGAGTGGCAAACTCATTCTTGCTCTTACAAAATCCAAGAGCATACATTTGATGACTCAACCATTTTTTTCTAATGGATTTAGAATCATATCTAAGTCATTAATGACATGAAATATGTCCATACAAGAGGCATCATACAATTCTAGCATTGCTCATTCCAACTTTGAGATGAAGAAATCTCATAAAAGCAAGATGGTACATCAAATTAGAGGAGTTTCGAACACCAAAAGGGATGTCCAAGAAATGCCACATAAGAGAGAGAAAATCATCTGATTTTAAAACTCCAACCGAGTTTTTGGTCTGCCCGCATAACTCCAGTGACTTGACCTCACTAGTAACGTGTGTAATTGACTGGAAGTTAGGTGGCCACAATGCATAGGGTCCATACTTCAAGACTCTATTTTCTACCATTAACTAACATGACTTCTCATGTAAATGCAAATCGTATTGCACATCAAAGTTTCCTTTCATCTACTCATAGCTTTCACATCAAAGGAGAATAGTCTTATTGAGCTGAATATCATCTAAGAAACTTTGAACTAATTGGATCACAATGAGCGCCAATGTGAATCTAAATTTTTGCAATTTTAAAAACATAAAGTGTGTTGGATCAAAAGTAACGGCAAGGTTATTTCAAACTTTTGCAATTTTCCATAACTGCAAAGTTTTGATTTTGCATATCAAGCAAGAAACATGGAGTGTGTAGGATCAAAAAGAGCACCAAGGTCATTTCAAACTTTTTTGAAATTTTTTCAATTAAGACGAGTTTCAATAGCTTGCAAGATATATAACGATTTGGTTTTCTACTAGATTAATCTATCTATTATCAAGATGTCTAAGTATCATCTCCATATTGATCTTCCTACATAATATTCTCCACTGTCGGAAAAAAATCTGAAAGGATCCACCTTACCATTCACCAAAGCATCCATCACAAGATGGAAGATAGGAAACATTGTGATCTATGGGTTGATGGAAGTTTATATCCAATAGATCCAAGCTCAATGCAACATCCAAATTTTAGATCAGTCACATAACTCATACTTTTTTGTGTGAAGGACACAATAGTCTATTGGGTTATTGTGAAAGATTGAAAAGTTATGGCATTAGTAATCTAATGAAAAAAATCCATTGTTTGAAAAATATGTTGAATGGTTTGCTTACTTACTATAGAGAAAACGAAACTCTTTTGTTGCAAACAAAAAAATAGAATGAAATCTCTAAGTTAGATAATTCTCATTTACAAAATCTTATGTTGAACCTTAACCAAGAAAATGACAATATGAAACTAATTGTACAAACATCCATATATTGTCAAATAAATGCAAAAGTGAACACATTACGGAAGAAAATATAGAACAATAAGTGAAAAAAAGTTATGTTAAAAGGTATTGATGCAAGTGGGGTCAACGGAAAAAAAGAATTGATGCCTTCAAGTAAGATTTTGTTTTAAACTATTCAAGTGTTTTGTTTCATCTGGCACATCATTGATTGTGAATTGTTCTTTTCTAAATCTTATTTTTATTTTGCAGATCAATTTTAGTCACCCATCAAAACCTGAAAGACAAGGACATGATTGGAAAATCTGTGAGTGCAGTACTTACAGCCGAGTCTACTAAGAAATCAACAATATTCTCGAATCAAGTCCAAGGTTGCAGAGGTCCTTATGAGCAAAGTCGGCAAGATTATTGACCGCAAATTGATACAAGGAGCATGTGATTATTCAAGTATTAACAGGGATGCATATGACGCAATGGTTAAAATTATCAAATAGGCATTTGAACAAGTACATCTAAAAAAAGTTCCTATTCCTCAGCCAATTCAAATCAAATTAGAGAGGGATGTCTTAAACAGGGGTATAACATCATTGATATTCCTTACCATATCAATGAAATTTATAACTCAAAACATGGCACTTTGTCATATGATTCACCAACAACATGTTTGTAGATTTGAATCATTTACTGAGATTTATTGTAAAGTTTTATGGAATCGCAAATGGAAGTGTTAAAAAGTTGATATTAGTCCTCAAGTTAGATGAATCAAAAGTAATAAAGAGACAAAAGCTGAAAAGGGTTAGTGTTACACTTATGAATGGAGCATTAAGCAATACGGTAAACTTCGAGAGTCTTAATTTCAATGTGCAGTCCAAAAATAACATTTGGTAGCTAGCAGCTTTCTAGGTAATATTGTTGTGTTCTTCTCTAAGATTTAAATCTATTTTATTGAGTACTAGCAACTAATTATTTTTGTAAATTTATGATTTTGTGTTTTAAGGTAATATTGTTTTGTTATTATAGGCCTAAGATTTAAGAATACTTGATCGAGTGATACTATTCAATTCTCTTTACACTAGAGTTGTTTTCAGCACATTTTTGTGCGTGTGTGCACAAAAGTGCACATTAATCCATGCTAGGAATGATAATGCTGTTTTTTAAAAATTTGGATGGAAATTGTTAAATTAAAAATAATCTTCACTTGACGAGACATAATATGCCATCAAATGATTGAAATTTCAACCTTTCAATTTTATGTGGAACTAGACTTGATTAGTCTCTTTTTTATTGGAAGACTCTCTTTTTTTTCTCTCTGATGGCAATTTGCTCCAAAAGAAACTTCAGTTTTCATCATTTTTCAGCACTTCACATGGGTAACTTTAGGTGCACATATATATCTCTATAGGACTCCAAATTTAAATTTTTTTTATAGATATTTTTATATGGTCATAAAGGATTTTTGAAAGTAGACATTCAAAGAAAGGGTTGTAAAAAGCACCTCCAAAAGAGCTGAAACTGATGGCAAAGGAATCATCACTTCTGAATTAAGAACCTATCGAAAAGCCAATCTAACACCCTTCAATACTTTTCATCACTTGACATGGATAACTTTAGATGCACAAATCTATCTCTACATAACTCCAAATTGGAAAAAAAAAAAAATTAAGAGGCATGTTTCTATGGTGATATAATACGTTTTAAAGTTGACAAACCAAAAAAATATTGTTAAAATCATAGTTTATGAGATATGATTTTTGAATAAGTGCTTGAAATGCACACTTTTGTGTGCATTTCAAGACGAGGATGATGGTAGAATACTCATATCTACCCAAAATCCAAGTGCATGGTAGAGAGTTGCCAAGGCTTGAGGAGGAGTCTTCTCAACTCATGGTTCCAAGGAGATTTTCAAGAGGCAAGGCCAAGTCTATGTGGCTCACAATCCTGGTGGTATCTACTCCAACACATTCACTTTTGCTTCTCTTCTATCATTCATTAGAGGAGTTTCGAGCACCAAAAGGGCCTTTTGTCAAGATGTTGTTTTTGACTTTTCAACTATTTGACGTACACTTGGCCCAGTAATAAATTTACACATGTGAAAGACTGTCGAGTTGTTTGTCGGTCGAAATTTTTTTTGGAGCTTTCCGATCATATTTGTTTACAATTCAAAACTCCCGCCGGGCAGGGTCCTGACTTGTGATTGGACCATAATTGTTGTCTGTGAGAGACCCGAGTGCCCGGGACTTAACACTTGTGGTTAAAATAAGTCTATATGGATCTAATTGTAGTTAAATGGTTAAAGTAAGTCTATTTTAATCTATCCGTAGTTGGAGTAACATATATGGTTTACGAAAGACCGCCAATATTTATTACAAATTTGGTTTTTTATTTTCAAACTGATTCATCTACTTTTAGTTTCAAACCCTATGCTTCATTTTCTTTTAGCTTTTCAATGGCTTCCGAAAGTCGTAGACCACAAAGCAATATTGTCTCAATTTCTGTTTGTAATTAAAAAGACTCTAATGCCTCTTGGATACCACGTATCTATAGAAAATTTCAGTGGATTTTCATGCATCCCTCATGTTTTTGGTAAAAAGAGAAAATCAAATATGGTTTATAGGAGCTTTTGGAAAGGTAGAATTTTAGACTTCAAAGTTTCACTTGGTGGTCGATCCATTTCAGAGGTCTTGGTTAAACATGTGTACATGCATAAGAAAATTAGAGTGGAAGGCATAAGTTCAAATGATAGACTCAAATGCAATTGTAAGTTTTGGAGAATTTTTGACTTTGAGCTTTTCATCAATCATTTAGATGTGCATATGAGTATTTAAATGATATATTTTTTTGTTGGTTTTTGTAGATTTGTATCCATCAAGCATAATCGAATGGCAACCTATACAATCCCTTGTCGGCATCATGGACGTTATTCATTTTGATATTGGTCTTCTGCAATACAAGAACCGCTCCATGAGATCACTTTTGGATTCTTGTATTTTATTCTATGATTCATCTTACACACCATCCATTAATGGTTCAGGTAGAAGATTAGAGACGATATCATTACCCTCTTTCTCAAGCGAAAAATGGATTCCTCTGGATTCTACCATAGTAGAGAGCTTCCGATCAACGTTTTTTATGGACACTCAAAACTGTATGAAATGTAGCACAGGTTCAAAAAACAATAGATTGCATTGGTTTCTACCTTTTGCAATGTTTGCAGATTTTTTTTTTGAATGTAATATTCGTAGAACAACGACAATGTTTATTTGTAGTGATTTAACAAACGATATGTTATCATGTCTCCTAAATGATGAATGTGATAAAAAGAGTAATGGCAATATCGAGTGCATAGTTAAAAAATCGTCAATGAAATTTAGATATCATATAGAAAAACAAATGCTTTACTTAACATTTTATTATAGAAGATGGTCCAAAGTTGGCAATGAATGGAAAGCATTGGATCAAGGTTTCACAGTGAATCATCAAGATCAAACAGAAATCCAAGTGAGGTAAAATGATTCTACTAGTACAACAATTGAGGTGGAGGAAGATTGGGGACACTAAATCACATTCGATCAGAGCTTACTTTGCTGCAATATGATATTCCTGAACACTTTTGTTTTCGAGTCAATGAGAGATTGGTTGTGTATGTGTGTTTTCTTTAATGACTTTCAATGAGTTTATTTAACTTATTTTAGTGTTTTCAAAATTTTGTGTTTGTATTTAGAATAATCTCAATGCTGGTATTGTTTAACAAGTTTCTTTGATGTACAGGTAAGACCAAGACAAGTTATGGAGGACGTGCATGGCTCAGTGTTTGAAACTATAATTTGACAGATCGATCTTTAATGACGGAAGACCGGTTGTGAAAAGAAACAATATCTGTTTTGATATGTAAGCGTACACAAGTGTGAATAATGATGATCACGTGGCCATCATCTTTAATGAAGGGATACAAAAAGTATGTCGAGAGATTCTCAAAAATATGCTAGAAAGATTCTAGAAAGTTTTGCGAAAGATCCTAAAAATGATACAAAAACTCTCGAAAATTTTAGCAACATACTAGAAAATTTCTCGAAAAAACTGGAAAAAATTTTAGAAAAGATTCTAGAAAAATTCTCGAAAACGATCTACAAAAATTTGATTAACAAATTTAGTGTCGTGAAAGATTCTCGAAAAGTTCTCAAAAATACTTTAAAAATGATATTGAAAGATTTGAGAGAAGTCAAGAAAATTTCTCGAAAATTTCACGAAAATTACTAGAAAATTTCTAGAAAAAATAAAAGAAAAGTCGCAAAAAAATTTAGACAAGATAAAAGAAAATTTGCGATTAATTCCAGAAAAATACTAGAAAATAATAAGAATAAAGTAAAAAATAAAAAAATTCTGGTCAAAGGTAGTATTTCTTCAGTCTAGACCCGTTAATACGTGTAGGTAATAATTCACCTTCAACTGATTGAAGTTGCACAGAACCATTGTCAAACACCTATAACTTTATAAGGTCCAAGCCATCGCATATGGAGTTTTCCAAAGAACTTTTGATGGCGACTATCATATATCAGCGCATAATCATCAGCTTTAATATCACATTTTTTTATATGACTGTCATATCTCTTCTTTCTTTGTTCCTGGATTTCCTCCGTTAATTTTTGTGAAGTCCGACGAGCTTCAGCTAGTTCTTCAATATTAGTCAACCTTTCGTTTATACATTCTACATCTGTTCGTTGAGCTTGAATACGAAAGGTTTTCACCTCAAATTCAACTGGCAAAATAGTATGCATACCATACGTAAGAAAATATGGTGTCTATTTCGTCGTGATTTTCTCTGTGTTGCGATAAGCCTAGAGAACTGATGGTAGTTTTTGATCCCAATCCGTTGCATGTGCAATAGTAATTTTATTCAGGATCTCACATAAAATTCCATTAGCTCTTTCTGTCAACCCGTTTGCTTTTGGATTATATGGTGTAGTTTTTCTGTGTTTGATCAAGAAATAACTTGTCAGCAACCGTATAGTGTCATTTAAAAAATGTGTATCTCGGTCGCTTACTAGTTTGAGTGGACAACCATATCAGGTGATGATATATTTGAATAACGTCGCAATAGTTTTTGCATCGTTTCGTTTCGTTTCGTCGCCTCTACTTCAACGTTCTTGGTAGCATAATCCGTTGCAACTAAAATATAGCGACATTTCGTATGTCGAGTCACAAGTTTGATTGGACCGACAAAGTCAATCGAATGGTGCAAGTGGCAGGATTGGTGTCAACGGCCAATTCATTGCTTTTGTAGGCTTACCAGATCTCTGGCATAGATCACATGAACGAATAAAATTTGATACATCCTTGAACATTGTTGGCCACCAATACTTGGCAGTCAATGTCTTATTAACTGTATTCTTCAAAGCAAAATGTCCACCAGCATCTTCTGAGTGTAAGCCTTCAACGACCTTTTTAAAATCTTCAGTTTCGAGACATCTTTGTAGTTGATGGTCAGCACCAAGCTTGTACAGAACATTGTTAATAATTGTATAAGGTGCTACCTTATATTGGAAAATTGTCTTTTGCTCCAAATCGTAACCATCCGGATATATCTGATAAGTAATGATATCAAAATATAGCAAATTTGTAGATGAAATCTCGAATAAAAGTTCGTCTGGAAATTTATCATTGATAGGGTCTTCAGTTTTTTCGATGCTGAGTCGCGATAGATAATCAGCATTCGTATGATATTTTCCTTGACGAAGCTCTACTTGATAAATGAATTCTTGCAGAAGTAGAACCCATCGAGCAATTCGTCCTGATAGATCTGGTTTATTTACAAGATACTTAAGAGCATAATGATCCACATGAAAAATCAATGCATATCCCAACAAATAATGTCGAAATTTTTTAATAGTGAAAATCATGCCAAGTGCTTCCCTTTCTATAGCCGAATAATTCTTCTCTGATGCACTGAGCTGTCGACTCGCATAGTAGATGGGCTGATCCTTCTTCTGGTCGTCCTTCTGGCTTAGACAGACGCCAATAGCAAATGCAGAAACATCCACATAACTATGACATAAAATAGCCCAGTTGGGTGGTCTCAGAATAGGAGCATTGATCAATCTTTGCTTAAGTTCTTCGAATGCTTTCTGCTGTTCATTCGTCCACAAGTATTCCACTTGTTTCTTCAGTAGATGTATAAGAGAGGCAGCAATAGAAGCATGATTTTGAATAAATCTCCGGTAATAGCCAACATGACCTAAGAAAGCTCTTAGTTCACGTAAATTGGTTGGTATCCGGAGATTCTTTATAAGCTCGACTTTATCTTTGTCGACTTCTATTCCTTTGTTAGATATTCTGTGTCCGAGCAATATTTCTTTTTTCATACCAAAAAATCATTTCTCTAGATGAAGAGATAAACAAGCATCTCGACACCGATGCAATGTTAATTTCAGCTTCTGCAGGTGTGTCTTCATATCACTATATACACAAAAATCATCAATAAATATTTTGAGAAAAGTTCTCAAGAAGGCAGCGAATTAAATTAACATCATGATTCGCTGAAAAGTCACTGGAGCATTACAAAGACCAAAGGGCATTTTGTTATAGACATAAGTGCCCCAATCCATAGTGAATGTGGTCTTTGAACGATCCTCCTTTCGCACTCCAACCTGATTATATCCAGAAAAGCCGTCACAGAAACTATAACGCTCTTGACCAGCAACCTGATCTAGGATGGAATCAATGAAAGGCAGAAGATGATGGTCCTTCCTTGTGGCAGCATTGAATTTGCGAAAATCCTGGCATATTCGTATTTTGCCAGTCTTCTTCTTTGGGATGACAACAATGGGTGAAACCCATTCACTATTTAAGACGGGATAGATTATATCTGCCTTAAGGTGCTTGTTAAGTTCGTCCTTGACCATGAGAGAGTACTTAGGATTGAGACGACACTGTCTCTGTCGAACAGGTACAGCATCTTCCTTATAATCAATACGGTGCTCTTCGAATTCTGCAGACATACCCTTCAAATCGTCGAGCGACCAGGCTAAAATGTCTTGATACTCCTTCAATAGTTCAGTGAATTCCGCTAACTCTGATTCTCCAAGTGACTTTGAAACATGCACAAATCTACCAGGTGCAAGTTCAATCAGTTCAGTAGAATCTGGTAAAATGATACCTTCTGTCATACTGGACTTGGTATGGCCATGAATTTCGCTCATGGTTGACTCCACAGATGTTTTCTTGTCATCAACCTAGTTCTTGTTACCAAATTCGTGTTCAGATTCGTCGAATCATCAGATTTAATTTCTTCATACAAAACATCCGCTTCAGCATTGCAGGCATCGAAGAATTCTTCGCCATCAGCATTCTCGTAACATTCAAAGTACTGCACTTCAATATCAGATTCATTTCAAGGCATACGAAGATTCTTCTAATGTAAAGCTGGTGCGGACAAAGGAGTTTCACCTTCATATTTGTCATGACTCCAGGTTATGATTTGTTCTGGTGGCTTACCTCGGTTATTAGTCTCACCAGTCTGAAATCTCAACTCTCTAGATTTACAATATACACTTGTGTTTGATTGATAAAGCCAAGGTCGTCCAATCAGCACAGAATAGAATGACAAACTGAGTGGTTTGATAACAATAAAATTCATTGTGAATGGCTTGGCTTGAATGTAGACAGTGACATCCTTCAGCTAACTTGATGTTTCGCTGTGTCGGTTGAATGCCAGTCAACCCCAAAGCATGAGTTGTGTCTTCTGTTATTATATTTACACTGGAACCAGAGTCAATTGGCACTTTTTCAATCAGACATCCCGCAATGGTAATATCAATCTCAAGTGCACCGAAATCACCTAAATCGATAGACAAAACACCAGCATCTGGTAGAGAAATTTTTTTCTTCTTTTTGGGCACGAAAAGGCCTTTCAGTTGCTTTCTATAATAAGTGTTATCAACCAGCTGTTCAAAAGTAATGTTTGGATGAAGGGATCCAATATCAGTCACGATGTCATATTCTTTCGTCTTCGATTTTGAGGTTGGTTTATCAATAACAGCACTAGCCAATTTCGTCTTCGCGATTTCTTCGTCCTCTTCCTCGAAAGTGACCACCTTCTCTACAACAGCTATCTGAAGTTCAGTGTTGATGATCTCCTTTGCTTCTGCCGAGATATCTTTTGCAAATAGCTTCGCAGCATCGCGGTCATAGTCAGGGTCATCTTTGAGATCTTCTTTAGTCATAGATTTGTTCGTTGTTTTGCTAGAGGATTTCTTCTTCGAGGATTTTTTGCGCTTTGTCGAAGATTTCTGATCAGGTTTCGAGGAGCTTTTGCTTCTCGTTGTGACTTTGAATAATTTCTCCACGTCACTTGGCCAGGACTGATCCTCTGTCTTTGCCAGTTTTCCTTCAATAACATCAATTCTCTACACAACAGCATCAGTCGCAGCTTTCACTTTCGTGTCTACAACAGCTAGTGTTGTTACATACTGATATTTGGGTCGCGGCTTCTGCGGCTGAGGGCAGTCAGGATATTTGTGGCCAGGCTCTCTTCAATTCGAGCATAATGGTACATAACCAATCGGCTTTCGCGGTTGAGGACAGCCAGGAGAAAAATGTCCTGGCTCTCCACAGTTGTAGCAGTTGCCCGAAACTGGTTTAGTCGCGGTTTGAGACTTTGCTAGTCCAACAAATTCAGGAGGATTATGTCTTCTTGGTGCGAACTTGGGTCTGTCCTGCTGGGCTGATGCTACAGTACCCTGTACATAGTTAGTAGTCGTATTATTTTGAAAGATTAAAAGTACCTCCTAGCAGGATCTTCAATGTATTTGACATTCACGGTAGTGTAGTCTTCCTTAGTGTGTCCACAAGTTTCACATTTCGTACACCACATTCCTGAGTTGGAAGAAGATGCTTTTGGTCTTTTATCTGCAACTTCAGATATCTGCACTTTCAAGTCATTAAACTTTTTATTAAGGTCAGCCATATTACTCTTCCAAAGCTTTTCAACTTTAGAAGTTGACGACTTATCCTCGACAACTTTCGTGTTGTCCTTTCGTTTAGTTCGTCGTTTATTCTTTCTCTCTCCTTTGTCAGCTTCTAATTTTGATGAATCGCTGCTTTTAGATTCTGAGCTTGAAGAACTGATACTTGAATCAGAATCTGAATCATCATTGTTGTCACTAGAATCAGTCTTCGACTTTCGAGATTTCTTAGTCGATCCTCGCTTTCATGCTAGTTTCAAGGTCTCAAAATTTTCGACACTAGCTATTACTGCTGCTAAGGAGGTCATTTCCCCTTGTCTGCAATACCGATCAGTCTTTGGTGGTAAACCAGCCAAAAACCATTCGATTTGCATATCCACAGAATATACACCGATTAGTTTTCCTATGAGATTTTTAACCTTTTGTGTATATTTGTGAAGGGATTCTTTACTCTTCTTCTGAACATTGTTCAGACGTCCAAGAATTCTAGATTTGTAACCGATCTCTCTGAATTGGTTCAAAAATGCATCCTTCAGCAAGTACCAGGTTCCTACACGGCCTGGTTCAACTTGGCTGTACCAGATGCGCGTCTGCTTTCTTAGCAAACCAGAAAAGACTTGTAGTTTGTCTACGTCAGTTCCCTCGTTATTCGCATTAGTGATTGACTTGAATTGTGAGACATAGCTATCTGCATCATCGGAAGAAGTCCCTTTAAAATAATCGTATTTAATTTTAGAGATAGAAGTGAAACGTGCAGCAGGACCCTCCATACCGAAGCTAATTAGGAGTTCAAGTAACTGGGCAGTGATTTCGTATAGATTTCTTCGACTAGTACTTTCACTTTGTCT
This sequence comes from Diphasiastrum complanatum, assembly GCA_029204225.1. Lineage (NCBI taxonomy): Eukaryota > Viridiplantae > Streptophyta > Lycopodiopsida > Lycopodiales > Lycopodiaceae > Diphasiastrum > Diphasiastrum complanatum. The sequence goes on from CM055099.1 coordinate 31,632,058, forward strand.
TCATAAAAATTCCTCTCTAAGCTTACGGTATCGTTCTAATCTGGATTCGCTATCTGACATACACTAGAGATGGAGGTGGATTTGTCAGATTCCTTATAACTTTCCTAAACTATCCCCGGCAACGGTGCCAAAAATTGGTATATGTTGTACTATACCAATAGGGTTAATATAGATTTTATAGTAAATAATGTCGTTCCCACAGAGGACAGCGTTAGAAAGTTATATTTTTGGTACAATTTATGACAAGTGGTTTCAAGTGTTATTCTGGTTGTCGACTGACATTAAAAAGTAACCAGTATTACTTATGTTTGGGATGGGTAATGTTAATAAATTCAGAACAACAATCTGGCCTCTATCGAATTGAAGGAAGCGCGTTTCGCGAACTATTTGTTTCTAGACAGAAGTCCTCAACAACTAAAGCCCAACTTAATGGTTAAAGAACACGAAGAGTTTTAGAACACGTTAGAAACTTATGTCAATGCCAATCAGGAAAACAGATCAAAGACTCAATTCTTCAGACAGGGACTGTCATCTCATATGTATACATACAGCTTTATTCAATGATCGTGCTAGACTGTACCAAAGATAGTCATTATTCGATTGTCAAAAAAAAGTACTCGTGACAGACGAATAAGAAAGTTTTAAGACAATTCTTTAGAGCATACTTTACGGAAACACAGCAAACGACTGTAATGCACTAGAGCGTCTGTCTGATCAGAGAGTATTTCATGAAATGCATTAGAGATTGTTAGCAGACTCAAGATCACTCACACTCAACAGTGCGAAGAACAGAGATAAGAGAGAATAACTCACAGAACTCTATTCACTTCTTCAATCTCTTACATAAGCATAAACTCTTCTCTCTCGATGATCGAGACTGAAGTGTGAGATCTATAATGGATGATGTCACCTATCCGTGTAAAAAAAAAAGCACAAAGCGGACGTCGGATTCCGACGAATAATACAGATGTCAGAATCCGACGTCCGTGACCAAATTCTCAAAGCCGTGTCATTTTTCTAGGGTTTTCTTATTTTTTATTCTTGCAAGAGATTGTTGGAGATCGGCTTTTGGCGCTTCTTCTCAACTCTATCAATTCCATTTGTCTCATTCCAAGTACGATTCTTTTATTTTGTTATGTGCAACTAAGATTTATTTCTTTGTAACTTTTTCTTGTACACTGTCTTCCTTATATTGTATATTTTGTGTAGTTAAACACAAATATGTGTCTTAGTGATGTATGATCATGAGCGAATGAGAGAGGAAGAAAAGGACGTGTGTGAGAGACATGAGAGAGAGCAAGAAAATATAGATAGAAGAGTTTGATTTAATATTATGCTCTTTGTAAATTTTAGGGTTTAGATTTAATGTTATGTTCTTTGTGAATAGTGTGAGATTGAGAGCTCTTGAGGTTTGAATGAAGATCATAACCAGCTCCATCATTAAAGATGTAGAGCTACCACGTTTTCTCACTAATTGATCTAGTATGGCTATCTTGTTGCTACTCCCTATCGAGCCATAAAGGGTAATTCATCGTTGCCTGATACATGTAAAATGAGATATCAGCTAGAGAAAGCTAGTGAAGCGTGCTCGGTATGATGGCATTTCTGTTGAAAATCAGAACTCAAAATGAACTTTGAAGAGCCATTGACTCACTATCTCCATTGGAAGCTTGAGATATTTTGGCTATGGGGTGCTTAACTATCTTTGCTCTGTGAGTAAGAACCCAGTTTGCCTTGCAAGATATTTGGAGAGCTGGCCTACCATCGTTGCTAGATGAGTGAGCTATCTAACCATTCAATCACATTATAGTCATTGAGGGATTGAACATTGACTTCCAAAAATTATTGCTGATTTCCAAAAGAGAGTTGAGAGATGTGATTATTAACATCGCTACCTCTATAATACATCTGACCATCGCTGCTGCTACTTTGCAAGCCTTCAGTACGCCTATGAGTATTAGATATGAAGGAAAGCCATCACTAAGCCGGTTGTCAGATCAGAGACTCAGCTAACTGAGCCCTTCACGACCATGAAAGGGAGCCTGCAACTGTTGTCTAAAGTTGATCTATCAATGACCATTGAGAACTCACTGATTTATTGTAAATGGGAGAGCCCTCATGGCTGTTCTAGTCGAGAGCAGTTCTGTCCTAGCAAAGGACAGAAGCAAAGTGACAAACATAGTAGAATCAATTGAAGCATTCATGACTAGCACTTCTTCGCTTTCCGGCTACATGCATATGCACTCAAAAATAAGTATGGCTTCATCTATTTTCAGTTCGTTTCATCTATGTCATTTTTCGCAATCATTTATTTTTTGTATGCACTTCAAACACACGAACAATAGGTGCGAACAATTCTACGGGACGAACAAACACACCTCTTAAACAATAGGTGTGTCGCTCCTGCGAAAGGGTAAGTGGTTAACAATTAGACTGAAAATACGTTCAACTATACCATAGGAGGTATACTTTACTATGAGTTAAGGTTACTCTAGTTTAACATGTTTTTTCGTATCTAGTCGTTTCGTATGGACGACCTAGTAAAGGTTATCCAAGGCAATGTCTTTTCCTTTTAAAGGTCTTGTCCTTAATTACAAGGCAAGTACTTAAGAAATATATTCCCGAAAAATGACTTAGGCCTCTTCATGATTTATACTTAACCAGCTCATATCTTCATTTTCGAGTATATCATGTCATCTTTATGTTGATATTCAATATTTAACATTTTCGTGGCATCACAAAACTAAACTGATAATACAGTCGTTCTATTTTCGTGCATCTCCCTATGTTGTGCTATCATTTGTCTTGATTGCTAGAATAGAATGTGTTCTGCGATGTGTAGTCGCATGTCTGGGATCCTATAAACAACTTCTGCGCAAAAGAAAATTCAAAGACACAAAATCGTTCGCAAATAAGAAGACGAAGACGAAAAGGGAATAGCCTCGCTTCCGCGACATGGTATCAGAGCTGACATGTTATCACTATTGATATCCCAGCAGTGATTCTCCAGACAACACAATATGGCTACAACAATCCAGACAAGAGTGGCAATCAGTCTCGATGGCACAAATTACAGAATCTGGAAATTCAAAATCAAAACGCTTCTAAAGGGCGAAGGCATCTGGTTGGTGACCGAGCTCTCAGAGGTGCAGCCGCCAGAGAGAGACTCGAGGAGAGCTGAATGGATCAGAAAAGATGAGCGCGCAATGGCGATCATTGTTTCATCCATAAATGAAGATCTACTCATGCAGATTGAAGACTGCGAAAGCAGCCATGCAACATGGGAAAGATTGAAGCAGAAGTATGAAGTGAGGACTGCAGCTTCAGTTATGCACCTTCACAATCAGCTGCAATCAATACGGTGGGATGGCAACCAGTTGGATCAGCACGTTGAGAAGATCAGAACGATCTTCACTCAACTCGCTGCATCAGGACAGGAGCACCAAGTCCCAGCACCACAGCAACTGATGTACTCATGAAATCCCTACCAACGTCCTATCAGCCGCTGAGAATGCTCATATTGAGTCTATCAAATATGACATTCGACAAAGAAGTCAATCTTGTCGATGATGAGAGACTGATGAGAGACGAAGGAGAGAGAAGCAGTGATCAAGAGAAGGCTCTCTTCACGAAAGGAAAGAAGAAGAACAAGGACAAGCCAAGATTCAAGAAGATGAAGTCCTCGAATCAGCAATCTTCTTCCTGCGATCACTACCACAAACCAGGCCATACGACCAACAAATGTTGGTTCAATCCAGCAATAGCTTGCATGCACTGCAAGAAGAAAGGACATTCTACATACGATTGCAGATTTAATCCAAAGCTGAAAAGGCAAATGTTGCAGAGTCATCAAAGGATGCTGAAAGAGGTGACGAAGCTTTCACGATACTCGATGAAGCTTCAACAAGCAACTATGAACACGACTACGATGTAGTCATTGATTCAGGAGCAACATCACATGTAACTTGCAACAAGAAGGTCTTGATCGACTTTCGTGAACTCGAAAACAATAGAGCAATGATTCTAGGTGATGGGAGCAGACATGATGTCAAAGGCATCGGCACTCTACAGCTGCGAACATTGTCAGGCCAAGTGGAGCTACCAGGAGCACTTTATGTGCCCTCACTCAGAAAAAATATGCCATCTATCTCCAAGATGGCAGATCTAGGCATTCGAGTATTGTTTGACGGCAACACTTGCCGTATAATCAAGAAGACGACAAACAAATTGTTGACGGTCGGATGCAGAGAAGGAAATCTCTACCAGGCCAAAATAATCAGCAACTTTGATAGCATATTAAATGCTTCAGAAAATGAAGATCAGCTCTGACATAGGAGAATGTATCATCTGAACATGCGGAGTCTACATAACATGAGCAGAAAAGACATAGTCATAGGTCTCAAGGTTTCAAGACCCGAAACTGAGTTCTGCGAAGCTTGTTAGAAAGGAAAGCAACATCAGAATCCATTCACGCATGAGGGAAGAAGAAAGAGCCAAGGAGATTCTTGAGCTTGTCCACTCTGATGTCTGTGGACCGATGAAGATGGATTCGCTCTCAGGTTCGAGATACTTTCTGACATTCATAGATGATTACAGCCGGATGACCATGATCTACTACTTGAAGAAGAAATCTGAAGTGTTTGATTCCTTCAAGAAGTTCGTGGCATTCGTAGAGCGACACACCTCAAAAAAGATACAGATCCTTAGATCTGACAATGGAGGTGAATACAAAAGCATAGAATTCTCAAGATTCTGTGAAGAACAAGGGTTAGAACATCAGTCCACACCTGCATACACACCAGAATACAACGGCATGGCAGAAAGAAGAAACAGAACGCTAGTCGAAGGAGCCATATGCATGATGGCACAGGCTCAATTGCCAGGTCAATTCTGGACTGAGGCAATAGCTATAGCTGTACACCTGCATAACAGATCTACAACGACAGCGCTAGAAAACAAAACACCATACAAAATGTGGACAGGCAAAAAGCCTGATCTGTCATACGTATGGGTGTTTGGATGTGCAGCATACAAGCACATTCCAAAAGAAAAAAGAAGCAAGTTCGATGACAAATCAAAACAAACAATCATGGTCGGCTACAGAAACGGAACACATGTGTACAGGTTCTACAACCCAACCACGAAAAAGGTTGTTTCGAGCAAAGATGTGAAGTTCGATGAGTCCACATTCCCTAGACTAAAAGACAAAATAGGCCATGAGATCTTCACATTGTTGCCCATTCAAGAGGGAGATCGAGGATAGACATCAAATCAGAATGCAGAGCCCCAGACTCCAAAGTAACAGGAAGTAGAGGATCGACCCCACGAACAATAAATGTTTGACCAGCAAAGAAATGAACCTCGAAGGTCAACGAGACAAAGAAGACATCTAGACCGCTACTCTGACAATCTTCAATGGAGTGAAGACACGCAGTTCGAGTACTGCAGCTTCACAGAAGAGCCAGCAACATACCAAGAAGCTATCCAAAGTCCAGAGGGAGAATTCTGGAAGCAGGCAATGTTAGAGGAGATCAAGTTGATGAGGCAAAACGAGGGATGGACATTAGAGCCACTGCCAGAAAACAGAAAAATAGTCGACTGCAAGTGGGTATACAAGAAAAAGCTGAAATCAGATGGCATTATTGGCTGCTACAAATCAAGGCTTGTCGCGAAGGGCTACACACAGAGATATGGTGTTGACTATTTCGAAGATGACAAGCATAAGACTACTCCTTGCATACACCACACAGTACAATCTGGAAATTCACCAGATTGACGTGAAAACAGCCTTTTTCCATGGAGATCTAGAGGAGGAAATCTTCATGAAGCAACCTGAAGGCTATGAAGACCCCGACAACAGACAATATGTCTGTCGATTGTAGAGATGCATCTACGGTCTAAAACGGACATCACGAGTTTGGTATAAAAAGCTTGATGGTCTTCTGAAATCTCTAGACTTCAATCCTACTCAACCAGACTGCAATGTCTACATTAAAAGAGTAGGAAAGGATTTTGTAATACTGACCATTTTTGTGGATGATTCGCTGATGATAGGAAATTCCTTGATGCTGATCAAAGACACAAAGAGTCAGATTTCTGAAAGCTACGAAATCACAGATCTTGGAGAAGCAACGAAATGCCTAGGGCTGGAGATCAGAAGAGATCAAACAAAGGGCGAAATGCACTTGAGTCAGTCTGAGTATGCCAAAAAAGTGCTGAAGCAATACTACATGATGGACTGCAAAGAGAAAGCCAGACCAATGATAGCTGGAGCCAAGCTCACAAAACAGGATTGCCCAAAAACGGAAGAGGAAGAACAGAATATGGCAGGTATACTCTACCAGAACTTAATGGGTAGTCTGATGTATTTGACAATTTGTACCAGACTCGATCTGGCTTTCTCTGTATACACATTGAACCAATTCTTTTCAAATTTTGGTATGGCACATTGGCAAATGGCCAAACAAATCCTACAGTATCTGAAGGGTACCCAGAATCTGGGATTAAGCTACAGAGCTGAAAATGAAAAAAAAAAAGATTCGAGCTGCATCACTATAGTGATGCAAGCTGGGCAAGCTGCAAAGATGACAACAAGTCCATTACTGGAGTTTGTACAATAGTGTGCGGAGCTGCAATCAGCTGGATATGCAAAAAACAAACCTGCGGCTGTAGATGATGCTGGAGGCAATCGGGATACCACAAGGAGGGCCAAGCATGATGATGATGGACTCTCAGAGTGCCATCTATCTGTCCCAGGATCCCGTCTTTCATTCCAAGACGAAGCACATACCTCTGAAGTACCATCACATTCGAGATTTGATCTCGAAAGGAGAGCTCCAGGTCCAGTATATAAAATCAAAAAATATGATTGCAGATATGCTCACGAAACCGCTCAACAAGCCACTGTTTGCCAAGCAAAGAAGGGCAATTGGATTTAACGTACAAAGCTGCAAGGTTCAAGAGGGAGTGTCAGAAATGGTGAACTCCTACAACTTTGTCGCAGCATGAACAAGAAACGAAGGTCGAACGAGAACGATTCGCGACAGTCAATGTGTCTTTGACTCGAAGCACGAACGATTCGCAAATCATTCCTGAATCGTAAACACACCTCCAGGATCACAAACCGCAAAGGGACGCAAAACGAAAAACTATGAAAGAAATGAAAAGAACGAAAACAAATGGGAGATTACGAAACAAACAAAGAAGAATCTTTTGCGCTGCCAGCTGGCAGCTCAACGGGCTTCACACCCAGCTGAAACGAATGGCAACGACGGAGACTAACTAACTAGTTGATTAACATTAACTAGTCTTGTAATTCTACGTTTTAGCTATGTTGTAAACTCCACACAATGGAGGTATAAACGATCCTCTCTGGATCATAACTAGGAATCTGAATACGAAGATCTGTAAGAGACAGAGAGAGAGAGAAAGAGAGAGAGAGGTAGCGAGCAGAGCAGAAAAATACTAGAAACTATAGTTGTGCATGAAAGTCTGTCAACGAGCAGAACACAGCGAAAGAGCAGAGTGTCATTCCGCCAACAAGCGAGACACTGACGATCTCGCTCTAAAAACTAAACTGATAATACAGTCGTTCTATTTTCGTGCATCTCTCTATGTTGTGTTATTATTTGCCTTGATTGCTAGATTAGATTATTCTAAAATCAAGGTTATTGTGGTATTGCCACCACCAACAACAATTCGTGGAGTTTATGTGTTTATGGGTCATGCAAACTACTATTGAATTTTTATTATCTTCTTTTTGGATTTAGCAAGACCTATATACAAACTGACTATTGTTCCTATTTGGACAGTAGAGGCGTTAGAAGCCTCTGAGAAATTAAAAAAAGCATTAGCCACGGTCCTGATACTGCATTCTCCAGATTGGACAATTGAGTTTCATATTCACACTGATGTCTTGAAATACGCAATTGGATCAGTTTTGACGCGGCCAGTGACTATAAGAAGTACTATCCAAAATTATCATAGCAACTGATTATATGACCAAGTGGGTTGAAGCCAAAGCTGTCAAAGTTGCTTATGTGAAATCTACGGCCAAGTTTCTCTATGAAAATATCATTATTAAATTTGGATGTTCGATCGAAATTGTCAGTGACCGAGGTACACACTTTTTTAATCAAACAATAAAGTGTTTACTGAAAGATTTTTTTGTTATACACAGATTTAGTACTCCTTATTATCCCATAGGGAATGGCCAAGTTGAATCTTCCAATAAGATTCTTTGCACTATTATGACAAAAACAGTTGAAGCGAGTCGATCTGATTGGGAACATAAACTACATGCAGCATTATGGGCATTCAGAACCGCTTACAAAAATAGTACAAATCAAACATCCTTTCAACTAGTTCATGGTCAAGATGTTGTCATGCCAATTGAATTTTTAATACCATCTTTACGAATAGCAGCAACAGAGCAGTTAAATGATGATAAGTCTTTACAACTACGTCATGAAGCGTTGCACAAATTGTGTGAAACAAGATTGATGGCAGTTTATGCGTTAGCAGCAGAAAAAGCCCACCGTAAGGCATGGCACGATCATCGATTACATAAAAAAGATTTGAAAGCAAGAGATCTCGCACTGATGTACAAAATTAAGCTGATCAAGAGAAAATTGAAGTTTACCGGTCAAGGCCCGTATAAAGTAAAGGAAATCTTGAACTATGGAGCAGTGATTCTTGAGCACTTGGACGAAAAACGGTTTGATACTCCTGTGAATGGCAGTCAATTACGCAAGTTTTGGTAGCCTGCTCCGCCAGTTCAACAAGCATGATCCAAATGATTTTTATCTTTATTTGTTTTTTCAATTTTTTGTTTTCACTACTTAATTGTTAATTTTGTTTGGAAAAGATAGTTAAAAAAAAATATGAGGAAAGGCTGATGAGCAAAAGTCAAAAAAGTCATCAGAATAGAAAAAGAGAAAAGAAAATATTTTCAAAATCATAATTTTTGATGGAAAATGACTTATAAAATCACTGCTTCGGACATGTGTTGCTTATACAAAATTGGAGACTTTCGCTGAACTTTCAGATTGTACATCCACTTCAGATATATCTATACTGACTTGGGCGAAGGTTCTTTTTCAGAAAAAATACCTGTTTTGAGTTAGACGAATGATCAGCAATATGCCATTTTGGAACCTTCGCCGAGCACCTTACTCTCCTCAGAAATCTTCGCTGACATGCTAGATGGTCTTAAAATGTCAAAATTAGGTTGGCTATAGGTTCAAAGCCTGAAAGTTGCATTTATGATAGTACTTGGGCGAAGGATTCTTTTGGGCGAAGGTTCATCCTTCGCCAGACCTGGAAAACATTCGTCGGATGGCTTCAAAAACCTTCGCCAAAATATTTCTAGCCTATTTTCATAGTACTGAACAAGCCTCCAAATTTTTGTTCAGAACTGATCAGCCCAAACTAGTATTCTGTGTAATGGACCCTCCAAATTCACCTATAAGTTGGCTGAATTCAATTCAATCCTCACTTGTGCTAGCGAAGCTCTTGCCAATTTTTCCAGCGACCAAAGCCTTCAAAACTTTTTGTACTATTTTCTGTTATACACTCGCGTCTATTACTTTCAGTTTTTGTCCTTTTCCATCATGTCTTCCACAGATACGTCTCAGTCGCCGTGTTACACTATCCATCGTGATTTATTATCTGCAACGGATATCATAATCCTTCCTAGCACAAGCATGGTCACTCAGTGGATAACCCTTGTGGAGCCTCTGCTTACTACAATGGGTATTCATCAGAGAGCCTTCTCAGGGAGAATCAACATGGATTTTATCACTCTTGCCTTCAGTACTTGGAAGGAGAGAAATCCAGATTTTATATTACTTTCCAGGGAGCCATACACAAGGTGCGCCTGACTAAGGCCGCCCTTGCTGCCATAGGAATAGCATCTGGTACCCAAGCCTCACCAAACCATAAGCAAGCCAAACAGACTATTAAGCCTTATATTGACATTACGAATGATTTGCACTAGACTAATGACGGCTACCTTCTAGAAGCCATTACTGATCCTACCATTCATGCCGCTGATATGGGCCCCATATGATTCGCGCTATTCTAATACCTAATAAATGTTTTTAGCCTTGATGAGGCTCATAAAATACATGTAAACTTGCGCCAACCTTAATTTAGAGCTTCAAATCAAAGCATGACCAACAAATGCATTGTTTCTTGGGCCCAAACCAGCAAAAGGTCCAACAGATCATTATTTTCTTTTGTGACATCATCTAAATAATGTTTGTACGAAATCATTTTTATAATCCATGTTACAGGACAAGTGATATATAGCCGAGGAGAGAGAGAGAGAGAGAGAGAGAGAGAGAGAGAGAGAGAGAGATGTCATTTTATGTGGTACTAAGTACATGTCATAAAGCCTCCATAAGACCGTGGCTTGCTCTCCCTCTCTCCTCACAATAAACTCATTTGCTTAGTATTATACAAAAAACCTGGAGCAAAAAATACATCATCACAAAATTTAGAGTTTGATTGATGAAACTTTTTTCTAACTTGAATCAATTCACAAGATAAAAACCAATAAATAAAAACCTGTTCACCTTGAGCCATCTTGGGTATTGACTTGTAAGAGTTAATTATAATAACCAGATGATGTTGTCAACACAAAATTGAGTAAGATGATGGAGAAAATGGATCATGTTCACAGTGGTGACATAATCTTTTTATATAATAAGAGGAACCTTTTTTACAAGCTTATGGTATTTGATATGATAACAGAAAGTTACATTGGCTCGGAGACTTTGATAACATGGATAACATGCTGAGAGTTATCACTTTGTACCATTCAGCAGCCAAGAGGACTCACTATTACAAAAGTGTCAAAGCTGTGACACTTCCAATATCGTCGACTCATTTCTGAAACAAATAATGTTGGTCTGGTGTGAGAAGCACAGGGAAGGGAGAGACTGATTATAATCAATGAGAGGAGCATTCCTTTATATGGTATAACTATTTTCCCTCCTAAAGGACATATATACTTCTGACTTGATCAAAAGCCAATCTTTTAATAGTGTCTTAAAACTAAAAAATGAAGTATTGTGATATAATCAAGAGATATGATGAATATGGGGGGTTGATGACAACTAGTTCAATGCTTCGTATAGATTGAACTAGGTTGACATCAAAAAATTAAAATGAATCAAAAGAATCAAGTTGTATAAATAAGGCTTCAGCATAATTTTCGTCTCCGTTTGAAGGTATATGATGCTCTAACAAGGGAAGTTGTTGCTCTGGCTCGAGATCCCCATCCACTGGAGCCTCGACTTCCGATACATCTGTTAAAATTTCACCCAGTTTGGTGTCTTCAGAAATAACCTTAGGCAAAAGTTTGAATCTCAAATCACATCGAGCTTCATATAAAGCCTTCCCAGTGGCTGGATGATCTATATGCTGGTACCTTGGTGGCGGAACCACAAAAGGCAGAATATATCTGTCAAGGTCTTTCTTAGTACCTCCAGTTTCTATCATATCTGATGTACTAGTCTGGTGCCACATGCTCCCTGAATGGCAAGGTATGGCATCAGCAGCTTTCAGCTCTGGAGGTGGTTCCACAAAAACAAGACCAAGCTCATAGTTGCAAATATGCAGACTGTTATCATTTGTAATGCCAGTATCAGCGTCACGAGGTGAATATTTACTTATAAACTTGCCCCAGGCGGCAGGACTGAAGTTGTGAGATCCACAGTACACCCATCCATATGCTATCCCCGAAGAATGTTGGAAACGTCTCCTTGCTACCTGTGCACGAGGTCATTCGCTTTATGTTAGTTTTTTGAATAAATGGAAAGGCATATATTTGAGTGCCTTCGACAGAAACTTTGAGATAACCTGACACAAATCCTTTTGAGTCTACAGAGCTTGTCAAATTACAATCTTCAAGGAAGAGCAAAACACAGACAAGTCTTTGAATAAATGCTTTGCCTAAAGGGACATTTCTGAGGCTATATACATCGATTGGGTCAGAGGTCTTTGATGATGGAGATCCATTTTGATTAGAAGTTTCTTAGCAACAAACTCTATTTGGTTGACAACAGGTTCAAATAGCTACTCATGTCTAGATTATAATGGAGAAAAGAATGCAAGCTCCATCAGTCTAGATGTAAATAGGAGAGCATACCTTTACATGCATAGCCACTCCCTCACGCTCTGCAGGATAGGGGACTGCATCATGTAATAACTGTGCTTCCTTCAGCCTTTTCCAGGTAGACTGCATAGGCATATGAGAATGGTGAACATTAAAACACTTGAAAATCAGGTGAAGCTTCTGCATCTCATTTCTAGATACACAGGATATGCTACCAATAATATCACTGTAGATGGCATCAGAGATTAGTCACTGAGGTTCCTGAATGTCCCTGCAAACCAAAGACAAACACAATCCTTCAAAAATGCTCTACGGTCCTTAATTGATAATGGTAAAAGACGAATAAGCCTTTGAGCAACTAATGTTCGACATGCAAGCCGTGCTTTGGCAGAAAGATGTCTCAGTCAGTGTTGTTGTGCAGAATCATTCAGTGATAGATTTGCAGACATGATCCATCTATTGTCGATGCAGAATACCAGAAGAGAATACAAACAGAAAATAAGTACAGTATTGTGATGCAACAGTTATGAGAATAAGGACTTGTAGACAACTCTACAAACTTCTAGATACTGCATCTATGCATCCAGTTTCACTTCTTGAAATCATCCCTTCATCAAATGTGGCTTACAAGAAGCGTTTGCAGTGCGAACCTCTGCAAACGAAAGTAGACCATAATGGGAATCCAAGCCTCCTCTTCCACGTTTGGCTCTTTCAATGGTCGGAAAAACTAAACCAATAGAGGGATTTTCCACTTCATGTGCTGCTGTCCAGCATCCCCACTGGCCAAACCAATGTACGTTAGGGTAAACTTCAAAAATTTGGATACAGCTACCAGCTTATGCTATGCCCACCACATGAGACTATTTCCTACTTGTCAAATCATTTTTCAGCTTCAACATTAAAATGCAGTTATATGAATAAGATGTCAGAGCTCAATTTCAAAATAGGATGAACATAGCCATTTTGAACTACCTATAGCCCACAATGATACGACAAAGGACCAATGGAACCCAAACCACCAAACAACTGCAAAAAATGAAGATTTGATCAAGCATCACAAAAACATCGAACTTCCACCAAATATGCACCACGTAGGAAGAGAAATAGTAAATGGTTCTGCAAGCAATCAATGATTAAAAAATCCACCAAAACCTACTTGGCGTAGAGCACCAGCCAAGAAAATCATCACCAACACTAAAAATAAGTCATGTAACTAAGGCACTAGTCAAGAAGAAGACCACCAATGCTGAAGAGAGGACCTACAGGTAGGGCACCAACCAAGAAAGGGCTGCCAATGCCGAAAAGAAGAGCTACAGTAGGATGCCAGCCTCCAATAGTGAAACAGTTATGAACTTTGCCCAAAAAAGTGCTCTATTATCAAGTTATGAACACAATCCATAGATTGTCGTAGCAACTGACATAATCATAAATGAAAGAGAAAACTAAAATACATCAGATATGAACTTAAGCTATGGCACTAGAAACATTAGCAAGAACTCTCCTACCTAGAGCTATAGTTCTACTAATCTACAAGCTGGAAATTGAATGTCTCTAGACCCTACTTATACCCAATAGGCATTATATAATAGAACCTTCTAGGTCACTTAGCATAAGTTTATGCACAATTAGGGTCACATGAGGAAAAATAGGGGCACCCTCCTAGTTGTTCTGCGAATAGTTGGTGGATCATAGCCAGTCCCCAAATATAAAGGCATAAAAGTCGCCTTTTGGCATGTACGTAAAATAAAAAGGCTCATGGCCAACGGATGTATAAAGAGAGCTATTTATAAGTAAGAAACGCAAAGACGAGTGAATTGAGGGGAGTACAAAACTCTGCCTAGACCCTTCAAGGATGCCTAGGGAGTGTGCAAGAGGATGCATAGTAGGCATAGGGGAGGTAGCAATTTGCTGTTGCACAAGCATAAGATACCTTCGAAGGCCTCAAACAAGGTTGAACATGTGCCAGGAGAACACTTGTGGCGGCTAGCCATGTGCATAGAGTGTTAGCTTTGAGACGTGAATATTCAAACACTCCTTATTTCATCTTTGTCCTTAACATTTCGTCTTCTCTTTAAGCTTGATTAATTTTTTTAAGGAAATCATGTATCATCTTTCAGAACTATACTTTCTCAATCGCATTTTCATTGGAAACATTGCAATAAAATTCTCTAGAGAAGCCTTCAAACAGCTTGTAATGTTTGTTTCTAGAAAGTAATGATAAATTATCTTCTGGGTGGAAAAGAGCAGCTACTGACTAGGAGTTTAAAGTTAGAGCAACCAAACCAAGACTACAGCCAAACAGCATGCAACAGAAGCCAAAAGATTTAGCTAATATTTCAACTCTCTAAGTGAAACAAGCAGTCCTTTAGAAGCATCTGCAAAAGAGTAAGCTAAGTGCTTCGAACTCACAGCAAGCATAAGCAACATCTTTCCAGCCAACATTGGAAGAAATATTCTAAGTTTTGAGTGGAGCTTCTATATTTAATTCCAATGTCATGCATCAGAAAACCTCTACAAATGCTGATAAGATAGAGCATTCAGCATTGCTATGGATAAATCAAAGCCCACCTCAGGATCTGATTCATTGGATCCTAATGAAGGGAATGCTCTTCGACCAACAGCTGCAGAGAAATATGCAAAAAATGGCGCATCGAGGGAGATTCCCATAGACGAAGAACCTAAACAAGAAGTCCAGAGATAAGCTGAGAACGCTAACGACCACTAGCTCCAGCTCGTCGAAAATCGAAAACATTACAATGCCTTTGATTAACATCAAGATGTCTGGATGTGCGAAGCTCTTAAGACACAGTAATGCAAAAATAAGAAATATCTCTACCACCTGAGACTTGTATTGAATTACCATAAATAAATTCTGTCTCTTCAGAATCTCGCCAGTTGTAGTAAGAAAGAATCTGCAAAATTTCCAACTATTTCTGAAAACAAAAAATGACATCTAATGCATGGTGTGCAAATCACTAGTAGCAATTTCGTTCTACATCATAGAACACATAAAAACCAAAATTTTGCACTCTAAAAGGTCATAAACCTATAACTTGGCTTTAGATATCACAAAATGTACATTGCACTTCTTTGACTCCATGTAAGAAATAAGGCATTCGCTACTAAGTCTTATTCTACTAGCACACTATCTTATGACATTGAACTTTTAATTCTCAAACTTGCCTTAAAATGCTATAGTAAAGGTTACCCTAAGAATGTTGCTCGAGAATGAGTTTTTTCCATATCAACATATTCCTTCAATTTTTGGAGATCTTTAGATACCAGATCTTAGCATCAAGTCATGAATTTTGTCCTCTTAAGTTGGATGTCCTTTGACAATCAATCACCAAACTTACAGTTTCTTCTTCAAGCTCGTATTCAAAGTTGGGTCTGATGGTTATAGCTTTTCAAATGTTCACTTCCAAGTGATGCAAGGAGAAGTTCTTGCTAAACATGTCCAACTGAGGTTATTTACAATTTCATGTCTAGTATGGGTAGATGAGACCAAAGCCACATCATCTGCGTATGGTGAATTGAATACCAGTATATCACTAGACATGCAACCCTGACCTCACCCTGACCAATAGCTCTAACCTAGTATGGGCAGGAGACTAGAGCAACATCATCAATAAATTGAATATCACTACATCTTGAAACATGCAAGCCTGCCCTCCACTCTAACCAATAGCCATCTTTCATACTTCATTTAATGGCAATATTTGTGATTGAGTTCATAGCATGTTCTTAGAAAACATTTTTGAAGAAAATAAGAAGGTGCCAATTCTTCTGATTTTTCTATCCATTTGCTTTCTCTGTAATTGTTTTCTCCCTCCGGATGTTCTCTCTTGTCCTTTGACTCTGAGTCGTCATTGCCCTAGAGTGTTGCCTAGTATGTTGCTACATATAGGAACAGGAGGTATTAAAAACAATTAATTTGGTTTTCATAGCCTCAACCTCCAAACATCTACTTCTCCCAAACATTTGCAATGCATAAAATGTGTTGTTGTAAACCCGCACGTGAAGATGAAACAAGAGCAACATCATCAACATATTGCAAAGTGGAGATCAAAATGTCTCCTAGACAACAACTTGGGACCCCTAACCCCCTAAAGAGTGTTGGTGAATATAGTGCTGGAAATCAGCTCAAATGCACATTCTGAAATCTAAAATGTCTTATCACCCTCTCATATAGAACCATCACTACAAGAACTGTATCAGAGATATAATGGAGGTCCCTCAACCTTCAAATAAGTGTATGACGTGATACTAAGTCAAAAGGACATGTAAATTCCACAAAGCAGCATATACTCTCCCCTTTAAGTATTGTCCCTCCTCAACAATTGCCTTCAACATGAACACATCATCTGTCATGGAATAATGTGCTCAAAATCCTGCTTGTCCTTGTAACAGTTGTGTCTCAATCTCTTTGCTCCATATAAACTCTAAGATGGTGCCATATAGCTTGGCCATAATATGTCCAATCATGATGGTGCCGTAATTATTGGGACACATAGAATTACCAAATTTATGGATGTGATTAACAATGTAAACTATAGTGATGGGGACAGAAGGCCTGCACCATGTGATAGAAGCCTGGCCTCAAGGTGGTCATCAATATCATAGGCACGATTGTGTTTCATACGATCAAGGGCTTCCTTGACCATGTGTGGAGTGAAAAGGGAAAACTCTGGAGGCTTGGGTGTAATGTTAGATAGGAGTGATTGTGGGGACAGTGTGTAATGTCGTGGAATGTTAGTGGGTCCAAGTATGAAGGCCTGTCAGGAGAGGAGAGCCATGAGAGAGAAATTCTCGAGAAATTCTTCCCAAAATGCCTTTGAAGATGAGATCTATTAGTATTCATTCTAGACATCAATGTAAGCTGCCTTGTTTTGTCTCATAAGGTCATGATATTGGCGTCTGGTGTCTCGAAGAGGATGCGAGGTAAAGGTACACACCTCGATGAGATCTTAGTGGAAGCCATGGCATTCTTCATCATACGAATAATTGTGAGGAAAAGGATGCTTGATATTTGGCTTAAAATTTGAGAGTGGGAAAGATAGAGGAAGCTATGTAAAGGGCACGTGAAAGAAAATCAGCTTGTGTATCAAAAGGGGTGTCATGGAGCATGACGTTAAGGAATGATTGGTGAGCTTCTTGGTAAACCGGGATTTGAGTTATGTTAAAAACATATCGAGGGGTTCATTTGTCAAGAGAAGGGAGGTGTAGATCCATTTGTCAAGAGGAGTTGAAGGTAAGACAAGAGTGGTTAATAGAGTAGTGGGGATGATGACAAGGTTTAAGACCTGGGATGAAGGCCAATGGTCTCATGAGTTAATCCACCACATTGTCCTCCACTGTGGTGATGACAAATAAATGTTGTTGATGATCTCCATAGGCCATTGTATATGACCAACTTGTGTGCCCCTCCAAGGTGTAATGGTTGCTCTCTGTGTGTCATAACTAAGACGCTATGAATATCCTCGTTCTGACAATGAGATAATGCTTGGTGAGATTGGCATATGGTGATAAACCTGCACTGGCAGCATAAGAAGAAGTCTCTGGAAGAAAATAACATGCTGCAATGTAGACATTCTGCTCAAGCCCCATGTCCACACCGATAACTCTAATCCAGAGATATTTGGCCTACTCAGTGCTCATCCCGCCAAATGATAGTAAGTAACTCACAAAACTAGCTATTCATGTTTTTGTTTGTAAAAGTTGGCATTGGAAAGCGATGAAATTCTGTTTTTGATGATTTATTCAGGATGCCCCTGTTATGCCACCAAGTATCTGGAAACTGTTTCTTTTTGGAGTGGGCAGGATTACTTATTGAAGCATGCTCCAACTTTGAAGGCATTCACACTCAACAAGAGGAAGGAAAGCTAAAGCAGGTTGGTTTTATACAGAAGCTTTAAACTTTGTTAAAGATCTCTAATTTATTGTTTTGGCTCTAATGAGCCTCTTCCACTGCAACAAAGATGCTATCCATACATGCCTATAGGCAGAAACCTAAAACAGTTTAAGACACAGAACTCTTTACAGCAGTTTTTATTTTTTCAGCTGATGCCGGAGTAGCTGTATGGCAGAAAATAGGAAACAAGCACATACCTCTTGAAGGCGCCAAACTCCAACAGAATGGTGCAATGAACCTAAAAGAGAACTCAAGGCTGCAACAATCTCTACACTGAGCATAGATTCTGATAAATGCAAGAACTCTGGCCCCTGTGCATAAGATAGAAAACTTCAAAGGGTTGACATTTGAAAACGATGCTCAGACTCAGCCAGCTCAAAAGGCCAAAAATCAAAGAGGCCAACTCAATGCTTGTTTTTCATGTTAAACAGAGTTCAAGAAGATAGAAAACTTCAACAGAGCTTTGCATTCAGAAAGATGCTCAAATTCATCAATTCAAAAGGTCAAAGATTAAGCATGGCACTCTGACATTTTTTTCCATGCTAAAAGAGCATAAAAAGTGAACTGATGATACATTGAGAAAACATAGGTTCAGAACTCACATGAAACACATATAGCATAAGCTGAACGTTCCTCTTACTCTGGCTTGATGCAGCCAAAAATGCTTCTCGTAAGGACAACTTAGCCTTGAAAGAGCAAAACCCACTATCACATAGAGTTGCAACCCATTTGGCCGTAGTTTTGGGCAAAAAGCCAAGATGCACATATGTCTCTTGAGAGGAGGATAATGAACTTTTCTCATGTGAATATGATCCTGCATTGAAAGTAAATCTATCAAAATATGTATATCAAAACATTGAGGTCCCAGAAACATTCATATTTGAAACTTCACTATATCCTTTACAATTCAGACATCAGATTGTAGTTAGTGCATCGATTCATTTCTGATGCTGAGGAAGAGCCACTAGATTCAGAGCACCATGAACTTTGGGCAAAAAGAAAGGTATAGCCCAAAGTGACCATGTATCAACAAGTTTCCTACCTTATTATCCTGCTTCGCTGAGCACTCTTTCTACTACTGTATCTACTTTGAACAAGAGTTGCTGATTGTCACAAACACGGCATCAGAAGCAGCCTAAGGTAATCATCAGCCATGCTGGTTAATATAATCAATCAAAATCACACCAACCTCTTTCAAGACGTGGTTCTTGACTGCATCCCACCAATAGAGGAACAAGTACACTCACAGCATTTGGATCAACCGAGACATTCATTTCCCGCTTCAAAATAACTTGGATCAGGCCATCTGCATCGACACTTCCTTTGCTACTAATTGTAGCCAAAGCACGCAACCTCACACCATTTGGATCAGCTTCAGGGCGAAACCGATGGATAATTCCCACAACTGTGCTATCAACAATGCCTAGGTAAGTTGAAGAAGTTTGCTTGGAGAAAAAATCCACCTGCATTAAGGCATGTGTTATGACACCACTTTGTTTTCCTTGAATCATAATTTCCAATAATAATAAAAAAAATTGGGTTAAAAATACCTAGCTTTGTTTGCTTCTAGTTTAGGCTATGGTGGACAGATTGAGGCCATTCTTGACACAATGTTGGAAATTCAAGAGTTTCTTTTAAAAGCTCATATATAGAATAAAAAAATCCGTTCCTAAGGAATGTAACGGCCATTCCTTAAAAATGATACCATACCCAATTCTGGAAGGTCTATTCCAGCAATGATGCAATTGACTCCCCAACACCCTAAGAGCTCAAATTCAATGCAAATTTACAGCTTGCTAGAAGAGAATGATCAAATACTGTGATGATTGCAGGCCATGAACTACTTTGACTGAGAAATCTCTGGGAAAATTTTCTTAAAAATACAGAATGATAGTTGTAGTCAATATCAGCCAGCATTGAACGTACAGTTGGCGCATCATTTGAAAAATATGGAATGCGTTGTCTGTGCAAGCCAGGGATCGAAGTAACCAGCGATGCAGAGGCCTTTGAAAAATCGTAAAAAGCCAAATCAACCACCCATCGAGCTTCTTCAGGTATGTCCATAAGGAGAGATGCAACAAAACTTGCAAGCTGGGCGGCAAAATCGCCAGCAACATTATGATGTTTAGGATCCTTCATCTGACCTTTAGAGAATTCAAACAAAGCTTGAAAATTTGGAATATCTTGTCGATAAAAGTCTTGCCACCAAACAGTGTTGGAAACGTGCAGCCACTACACAGAACTTTGAAACGTTATAAAATAGCAGAGAATTTGCAGAACAGTTACCAAGACAGCAGCATCCCTAAAGCACATATCACCATTCACATGTCACCTTAAAACATTTTGACATACAAAAAATAAATGTACATTCTCTCAAGTTTCTAGTAGTCACTTATATTCTTTAATTACTTTTTTAATAATATCAGTCAATGCTTCTGGTTAAGACAGCATGCCTTCCTTTGAAAAAACTATGTAATTCAAAAAATGGCTTTCATGAATAAAATATTCAATAAAGTAGCTCCTTGAGCAAGCTCCATCTGAAAGTACAGCAAGTTGTGATCAACATGTTTTATCAGCCCCAATTTAGCATATATCTTAAGCACCACTTTCCAATTTTTTTATGAATAAGTCTTTCTCCATAATTGGAATGGGGACAGGATGTGTTCATTTTGAAGATGAAGCAATTTTGGGATGAATCCTTTAAACTACAGTGAAAAAGTCATTTATCCACAGCTTTAACCCAAAGCTCGAGTGCAGCTCCAAAAAATGAAATTGGTCAAAGAGTGAACCTGTCGAGCATTTAAATTAGCTGAGCTGATGATAACACGGAGATTGCCCCTTCGCTTTAAAAGGAAGAACTTAGGATGATGACAACCAATTCCACGTCTTTTATGCTCACCTTTGAAACTACAAACGTCGGGAAAAGAAGGATATCTGCAACCACCTCCAAAGTTTTCATAAGAACAAACTCAATAGGCTACAAATAAGTCATCACTTCCATCTACCCCAATATGTTGCATAAAGCTTCATATGTGCCTCATACATCTTGCATACAACCTGGTAATTGCCTGTACACAAAGCTATTTAGTACAAGAATATCTTGTCTTTATTATGTATCAAATATCAGGAAGCACTTCTAGATGAACATATTCACGTCATAAACGATATATAGGCACATTCTGTTACAAAAAATTGAATTAGCATTTTTAAGTGAATGTTCAAAAAACAGGCCAAAATATTGAAGATACAAGTAATTGATTTTCTCATTGCTTCTTTTATGCTTTCATAAAATTCATTTCTTTTTCATTGTGAAAGTAGCAAAGTATGCAATTTAGTTATCTTCATTTTTTGGTTATCCAAGTATATATAATTGACTGCATGTGAAATGAGATCCTCACCCAACCCTCTAATAAGTAGTTCATTGCTTCAAAAGTAACTGCCAAAAGTAAGGTGATAATAGAGCATTTTGCGAATCGCTACTAAATTATCATGAAAATAGCTACATCAACTTACACAATTCTCAAATTTGGCCATTCCGAGTAAGGGACTGATGAGCGATTTGTGATTGATGGACTCCAACATCTTTCAGAATCATGACAACATACAGTCACTGGTAAATCAGGTGAAATGTTGTTGGAATGCATGAACCTGTAAAGCATATACGTATATGTACTTGTAAAAAAATTGTTGTTCCTTGTTCCCTTCTAGCACAAGACTACTACATGTCCTCTGAGTTGAAACTAAAACTTGATCTGACAACCTTTAACCAAACATGATTCAATGAGAAAGGCAAAGAAACTATATATCATAGCAAGTGTGCTTTTCAACAGAATCCCAAACATTTGAGCTCAAAACATCTTCAAGTGTAGGAGAAAATTATCACTATTATATCATACAAAACATTGCAAAACAACAAAATAAAGACATGCAATCCTTATGAGCTATAACCTTACAATAGCTAAGCAACATTCAAAACCAAATGGTAAAGAGTATCAAAAGTAACACAAATGGCAAATCAAGTTCAAGCATTATATATAGTGATTAGGTAAATTTCTTTCAAGTGTGAGCATGACCAAATCAATTCATGTCGACAAATTCTCTTAATTTGAAGAGATTATGCCACTATGCACACCTCACTAAAATCAGCCTAGAGTAGCTGATATCTTCTTGGAGACGATTTTTTGCTCTCACCTTGTACATACACCATACTATTTAATCTTATGTAACTTTTGGAGAACTAACATTAATATGCTCTCTCTCTCTCTCTCTCTCTCTCTCTCTCTCTCTCTCTCTCTCTCTCTCTGCCACGCCTCTCCATCGGAAGGCGGCCTCCCTTTCCCCCTCTGCCCCTGCCCCTGCCACACAGGCTGCCTGCGTGGCAGCGCTGGCTGCCACGCAGGCAGCGCCTGCCTGGGGGCAGGGATCTCCAAAACTGCTGCCGCCTCTGCCATTCTCGCCGTCGCCGCTGCCTCCTCTGCATCTGCTGCCCCAAAAACGATTTCCGCACCTACTGCTGGCCTCCTTCGGATCCCTAAACCTACTGCTTCTTCATCTTCTTCGTCCACTCAAGAACCGGCACCCATCCCTATACTCCCAGCAAGCCCCTGATTGAGGAAGCTAAGCACAGGAAAGAGAGGGTTTACTGCTGTTTTGTCGACTTCAGGAAGGCCTTTGATTCTGTTCCTCGCTCCTTGCTTATCCAGAGACTCCGAGATCTTGGCTTCTCCACCGACATCATCTTGGTTGTGATGGCGTTGTATGAGTGCGTCCTGAGATGTTTCCGGTGGCATATTTGATCATATTTGGAGCACGATTGGGGTGAAGCAGGGTTGCTCCCTTTCACCGGTCCTTTTTGGCCTTTACATTGATGAGCTAGAGAGAGTCATTACACAGTGTGGTGGTACTAGTTGCAGGCTTGGAGATCTCTTGATTGCTATCCTTCTTTATGCTGATGATGTTGTACTAGTCTCACCTACCAAAGAGGGCCTACAGCGACAGTTGGATTGTTTACAGGAGTTCTGTACTAGATGGGGACTAGGGGTGAACATTGGAAAGACCAAGGTTATGGTCTTCAACACTTCTCGAGCATTCATGCAGTGACAGGAGCTCATTTTTTATGGGCAGGTTCTAGAGGTGGTCCCTTCTTATACACACCTAGGGATCCTTTTCTCGAGTCCTACTTTCAGTATGAGACAGGCCGCTACCACTCGACTAGGGAAGGGGCACGCCTCCCTTGTTCAGCTAGAGCGGTTTTGTTTTCAGAAGTCCATTCAGGATGCTCGCAATAAGTGTCGCCTCTTTGATACAATTGTCACCCCCAAGGCTCTATATGCGGCAAAGGCATGGTGTACAGGTCTCTCGCCTCTTCACACTGGGTCAGTCTTTCACGATTACAAACCACCATGTTAGCTCGGATGATTCGAGCGAAGCCTTCTGTTCCACATGAGATTCTTCTAGCTGAGTTTGCAGTTCCACCTATATAGATAGAGGCAGCCCTTCAACTTATCACATAGCTCCAGAGGGTACCAGAGATGGACAGACGATATACACAGCTTGCACTATCCTCCTCACAATATCTTCATGATCAGGGCTATAGATTATCATGGTTCTCTCAGGCATCTCCCTCCTATTTGAGTCATTTGGTATTTCCATTGCAATGCTTCCCTCAGGCACCCATCAGTATATCAAACGATTTCTCTACCGAGCATATCTGGAGCGGACCTGGCGTCACCAGTTAGGGGTTAAGCCTGCTTCTAGCGGACCCACTTTCTGGAGCTAGATGCAGCAGGGATTCCAGTCCTACCACACTACTTGGACTCACGACTGTCACACTGCCTCAAAATCACACTGGGACAGCTCAGGGTGTCTTCTCACCAGCTAGCTATCAAGACTGGGAGGTTCCACAGCACTCCCAGAGAGGAGCGGATTTCCCAATTATGCTCTCTAGATGAGGTGGAGTCTTGAGGGGCATTTTATCTTTAGATGTCCTGTATACTATGAGATCAGAGGGAGATATCACTGCTTATATCGAGACATGCCTACCACTCTACGCTCTCTCATAGCCTATGAGGACCCCCGGTGTGTCGCTCTTATGATACGAGAGATGTTCATATTGCGGGACAACTCACCATTTTACCACTCAGCCCTTGATTACTTCTTTCTTTACCCAGGCGGAGATCACGAGATATAGTGCATGATGATGCTGATGATTATGACGATGATGAGGCTGATGGCCGTTTACATGCTCACAGGGATCAAAGACAGTGTACTTCTCACCATCACTCTATTGCCAGGATCACCAGACATCCTATACAAAGACACACTACACATACACGACGTCAGAGGGATCCAGCTCTTCCCCATGTTGCAGCTTGCATTACATCTTTCTACGGCATCAGCACGGACTCTACATCATGATATAGATGGATTTATTATTGTGCATATACTCTCTCATTTTTGCAGTTACCTTAGTTTGTACCGGATGTTTCTTTATTACATCTTTGGAGACGTTTAATACGCTCCCATTGTTACCACATACTTGACATGTATTTCATTAGTCTTATATGCTTCTGGCATGGAAAAGACATTAATAAAGCTTTCTTCTCTCTCTCTCTCTCTCTCTCTCTCTCTCTCTCTCTCTCTCTCTCTCTCTCTCTCTCTCATGACTCACCCCCCCTCGCTGATGCCCCACCCCCCTCACTGTTGTGGCAGCGTTGCCTGCCACGCAGGCAGCGGCGATGCATGTCCCCGCTCATCCCCCTTCTCCTTCTTCTGCTTCTTCTTCTTTCTCTTCTTTTTCTGCTTCTTTTTCTTCTTCGTTTAGCTCCAATCAGACCGATCTGGCCATTCCCCCCGGCCTCCTTCCTATTCCTATTTCCCAAAAATCTACAACTCCTCCGTCTACAACACCCATCCCATACACTCCCTCCAAATCAACCGAGCTTTTCTCCTCTTGAGAAGTTGACCAAATGAAAGCAGATTTCTAGCTTTTGAAACATGAACTGTCATAGTTGAAGGAATAGTGGTCCCTTTACTCAAAGAAAAGAACTTGTTGCAGTCCAAAGTTGCCTCATTGGAACAAGTGATCAGTTCTAAGCAGGTTTCAGCCTCAAAATCGACTACCACCATGATACGGGAGCTAGAAAATAAGATTGAGCAGCATAAAAAAAGAAACCCTTTCATGGGCAACAGTATTGAAGAAAGGCACCAAGCCTAGCGCTTGCATTTCCTCGGTCATCTCAGCCACCATTTTGGAAGAGCGGTCAAGGGAGCAAAAGGCCCATAACATTAGGGTTCATGGGATACCGGACACACAGAATGCCATTGCCGAAGTACGACTCGCATTGAGGAAGCTAGGCACAGGAAGGAAAAGGTCTACTATTGTTTTGTGGACTTCAGGAAAGCCTTTGACTCTGTCCCACGCTCCCTATTTATCCAGAGACTCCGCGACCTAGGTTTCGCGATGGATATCATTCTAGCTGTCATGGCTCTCTATGAGAGGGTTTTGGGTTGCCTTCATCATAGTAGTGGCATTTCTAAGCAGATATGGAGTACTATTGGGGTTAAACAAGGATGCTCTCTTTCACCAATTGAGTTGGAGCGGGTCATCTCTCAATGCGGCAGGGACGGTTGTATGCTTGGTCACATTATGATCGCTATCCTTCTCTATGCGGATGATGTGGTATCAAAATCATAGGAAGCTGTAAAGTGCAAAAAAAAAAAAAAAAAGCAACTCACCATAGAAAGATTGAAAAAGTAAAGAGTAAAACAACAAATTAAAAAACACATGAAAGATGAAGAGGAAAAATGATCTAAAAAGCAAATCTATGGTATCTTCACTTCAAAAATTAAATTGCAAACTATACAGTGTATGCACTTTGTGTCCACCGACTGTAGGAAGAATGATGATCTTAAGAAAATGACATAAAAAACTGAAAAAATATATCAAGGTCTCAAAAACTCATGAAAATGCTAAGTTATCGAGTGAATTTCTACTTATTAGATTTTGAAACTATCAAGTTCACTTCAAGCATCCTATTATGGGAAGAAATAAGATCAAATAGGGTGAAAAGAAGAGCAAAAGCCCTGGAAAATTGGAAATCTTAATGATGCATTGCATACAGATTAGACGATCTAGAGAAGAATGCAAACAAGTTGATATAGCAATGAAGTGTACACACAATTGAGGGAGATATCAATGATGTTCACAAGAGTTTGATGATAACAATCTAAATAAACTGATTTAGGCAAGCTATGCTGAAGTAAACTACCTAAGCTGGCTGAACTAAGAGCTAAGCAATGAACCAAATGGCCATCGATAACAGATTCTCAGAATTATTTATAGTCCTACAGTTTACAAAGTATGGCTAGAGGCCAAGTAACATGTGACCAAATGCCAAATCATGCCAAATCAGGGCCTAAGTGCCCATACGCATGAGGTTCATATAATAAGCCAAGGGCCCAAAGCCGAAAATTCCAAGGTACTGTGTTTAAATGGCCCATGACTCCTGAAGTCGCCCACCCACCATGTGGCAAACTACATGGCAGGGCTGAAGAGCAATGAAAGAAGAATGGTGGAGAGTTACTCATTTTTTGTTAGTCAAAGGTTCCTTATCTTTAGCTATACAAACACACAGGTACCTTTTAGACTTCACAAAAGGTATGTAGTCTTACCACTGGATGTCGCATGTGAAAGTTGCGACAAATATAGCCTGAACATCATCAAGTGGTGTGAGCAGCTCTTGAAGAGCTACACTTGAGCATAATGAACTTGAATGGTCCATCCATTCCAGCTTGTTTAGACAGAACCCGTGTGAACCTGGGCCATATTTTGCTGAACAAATATTGCTACATGGGTTTAAGCCTTCATTATCTCTAAAGAGACAATCACTGACTTCGCTGGTCGCTGCATGTATCATCAAACTATCCTTGGCTTCCTCCATTTTCTTTGGTATGAAAGGTGCCCTTTCCTTTTGATTCATTGGAATTGAGACAGGGCAATCCTCAATATGTCTGTCTGGTACACCATAAGTACTTCCAGGCAATATTTTGCTAGGTTTCCCATTTACCAGATATTCAGCTCCTTTGCTATTCTCAGAATGCAGTACAACGTTGGTCAGGGGATTGGATATGAGTGGAGCACTAACAACACCACCTACCTCTGTGGTAGTTTTTTTTTCACTTTCCACACATGCACCTTTAGCCAATAAGTATTGTCCTATCGTGCACTTCTTGGATGCTTCACATTTGTTAAACTTTATCTTTATCCCTTCAGAACAAGACGTCAAAACATTCTGTTTTTTCTCCTGTCGGCTTATGTTCTTGCAGTACTTCACGACATACTCGTTAGCAAGACATTTTTCTTCGGCAGAATGAACTAGCACATTCAATCTGAACTTCTCCAGAGGAAATTGCACTGTGAGACTTGGAGTAGGTATGCAACTCGAATCTATCTTTTCAATTACACAATCAGTGCTCCTGTCTAGTGCCAAGTATTGACTCTGCTTTTCCAAGCCAGTATGAGGTAGTGGATTGGAAAAACACTGATTTGCTGCAAGACATGGTGAGCTTAATCCAGTGGATTTTGCGGATTTCAAAGGGATGTAATGGGATTCAAGAATATCTACTTTGAGAGATTCACTTACTCTCAAGTCTGGACAGCAAAGTTTAACCTCTTGCTGTTCTTCAAGCACTAACGCTCTTACCTCAGAACTGCTGTTAGAATGACTACCACTTCCCAAAGATTGTCTGTCGTAAATGTCATCAAATCTTTTCAGAATATTCTCAGACGCCCTTGTTGACACCCTCCTTTTCCCTGCTTGAACAGATTCCATGTCTCCTTCTGTAAACCTGAGGGCCTCAAGGTTCGTATTTGATAAACCTGAACAAGGAGTGTATTTAACCAGTTTTGAATTGCTAGTAAGGTGTACATCTGCTGTTGGCTGTATCAAATTGCTTGGATGGCAAATAGCCAAAGACACTATGTCCAGTCCATCGCCACCACACTCTGTAATAAAGTTGCTAGTAACTTCGGGTATTAAACGAGGGAGCATTTGACACGAGCTGCTACCTGTAAGCTGGATAATCTCGTCCTGGTCCAAACAACCGTGTTTGAAGTCGCTAGTAGATAGCTTAACAGAGGAACCTTCACATTTCTTACTAGGGATCAAGCTCTCTGCAACGGAAGTTGGCTTCAAAGTACGCACTTCTTGTGCTGTTAAATACTTCTGAAGTTCAGGTAGACGTTGGCAAGGCCTTGCAGTCTCTGCTCTTTCAAGAATATCCAATTCACCTACTTGCGATCTAGCCATATTCTTACACCTGCTTCTCAACATTGTCAGACTGTTTTCCTCGTGTAATTTCTCGCGTTCATTTATTCCATTTTGGCTTATCCCTGACATTGTGCTTCCCTTTGAAGCTTCATTATCCCAAGCGGTTGAGACTGAGTTCCGTAAACTTTGACTCGCTTCAATGAGTTTTTCGGCAGACTTAATTAATAATGAGGGTTTTTCTCTTGACCTCATACTATGAAATTTATTTCCCAGAAAAATACCCTTTCTATATCCAGGATCCTCCTCTTTGCTCCAAATATAGCTACCACCATTGTCTAAAACCTTCCTTTTCTCCCCACAGTTCTTGGTATTGCTTATTGAAATATTGCCCTCAAGATGCGAGTTCCGATGTTTTTTGGAGAATCTACACATCGCTTCGTCTAAGCATTCTTCATGACAATTTCCTGACTTGGAGAAGGATGAAGAACTATTTCCAGTGAGCCAATGGCAAACCAGGGTATTAGTCCCATCCTTAGTTGCGTCAAAATTAGCAGCGGCTGATCTGATGCGGGAAGGACTCCCTGCCACTCTCTTTTGTAGGTGTGCATAACTTGATGTAGGTGAAGTAACCTTCCGCTTGTTGCCTTGGAGGTGTCCGGACGCCAAAAGATTACCTGAATTCGTCTCATACTTGCAGCAAGAATAGACGCTTTTAGCAGTGGCTGTGAGTTTGACAACAATAAAGCCAACGGGGTCACCAAAACGGGGATTCAAGGATCGGGATCCTTTTGCGGACTCAACTAGGGAAACTTCTGACCCTTGGTTTAAAACCTGGGAAGTTCCAACCCCAAGCCTCCGTCCATTTACGTAGATCCCATTCAAAGAACGCTTTCCAGGCTGCAGAAAATTAGAGATCAGTGCCTCTTTGACATATTTATCATTTGATGCTCTAACAATGGCTGAGAGGCCATTGCAATGAGCATCCTCCGATATGCCTTCAGCTGTTGAGGCCGAATTATTTCCCCTTTGCGAGGCAGAAGTCTGCTCAAAAATGTCCTTTGCTTGACTTGGCGTCCTATCTAATTCCGCATTCGCCATATCATTGCACAAATCTCTTCGAAAAGACTCGAGCAAGGGTGTAAGTGCGGTGCTTCCGTCTAAAATGGCTTCAGGTTTGCGTGTCGCATCGTTTCCAGCTTCCTCATTCTCATAAGCCTCGTTTTCAGAGGCTGTTTGACGAGCTTTACAAAACGATGTCGAAGATCCATCAAGAAGGTAGAGCAATGAATCTTTTGGATCCAAGTAAATTTGGCAATGTTGCCGACTCACTCGTTTGTCTTGAAAGATTAAGTCGCAGGTGCTTTTCGATCGGCCTATCGTGTAAAATCTCCCAGGAATCACATCCAAGTGTCTGCATACAGCACCACTTTTCGCATCGAACATGGGCGAAGCAAGCGGACGGAGTCTGTAAGCAGCATGTCCATGCTTGAACATGACATCGGCCGTGAGGGCAGTAACTGCCGCCTTTCCTTTGCCACCACTGCCACTCATTCCCTCTCTCGATCCAACACTTTATGCACATTGGGGCCAGACAGGGAAATCCGAACAAAATTACCAACCAATCAATGCTCTAACGAAGCAATTTACAAACTTAATATGTACAGGGTTGGACAGTAGAGCTACAATAGATCAATAAACATTTCCCTTCTGTGAGAGTATTTGGGACTATTGATGTCGAATTTTTCGCTCATAACAACATCTAGAGAGCAATCAAGAGCTACAGAATTGGGAAAAATAACCAAAACTTATTGAAGATTATGAAGGATTTTGAGCCTGGAGGATAAATTAATCCGTTTGAGCAACCTAAAGTTCTCCAACTGAACATTATAATAAGTCTGATTCATCGTTGAGTTTGCCAATATATCACAAAGCCCGAAAAGAAAAACAAATCCTCGAACGATTTATAGCTGTTTCTCTGACTTCAAATGATGCCAAAGCCTGCATGCTGTAATAATTCATACTCTATAAGAAGCGCATCAAATGCCTGGCAAAGCTGCATCGGCCATTTCGCAAGAATCTAAAACCAGACCACTGATCCTCTGTGACAAAATCTGAAAGCTATTCCAAATCCAAAATAAATCATTGATCTAGGTAATAAAAGCGATCAGAGATTACAAATTTGCGAAGCAGTTTCTGGCACCGCTGATGAATTTGATTACGAGCTTTACGTGCATTCCGCAACAAAATCAGTCCTCATTAGCGAAACCATAACAGTCGAGCGCAGCAGAAAAGAAAATAGAAGAGAGAGAGAGAGTGAGAGAGAGTGTTTGCGAGGGTAGCTTGTTCGTGAAGATTCAGGGCTCCCACGCCACGCCTTCTATGTGGCCATGTGTGGCATGTGAAAAGTGACCTAAATCAAAACTATTATGGAAGGAGCCGGGCCGGGCACAAGCCATTTTGCCCGGTAAGGATTTTCAGAATCTTTCGGGCAAGGCTCAGAAGGGGGCAGAGCCTAAAAAATTTTGGAAAGCCGAACCGGGCAGAATGGCCTATGCCCAGCCTCCTTCCATTGCGTAATGGATACTTTAAAAATTTTAACATACTCATTATGAAGCATAATGAGCAATTTGACTTTTTTTTAACCACTGTCTGGCGCCTAGTGCGCAGGCTGGAATGGGCGTCAAATTTTTTAAAAAAAAAACAGTAAAATATTTTGCTTTTTAAGGAGCCCAAAAAATGGGCATAATATGCACAAAGTATCCATTACGTCATCTAGAGTGAACACGTGACATGGAAAGACGCTCTAAGGCCCCTCCCCAATTCTTGTTATGTTTGTTAAGGTTTTTGTTAACATATTTTGTTAGCACTAATTGTTATATTGTTTGCCCATTTGTGTTATTTATTTTAGTTAGTGCTAACCTAACAAATCCCAAGCCCCAACTAGAGTTATATAATTGGTTTAGTTAAAAATTTCAATCAGCACTATCTGAACCAATGTATTGGGACCATGAGTTAACCAAAATGAAAGGGCATGGTCAACTAATAGGTTGCTATCAACTGGCCCTAAACTCAAAATTGGACCAATTAACTAATTGTATGTGGGGCAACACAAATAAACAGAGATAATGGCAAGTGGGGCACAAGCCTAAGGCTTGCTCCCTACTTGTGTTATATCTCTCAATTAGAGATAACGTAACTGTAGGTATTGTCCAATATATACTATTATTATGAAAAATCATTTCGAAAATTATTGTTGCATACTAAGTTAAAATTCCCCCACATTATTTATTAAAAGACACGTGGAAGCCACGTAAAAAAAAGTGTAAGTGCACAAAATTTGAGCATTCCTCATAAAAATCTCACACTCTTCAATGCTTATGATATTTCAATTGTGCAAGACAAATCACACTTCACAGCTAAACAACTCGAATAAATAAACACTATAAAAATATGACTAATATAAAAACCACTAAAAAAAAGTCTTGCTACACAATGTCTTAAGTTTTTAACATTCCACTTATCAACTAACTACTCATCAACAAAAATGATAGCCTTGAAAAAAATCTTGTTACAATTTCTATCTTAACATTAGGCTTACTCATCCTACTCATGAAAAAATCCATACTCCTCAATGAGGTCTACATTCTCATCTATCATGATGTCCTCACTTGCTAAAAGCCCTTAATGAATGTTAGGTTCTGTAAGGTGAATTGATACTCGGGTTATACCCCCCTCCAAATGACAATCCGGTTCTCAACCTCAATCCAAGGCTCAAAGGGACTCGACGGTTCTCAACCGTGGCCGATTCTTACAAAAGAGCATGCCCGCCGGTTCTACATAGAAGCCGATTTTTGAGAAATAGTGTACCCGCTGGTTAGGGTCTTTAGAACCGGATTGATAACCGGGTTGAGAACTGAAAAAAAAAAAAAATCAATACCCGGCCAAAATGGTATTGTCCCCACCTACAATTATATGGTATGGTTAGAAATTTCAGTTACCACTTATTAAATAAGTGTATTTGGGACCCTGAGTAAATCGAGTTAAAATGAAATGGTTAACTAATAGAATCTAATCAATGTAGTCAAAAATCTCTCACGCAATAATTGTTTCTCATAAATGCGTCCAATGTCCATAAAGGGGTCACCCTTCACCATGGCACTCCATTGTAGCCACAGTCGCACTTCAACAAATTTCCATTCACCACCCTCACCAACATTTCATGCAATGTTCTACACAAGCAACTCGAATCACTTCCTTTGAGCATCAACACCTCTTTCAAGCAAAAGCCGTCTTTAACTGCACTAGCACCCTCTTCCAAAAGCACCAGCACACGCATCCACTCTTCCCAGTGCATTGCAGTATATTGGGAATTGGCATTGGAGCTTCTTCCCACATTGGTAGTTTCTTGGGCATTAGCAACTCCTTCCAGGACATTGGCAACTTCTTGGGCATTGGTAGTTGTATGGGCATTGGCAATTAAAAGAAAGCAATAAGATTTGTCAAAAGGCTTGCAAAAGTATCGTCGATAGATCATCCCTTCCAAAAGCCAACTGTTGAGAAACCACAATAGGTTTGAATACTGCATTGAATCCATTATCTCATTTCCTAGGCAATTCAACTTTCTTTCCCTGTTCTCGTTGACAATTTGATGTGTATGTCATTGGTTGGCAACAACCGTTGGAGTGGAAGCAAATTTGCACCAATTAGATAGGTGGAGTACAGCGAATTAGTTGCAAAGAATAGATTCAACATATTTGTTGGCAGTAGATGGGTGAAGAGGCAAATCCGTTAGCAACAACAAATCCACCTGATTTGTTGGCAACAGATGCATGGAGGGGTAGTGTCGGTCCCATTGAGCAACAAAAATGTCTCTCATAACAACACCATCATTTCCAATGAGCAAAAGAAATCATGTATAATTATGAATATCTAGTGTGGCTTGGGGTTTGTTAGGTAAGCCCTAACTGCTAGCACTAATTGTAGATTGTACGGCAATGCACCAATTAGTGCTAATGAAATATGTTAACAAATCACTAGCTTAATAAATAATACAAGAAGTGGGGCATGTAATTCCTATACCTTGCTACTCAAGTCAACGTATGTAGTCAAGTTCATGGATTCTTTTCATGAATTTGTGCATCCCCTCAACCAACTATGCATGTATTTGTTCCATCACATTTCACTTGTGAAAAGCATTGTGGTTTGCTCTAGCTAGTCACGATACATGTAGGGGTCTTCATCATCGGGTTTTGACATTCTGAGAGTAAATTTTTTGCGAGTTTCTTTTACCCATGATCTCACAAAATGGTAACACATGTTGTGCTATTCTTTTTATGCCACTACATGATTTTTCAAGAATAAGAAATGTGGTTTTATGCATATTATTAAAAAAAAAGTGTTATTAAAGTTGTAAAAGCTAGCATGTCGGCGTGCTAGCTTGCAAATTTTTTACTTTTAAAAAAATGAAGTTTTTTTGAAAAACTTTTTGAAAAAATAAATTCCTTTTTGGAGCTGATTTGGCTAGCATGCCAGTGTGCTAGCCGAGTAAATTATAAAATAGAAAAGCTATT
Source organism: Diphasiastrum complanatum (assembly GCA_029204225.1). NCBI lineage: Eukaryota > Viridiplantae > Streptophyta > Lycopodiopsida > Lycopodiales > Lycopodiaceae > Diphasiastrum > Diphasiastrum complanatum. The sequence goes on from CM055099.1 coordinate 31,665,931, forward strand.
TTGACACATTTGAGAATCAAATTTTGAATTAAAACATTACTTCAAAATATTTTTTTCAACCTCCAAACATAGTAAGCTGACATGCTAAGTAAACAACAACAAAAAAAAAATTACAACCTTTAAAGATAGCACGCTGGGTCCGCTATATGAAATGGGGAAAAAAGATTTGTAGCCTCCAAACCTAGCAGGCCGGCGTGCACGGCCTGACAGCCCGGAAAAAAACAAAAAACAAATTGCAACCTCCAAACCCAGTACACCGACGTGCTCAAACTGACCGAAAAAAAAAAAATTGGTCAATTTGAATACGTCGGCGTGCTGGGTTTGGAGGCTACAAAAAGAAATTTTAATTTAAAATTTTTTTTACTTTTTAACTATGTACCAAACCACATTCTTAATAATAAACATTGAAGTAGTAGTGTAAAAAAGGTAGCACACCATGTGCTATATTTTTGTTGAATCATGGCAAAAAAGAAACTCGCAAAAAATTTACTCACAAAATGCCAAACCCCTTCATGATCCACCTTCGAACCCTATTTTCTTGATCAAGCCATTGCAGTGCAACTAAAATAGGAAGTGGTTTCTCCTTTCTTGTCATACGGTAGTTTGTTCCCAAGGGAGTAGTGTCGCATAAAGATACCGACAAAAAGCAAATCCAACAATCAACAAATTTAACAAACATCAAGGTAGCCATAAACATGAGAGAGATGGAGGAGAAAGAGAAGCAAGGACATTCAATGTTGGTAGATTCTCCACCAATCTTTGATTGCACGTGAAAAATGAAGTACATTGTGCCACTATTTATAGTGGAGAGTGGGCATTTGGCCCTATTGGATATTGGCCAAATTCTATTTCCTACCTACCTCCCCGCTAACAACGCCAAAATTGTAGGGCATTTTTGTCATCCACCGTCAAAGCCTATTTTCTTTATCAATGCAAATAGGATAGGAATTGTTTTCTCTTATCATGTCACGTAGTATATTGTTCCCAAGGGAGTAACATCTATTCACAATATGTTACACAAGCTCATAATGAAACCCTACTCACTAACAATCATGCAACGTAAATCATCAATGGTTCAAGCTTTTCTCTCTCTCTTTCTCTCTCTCTCTCTCTCTCTCTCTCTCTCTCTCTCTCTCTCTCTCTCTCTCTCAAACATCAAGGAGCAATAAACATGAGAGAGATGGAGCAAAAGGAGAAGCAAGGACATCCAATGCCAAAATGGTAAACTCTCCACCAATTTTTTATTTAATATGAAAAATGAAGTACATTATGCCAGTATTTATAGCGGAGAGTGGTGGGCATTTGGCCCTATTGGCCATTGGCAAAAATTTATCTCCCTAATCATTTTAATTTCAATATAGGTGAGAAAAACCTTTTATTCACTAACTTGAATTTTAGGCTTCTAATTGATTTAATTTCCACAATGGCCTTAAAATCATTTTTTTCTAACTAATGAATGAAACAATGATGTGATCACTGGGTTGGACTTACACATGCATAGTGTCAGAGCCCTCCACTTATATACATGGTGTACCACCAAATGCCCAACAACTCCTCATAAAGTTACATCAAGAGGGACTAATGGTCATGGTGATCAGTCTAGGGGGAAGGATAAAAAGGGTGCTATGACTTCTCTATCCGTAATGGACTTTTGTTTAGGAAAGGAAAGGTTTGTGTGCCTGATGTGCATGTTATTAAAAATAAAATTCTTTATGAATGTCATGACTCACCATGCATAGGACATCCCGGCATACATCGTACATTAGATTTGGTACGAAGGGACCTTTATTGGCCAAAACTCAAGCCCTTTGTAAAATCTTATATGGTCAAGTGTGACCAATGCCAGTTGAATAAAGCTTAATGCCATAAGGCCGGTGGATTGTTGCATCCATTGGATATCCCGGATAAGAGATGGGATAGTATTTCCATGGATTTCGGGTTGGGTAACCGCGGATGAATAAACAGCATGATGCAATTTGGATTGTGGTTGACCGTCTTACCATCGTGAAGGCTTCTGATTTAGCTCAGATATCTGTAGAGTGTCTGTTTAGACTTTACGGATTACCAGTTGATATTCTGAGCGATACGATCCAAAGTTCACCAGTCACTTTTGGTCGACCGTGTTTGCTAAACTAGAGACGACTCTGAGCTTGGGTTCTTTTGATCATCCTGAGACGGATGGACAGACGGAAAGAACAAATCAGACGATGGAACAAATGCTTTGGTCATATGTTTCCCAACGACAATCTGATTGGGATAAATATCTTCCATTGATTGAGGGTGCCTATAACAGTAGTAAGCATTCAGCTACCGATTATGGCCCATTTATGCTTATGTACGGATTTGAGCCTAGGTCACTCATTGCGGTAGAAACTCGAACGATCAAGTTTCAAAAGATAGAGATTTTTTACATTATATGCTAAAAATCTTATGGATTGCACATGAAAATGTCTAGAGTGCTCAGGATAGGGACCGGCATTATGCAAATCTGAAAAGATCATCGAGAGACTTCCAAGTCGGAGATTGGGCATATTTGAGAATCTGGAAGGATTCGAGTGTAATGTGGACCGGCAAGCATTATAAATTGTCCCCTACATATAGAGGACCGTATAAAATCTTAAAAAAGATCGGCTCCTTAGCTTACCAATTGGAACTCCCGGAAGGATCTCAAGTGCATCCAATATTTCACCTAAGACGACTCATGAAGAGTCTACATGAAGAAGAGCATCTTGGATCTGGAGATCAATTGGACCTGTTGGATGAATCATTGGGTGTATCTCGACTTGAACCCAAAAAGATCTTGAATACAAGAACTAAACAATTGAGAAATCGTGTAGTTACCGAGCATCTGGTTCGATGAAAGGGATGTACATACGATGATGATTCCTGGGAACAGGAGGGAAGCTTAAGGAGGAACATTCCCAGTTTTAAGTTTTGAGGACAGAACTTGAGTAAGGGGGAAGAATGTCATGCCCATGACTGGTCTCGGCTAGTGTGTCCACGCTAGGGACCGGTAGACCAACACCCCGTAAGTTAATTGTGTACACAGTCATAATTAATGGTTGTAGGCCTAAACACATGGTGGTGGAGTTGGTATGGGTCTATTAGTGAGTCATTAGGGAACTGGATGACGTGGCCTAGATAGGCTGTAGAGGTGTCTAGTGAGGTGTCAAGAGTGCACTACTAGTGGTACATGGGCCTTGGAGAGTATAAGTATACCTATTGGGCTCTCACTAGTGTATGCTTGATTCTGTAATTGGTAGCTACATGTTACTAGTGTGATTCCTCTTTCCATGACTGTGATTGATCTATAGCTTGGAGGATAGATCTGTATGATCTAGGTTTGGTTGGGCTGGTTTATCCACCACCTGTTCCCTTGTGTTGTTGCTCTGATTGGTATGCTTAGATCAATATCCTGTGTGTAGGACTTTATATTGGTATCAGAGCCATTCTAAGCAGGATTTTGCCATTGAAAGTGCTGTGGAAAATCTTGACGTTTTCTCGACATTTTGGTGGAGTAAGCAACAAGTGGTGGAATTTTGGATTTTTCTTCCCGTTGGAAAGTTTTTCGAAGTGCAATCGTTTGTGTGGTAAGTGCACTACCAAGATCACATTCGGTTTGGTTTTTTAAGCATTTCGAATTGATTTTTTTTTAAGAAATTTTGTTTTTGGTTTCATTGTTGCCGATTACTTTACGGTTGGCACTTTATCGAAGCAACGGTTTCTTTAGAGGTTATGCTGAAATTTTTTTCTCTTTAGACTTTTAGTTCTTTTCTTCGGTGGTTTTTGTATTTAGTGTAAAAATTACAGCAAATAAGGATCCTAAAACACTTGAAATGATGAGGGAAACAATAGATTATGATTTCATAAGATTAGCACAAGTTGAACCATCAAAATCCATCAAAAATCTATGCTTGAACCTCACTAAATGGCCCAAATCCTTGAAGAAGGCTTCACACGTGTGAAAGTACGGCCTCCCACAGTCTGAGTACTGTACACCAGACCTACATTCACTCCTATAATCATTAGTAATCACAAGTACTCAAACAATTATGAACATAGAGAGCAATTGCACCATTATGAGAGAAAAAAACATAAAATTGCTTGATTGATTTTGGTGAGATATCATCACCTATATATACATGATCCATCACGGTTTTGGGCAGGTATGAGTAGCCCTAAACCTATCCCTAATGCTAATTTTGGTGGATCTTTCATCCCTACCAAGCTAGGGTTGGAATCTTGGAGATCCCTCAACAATGCAAAAATTACCAAAAATAGCTCCTATTTTTTCTCCCTTGTATCTAAGCATAATTTGGACTCATTCCAAAGGTTCTAACACTTAGGTCTACTTGAGAACATCCTTATGAATGGAATCCTATGCTATTTGGCACGTGTGACAAGCCAATCATGACCATCTAACTATTTACAAGTCATATGACCAAAACTAGTCAAGCTAGAATTGTGAATTTTTAACACTCCTCCTCACTATCTAGCTTGGTTTAATCATTGCTTTACTAATCACTCCAAGTGATGATCTGAACTTCATAAAAGGTGTCTTTTGAAGTGGTTTAGTAAGTAGATCAGCTACACATTCATTGCTTGGAACATGCTCCAAAGCAATCTCCTTGGCTTGCACCATTTCTCTCACAAAGTGATGGCATATCTCAATGTGCTTAGATCTTGCATGGAAGATTGGGTTAGATGCAAGGTGTTGGGCTGATATATTGTCATTGTAGATGATTGGTGCCTCCTCTGAATCCATGATCTTTAGTTCCACCAATAATCTCTTGATCCAAAGTACCTCCTTTGTAGTGGTTGTCAAAGCTTTGTACTCGGCCTCGGTTGAAGATAGAGATATAGTTTCTTGCTTTTTTGAAAGCCATGAAACCACACCTTCTCCTATGAAAGTTGAATAGGCACTTGTTGATTTCCTATCCCTCTTGTCCCCTGCAAAATCTGAATCACTAAATGCATGAAGGTTAATCACATCTCCTCTATATAGAATCCCAAAATCCAATGTACCCGAGATGTATCTTAGAATCCTCTTAGCCTTTTTCCAATGGATATTCAATGGCTTTTGCATGGATTGGCTCAACCTACATACACTAATGCTAAGATCTGGTCTAGTTATAGTGATCCACATTAAGGAACCTATAAGTTGCCTAAACAAAGTGATGTCCATGAAGGATCTTTCATCACCTTCATTTGGCACTTTTACATCTTGCTCCATTGGTGTGTCAACACTTTTGCATACTTCCATCTTAAACTTCTTCAAAAGACTTTGAGCATAGTTTACTTGACTTATAAAGATAAAATCAGACCCTCTAAGTACTTCTATGCCTAAGATGAAGTGAAAACACCCTAGATCTACCATCTTGAACTCTAAGGATAGATCTATCTTGATTTTTTCAATACCATCAACACTATTTCCACTAATGATGATGTCATCTACATAAATGAGTAAAAGTACAATACCAACATCATCAAACTTAATGTAAAGAGTGGGATCATATTCACTTTGAACAAAAGAAAATGAAATAAGATAGCAATGTAGTCTTGAATTCCAAGATCTCGAGGCTTGCTTCAAGCCATAGATGCTTCTTTGGAGATGGCATACTTTGTTCTCCATTCCATGCTTGATGAACCCTTGTGGCTGCTCCATATAGATATCTTCTTCCAAAAAACCATTCAAGAAAGCATTAGAGACATCCATTTGACATAGAATCCATCCAAAATGTGATGCAAGTGCAATGATTAGTCTTATTGTGACCATCTTGGCCACGGGTGCAAAAGTTTCCTCATAGTCTATCCCTCTCTCTTGAGCATAACCTTTTGCAACTAATCTTGCTTTATGTTTGTTAACACTCCCATTTGCATTCAACTTAAGCTTGAAGACCCACTTGCATCCTATTACATTCCTTTGAGGTCTCTCAACAAGCAACCAAGTTTCATTCTCAATCAAGGCATCATACTCATCCAACATAGCTTTATACCATTCTTTGGATCTCAATGCATCTTCAACATTAGACGGTTCTTCAAAACTAGATAAAGCATAAGAAGTGGATGAGATACCCTCAACTTGCTGTCCTTTGCCTTGATATGTGAGCCTTGATGGCTCCACTTTTGCCCTTGAAGATCTCCTTGGTGTGATAGGTAGGTTTGGTGCTTGCTCCTCCATGAGCTCCTCCTCAAAACCAAGATCTTGCTCCTCGGCCATCTTCTTCTTGATTGTTGGAGCACTTGAGCCTTCTTCAAGCATATGCATATGATGTTCATCAAAGATGACATCCCTTGAAACAACAAATTTGTTCAAGGATGGGAGATAGACTTTGTAGCCCTTGCTTGAGCTTGCATATCCAAGCATGATCCCTCTTGTGGAAGATGGAGCCTCCTTGGTTCTTGTTTCCAATGGCACATGCACATAACATATACACCCAAAAACTTTCAAGTGATTAAGATTGGGTTTCTTTCCATACAACATCTCATAAGGAGTTTTGTCTTCAATTGCTTTGCAAGACACCCTATTCATCAAGTAGTTTGCACATACAAGAGACTCACCCCAAAAGGATTTGGGCAAACAAGCATCTAATCTTAAAGCCTTAGAACATTCACATAATGTTCTATTCCTTCTTTCAGCAACTCCATTTTGTTGAGGAGTGTAAGGACAAGAAGTCTCTTTCTTGATCCCTTCCTCCTCACAAAAGGCCTTGAACTCATTGGAGATGAATTCTCCACCATTGTCACTTCTAAGAATCTTGATGCTATGATTATGATGCTTTTCCACAAACAACTTGAACTTTACAAAAGTATCAAATACTTGAGACTTGAAGGAAAGTAAGAACACCCAACAATATCTTGAGTAGTCATCATTGAAGGTTAAAAACATGGATGAACCTCCATTAGATTTGGTGCTAGCAATGTGCACATCCGAGTGTATGAGTTCAAGAGGATGAGATGACTTTGTGATGGAGTTAGGAAACACCTTCTTATGTGCCTTGGATAAGGCACAAGCTTCACAAACCTTGTCTTCCTTCCCAATAGACCTTGGTAGGCCTAAAGCATACTCCTCCTTGATCATAGCCTCCATGGAACCCGAGTTGACATGTCCAAGTCTTTTGTGCCATAAAGTAAAGGTAGATATCTTGCTCTTCTCAGCCAACATGACAACATTAGTATCCACAAATGCATCCAGCTTATAAAGTTTGCCAAGTCTAGTGCCCTTAGCCACTATCTTACCCTTCTTCTTGATGAAACATTCATTTGAAACAAAGTCAACATTGAAACCATTGTCTACCATTTGGCCAACACTTAGTAGATTCTTTGTTATTGTAGGAATGTACAAAACACCTTCTATGTTGATCTTTTTGGAAGATCCTAAGCAAAGGGGAATGCTACCAACTCCTTCAATCTTACAAGCTTCATCATTTGCTGTATAGATAGACTTTATAGGTCCATCATAAGATAAGAGAGAAGAGAAAAACTCCCTTTTACTAGTCATGTGTGAACTAGCACCCGAGTCAATTCACCAAGGATCTTCTCCTTTGAAGCTTGTTGAAGAAAATATGGACATCATGAGAGAGTCCTCATGTGAACTCTCCTCCTCCTCCTCTTTGCTCATGTTGGCTTGGCTTTGATCTTTCTTCCTCTTGAAACATTCCGAGGCATAATGCCCCATCTTGCTACAATAGTAGCACTTCACCTTTGATTTGTCCTTCTTGACTTTGGTGGTTGATGGAGATGCCTTTGGGGGTCCTTCTTGATCCTCAAGCTTTGTAGACTTCTTGAATGTTGATCCTTTGCCTTTGGACTTGCCTTTGCCTTTGGTGAAGAGAGCTTGGTCATATCCACCTTGGATGGAAAGCCTATCCATCCTCTCTTGCATTTGGCTCCTTCTTGATTCCTCGGCCATGAGTGTGCCTTGGAGTTCTTCAAGTATGGGTAGCTTACCCATAATTGCATATCCCTGAACCAAATTGTCAAATTCAAAGCTTAGTCCATTCAATATGAGTTGAACAAGCTCTTCATCCTTGATAGGGTCACCTATAAAGGCTAGCTCTTTGTTCAATTCCTTTACTCTTAGGACAAAAGTATGTGCACTCTCTCCTTTCTTTTGATAGCTTCTATAGATTTGATTCTTCAAAGCTAACATTCTAGTTTGGTTCTTGGATTCATAGACCTTTTGCAAAGTCTCCCAAGCATCTTGAGCTGAAGTGCAATCTCCTACCTCTCTTAAGAGTTCATTTGCAACATTCATTTTTATGCAATGTAGTGCAACATTGCACCTCTTGATGTATTTGGCTTTTTCTTGAGGATGAATAGGTTCACCCTCCTTACCATTTACAATTTCCATCAGATCTTGCATGATCATGATAGATTCCATTCTAACTTTCCATATGGAATAGTTAGTTTTGTTGAGCCTTTCATTAGTATCCAAAAGATAAGCATTTATAGATGCCATCTAGTCTCCTAGTCAAGGACTTGACACAAATGAAGGTTACTTCTATTGATTTGATTGAAGGTATACCTTATCCCACTTCTTAGGGACCTGAAAAGATCAGTAATAGACTTCCTATAAAGATCTAAGAATGATCTCTAACAAAATCAAATCATAGAATACTAGAAACAATGCACTTGCTTGATTGAAGTAGACAATACTAGTAGAATTGCCCCTCTTTCTATAAAGAACATTAAAGCTTCCAAATGATCTGATCAAGAGTGAATTTCAGCAACCTAATATACTTCCAAAATCACTTGTAAAAGATCTAAATGGAACTTAATGAGGTTGCAACACAATCTACTATCCAATCACAAGCAAAAAATGATCAAAATTGATGAAAAATTGATCTAATTTGGTGCATAAGTCAAGCAATGGTTGGACTGAACCTAAATCACTTTAGGAGGTGCCTACTACACCTTAGAACAGCCTTGAAGAGTCCCCAAAACTCTGATCTTCGCTCTCCTTGAATGCTAGAAAGCCTCCTCTATGAAATCACCTCCAAAACTCGCTTAGAAATCAATGCTTGGAGCAAGCAAAACTTGCTATCTTGGTAATGTGAATTGAATTCAACTTTGCCTCTGGTTTTAGACACCTAAACACCTGCAAATGAAGTCACACAACACCAATCTCCAATGTATTTGACTCACTTTGAGTTCTAGAATCAATAGTAGATGCTAAGATCCAATCTACACAAGATTTAGATCAAAAATTGTGATCAAATTGAATGAAAACCAAGGATTTAGCTCATTTCAGCCTTTAGGCTCTGATACCATGTAAAAATTACAGCAAATAAGGATCCTAAAACACTTGAAATGATGAGGGAAACAATAGATTATGATTTCATAAGATTAGCACAAGTTGAACCATCAAAATCCATCAAAAATCTATGCTTGAACCTCACTAAATGGCCCAAATCCTTGAAGAAAGCTTCACACGTGTGAAAGTACGGCCTCCCACAGTCTGAGTACTGTACACCAGACCTACATTCACTCCTATAATCATTAGTAATCACAAGTACTCAAACAATTATGAACATAGAGAGCAATTGCACCATTATGAGAGAAAAAACATAAAATTGCTTGATTGATTTTGGTGAGATATCATCACCTATATATACATGATCCATCACGGTTTTGGGCAGGTATGAGTAGCCCTAAACCTATCCCTAATGCTAATTTTGGTGGATCTTTCATCCCTACCAAGCTAGGATTGGAATCTTGGAGATCCCTCAACAATGCAAAAATTACCAAAAATAGCTCCTATTTTTTCTCCCTTGTATCTAAGCATAATTTGGACTCATTCCAAAGGTTCTAACACTTAGGTCTACTTGAGAACATCCTTATGAATGGAATCCTATGCTATTTGGCACGTGTGACAAGCCACATCATGACCATCTAACTATTTACAAGTCATATGACCAAAACTAGTCAAGCTAGAATTGTGAATTTTTAACATTTAGATTGTTGTCTATTGCTTTTTAGGAGGGAAAAGGCAAAAATATACTAATCATTTGGCTGTGAGTGTTGGTGTTGATTTACAGGTTTGCATGGCAGTCTATTATGGAGTTACAGGTTTGTGCTTCATTTTTCAGGAAACTAACAGTGTGATTGTAGGGTTTGGAGCCTGTAAAGCCATTTCTTGGAAATGGTTTGGTTCAGATTTAGTGCTATTCAATGTAAATTTGGGCTATTCAAGTGTGATCAAGTGTGATCTGCAAGAATTAGTTTTTGAGAAAATTTGGGCAGCATATCCCCTGTTTCTCAAGCACAATGATTGCAAACTCTGCAAATGTGTATTGTAAAGCTTTGCTTATGCTTGTAAATAAGTAAAGAAAAGGAAAGATAACTCGAAAACGTTGGTAGGGTAGTGTAATCTGCAAAAAACAGCAGATAGTTTGCCTCAAGGCTTCCTGTAAGAATAAGCTTGAGAAACTATGAACAAAACTCTAAAAGTTAAGGTAGAGAATCTGCTGGAAATCCGCCCTCTGCCAAGAACCTGCAAGAAACTTGTTCAAGATTTGTGCTAGCTGGCTGTGATGCGCCCATCTGCGCCCTCCAATAGCACCCTGTTTGCACATAAGATTTTGTTTTTTGGTTGGTAAAACGGGGGATTCTGAGTATGAACTCTTTCATTTGCTTTTAAAATCTCGTATGCATTATAATGTTGGTGATGTGAATGTGTTTTCATGTTTTAACACCAAAAGTTCGCATCAGGAACAACAGACAGCTATTGCAAGATTTGAAACAAGAGTTCAGTGAATTTTTTTTGAAACAGCTACCGGACTACCACCAGCTCGGTCAGTAGAACATAAGATAGATCTTTTGCCTAACAGCCATCCTATCTTCAGACAACCATATCGGTTTAGTCAAAAGGAAGAGGAGGAAGTGGCTAGGCAAATCAAGGAATATCTCAGGATGGGACACATTAGACCAAGTAAGTCTCCATGGGGAGCACATGTCCTTCTTAAGAGTAAGAAAGATGGGAGTTTCCGGTTATGCGTAGATTACAAGGGTCTGAACAAACTTACGGTAAAAAATAAATACTTGTTGCCCAGGATGAATGATCTCATAGATCGGTTGAATGGAACTTAATACTTCACAAAAATTGATCTATGTACGGGGTACCATCAGGTCAAGATACCTCCAGAAGATGTATCTAAGACTGGTTTTAGGACCAGGTTTGGCCACTACGAGTTTCTTGTTTTACCCTTTGGTTTAACTAATGCTCCAACTACTTTCCAGCAAATGATGAACGATTTATTTCGTCCATATTTGGGAAGTTTGTAGTAGTGTTTATGGATTATATTTTGATCTACAGCAAAACACTCAAAGAGCATGCTAAGCATCTCTGTACTGTCTTATGTATCTTAAGGCAAGAGAAGCTTTACGCAAAAGAATCAAAGTGTGTTTTTTTTGAAAAAAAACTTCTTTACCTTAGTCATAAGATTTAGGCCTTTTTCTAAAGATTTTCGTACTCTTAACAATATTACAATCTGTGCACACGACATGGCCAAATTTTTCCGAGATAAATGTTTTTTTAAACGATGGAAAGTGTGACATTGACAGGAATGAAGGTTTATCTATATCAAATTGGCAAAAAATGTTATAAGGAAAATACCATTTATATTTAACGCTAGGTAGGTAAGACCAGCTGAAAGTAATATCATGAAAGAGTTTGTCTACAATACCAAAAAGTCTGCATAAAACGTGAGCATAAAAGTGCTTCACATGGATAGACTCAAAAACTCTATTACAGTAACATAAATGCAGAAAAAGTCTGCCTGTGTCACTACTGGTGGAAAATTGGAGACGTCTGGTTGCTAAAATGCTGATTTGCCTTCTAACAGTTCCTCCTTCATCCTGCACATCGATTAGGATATGTAAAAATTCAATTTCTTGATTCATAAGTCATCCTTGTTGCCACTGTCTTCTCTTTAAAATTTGAAAATCGCTTTTCATTTCCTGTTCTTGATCCAGAAATGACTGAGTTTGGATTGTTAAGATTGAAAGAGCATGTCCTTTTGTTCGAATTCGCAACATGATAGTATAATCTGGCAAGTGGCAATTGATCTTGAACATTGTTGGACGCCATTGATTTATTAGGATCGAATGCTAATTGAGGTAAGCAATCATTCCATCATGTTACTACAGACGCCAACATTGTCAAATCGTTTGCAAAAAGTGCAAATTGCCTAACAGTCGGATCTAGCGAATGTCTATACTCCGTCGCATAAAATTGTAAGGCTCGGTTGAAATCCACTTATATTTGTCAATTATATACTTGGTGGATTATGGGCCAATTTAGAGTATGGATTGTGGCTTGGTCCAATGGAATCCCCATATATTTTCATTTATTTCGACGTGGCATTGGCAAATAATATGGATCTACCCGCAATTGATGAGGGTTGGTAACATAACTCTTGATGGAATCCAAGGTTTTCTCAAAAACTATTGTTCTCCATGCCGGCTGCTCTCCCAATGTTGGTAGCTTGTCCAATTCCTTGCTCTCCTCTATCTCGAAGGTCTTGAATTTAATGACTCATCCACCCTTCGAGGACTCATGCAAATGTTGTTGTATAAACGCTTGAAAATGGTCCTTGATGGTGATCGGTTTCTGAAACAATGGCCTGGGCCTTCAAGTAGTTGGACCTTCTTCGGTGGTCTGGTCATCTGGTATATCTTGTATTTTTGGCCCATCCAAACCTGTATCCAAACCTCTCTGATCTTGGTATTGAGGTAAGAACTGCGGCATCATAGGAACTAGTATTTGAGGGCCGGCTTCCAAAACTTGAGTGGTTGCCTTTTCATAATCTTTAATTATTGCTTTTGCCTTTTCCAGCTCAATTGTTGTCATATGTTTGAGTCTATCAAATTTTTCTTGAAACCCTACCAATGAAGTTCGGTAGGTTTCAACTTTTCTAAACAAGTATCGAATTTCATCCGGTGTGACTGGATGATTACTTGCGGCTGGAGGTAAGAGTCACGTTCAAGGGTGGTCGCATCCAAGTCACCTTGAAGGCGCTCTCGTTCAAGCTTAGCCATATCTAATTGACCAACCAACAGCAACACCTATTGTTTAGCGTCTTGGATGGCTTTGTCCACTTGGTCTTAGGCTGTTGTCAAGGAATTCTGAAGAGCCGTCACATATTCTTCAAGGTACTCAACAGCTTGTTGTGCGTTCTTCAGGGCGGCTTCAGACTTTGCCTCATGTTGCTTGGCAATCTTGAGCTCGCAGTCCAACTGTTTGACTTACCAAGATATTTTCTAAACCTAGGTCAGATATGCATGTTTCCATACCCTTTTTCTTGTCCAACATGGTTTGGATCACTCGCGCAAGGTTTGAGACTAAACCCAATGCGTCACCAGAATCTACGTTCATGGCGGTAGTAGCAGCAGCAGGAGCAACACTTGCAGGATTTGTGCTTGTATGGCATTGATGTCATGCCGGTTCTTCTTCTTTAAAGTTATCTTCTTCTTCAAAACCTTCTGACGTCGTGGTGTTGAACTACTTCAGAGATATAAGTACATGATCAGCCTTGATGGTATCTGGTGCTAGTTTGGATTGATCTTGTTGATCTGTCTGAAATGATGAATCAAAAATTGTAGAAGTATCATGGAACTGTTTGAATCATGTTCCAGGGAATTGGAGATCAAAGGGCCTTGGGCTCTTGGGCATCTCAAAAATTTCATCTGGCCCTAAGGGATTGGAATCATTGAACATGTCATGACCAGTGATTTTCTAAGTCATTTTTCATTAAAAATTATCTTCTGAAAATACTTTCTTTCAACTTTTCCAACTCTGATAACTTTTTTTATTTTTGATCATCATTCTTTTTTTTTTGTCTTTCTTTTTTTCTTTTTTTTTTGTCCTTTTTTTTCTCTTTTTTTTTTCTTTTTTTTTTCTCTCTTTTTCCAGTCTTTTCCAAAAGAAAGGAAAAATCACTCAAGTAAAAAAAAAACAAAAAAATTGTAAAACAACAAAAAAAAAATTGACAAGGTATTGGATCATTCTGGTTGAACTGGCTGATCTGGCTGCCAAAACTTGCGTAGTCGGCTAGCATTCTCTATAGTGTTGAATCTTTTTCCATCCAAATGTTCTAAAATAACCACTCCATAGTTCAATATTTCTTTTACCTTATACGGTCCTTCACCTATGAACTTCAATTTGCCTTTGATCAGTTTCATTTTATACATTACCTTCAGATCTTTTTTGTGTAATCAATTATCGTGCCATGCCTTGCGACATGCTTTCTCTGCTGCTAATGCATGAACTGCCATCAATATGGTTTCACAAAGCTTTTGTAAAGCCTTATGACACATCTGTAAGGATTTCGCATCATCCAACCATTCCGTTGCTGCTATGCAAAAGGATGGTATCGGAAATTCAATTGGCATAACTGCATCTTGACCATAGACAAGATGGAATGGCGTTTGATTCGTGCTACTTTTGTAAGCTATTTGTAGCTTATGTTCCCAATTAGAACGGCTTGCTTCTACATTTTTTGTCATAATATTGCAAAGAATCTTATTGAAAATTTTAGCTTGACTGTTACCCCTTGGATAATTCAGAGTACTAAACCGATGAATAACGAAAAAGTCTTCCAATAGACACTTTATCGTTTCATTCACAAAGTGTGTTCCATGATCACTTACGATCTCGATAGGACATCCAAATCTAGTAATGACATTTTTGTAGAGGAATTTAGCCATTGATTTTGCATCTGCAACTCGAACTACTTTCGCTTTAACCCACTTGGTCATATAATCAGTTGCAACAATGATATATATGATGGCTTGAGATCCTCTTGTCGCAAGATGAATAGGACCAATATAATCAAGGTCCCATTTCTCGAACGGTTCTTGCAATAAAACTAGATGTAAAGGTCCATAATTATGTCGTGTAGATCGTCGTGCTCATTGACAAACATCACATGACTGAATATAATTTTCTGCATCTTCATGAAGTGTAGGCCACCAACACTCTGATTGTAAAAGTTTGTGAACAGTGATAGCTATTGAAAAATGTCCTCCGCCCATTCCATCATGTGAAAACATTATAAGTTCAGGTACTTCATGCGTCAAAACAGATCTTTGAAAAATGTCATCCATTTCTCGGTGATGCAATTGTCCAGCAATCAATTGATAAGGTTGTGTCTTAAGAATCAATTGTCTCTTTTGTACTTTTGTCAAGGAATCATTAGGTTGGCCTAGTATCAAATATTCAACAATATTCGCTACCCACTCAAGTACTGCTTCAACATATAATAAAACAGCATTTGGTAGTTCATCATCCACTTCAGTACTAATTGGTGCTGATTTAATCCTTGAAACATGGTTAGCCAGATAATGTTATTTGCCTTTTTAAACCATAACTCGAAAATAAAATTTGATCAATAAAAGTAGCCATCTTGCAATACGCCATGTGTTACATGTCTTGTTCACCAAATAAAGTAACGGTTGATGATCAGTATAAAATGCAAAATGCATTGCCAACAAATCATGTCGAAACTTCTTAACAAAAAAATTATGGCCAACGCTTCGCGTTCGGTTGTCGAATAATTCTTCTCCAAATCCGTAAGTTGCCTGCTTGCAAGCCTGATAGGATAATCCTCTTATATTTACCTGGCTACGTCAAAACTGATCCAATAGCATATTTTGATGCATTAGTATGAACATGGAACTCAATTGTCCAGATTGGAACTCGTAGTATTGTTGCAGAAGCTAAAGGCTTTTTTAATTTTTCAAATGCTTTCAATGCCTCTACTGTCCAAATTGGTATAATAGTCAAATTGTATATAGGTCTTGCTAAATCCGCAAAGAATAGAATAAATATCCGATAGTAATTGGCATGACCCATAAACACGTAAACTCCTCGAATTGTTCCTGGCAGTGGTAACTTGGTGATGACTTTGATTTTGGAATGATTTGTAGCAATGTCATGTCTTGATATCACATGTCGAAGGACAACTCCATGAGTGACCCAAATTTGACATTTTTCTAGATCTAAGGAGATTTGGTATTTGCGAGAATGTTCAGATACTTTTTCCAAATGATCCAAATGGTCTGTATCGGCACTATGGACTCTGAGATCATCTAAGTAGATTTCAAGGAATTTTTGCAAGTAGTCCTTAAAGGCAAACTGCATTACTCTTTGAAATGAACTAGGTGCATTACAAAGTCCAAATGGCATAACTGATAAGTTATTCTAATTTACAATCACAAGATTATTAAAAGTTGTTTAATTGATCAATAGATCGGTTATTGACTAGGAGCGTGAAGATATTGACAAGATGTATGAAATCCTGTGTAAATATGCAGTATGTCGCATTCCTTGCACCTTTCGCAAAAGTGTCGCATTTTTTCGGGCATCTAAAATGGTTGGAACTTTGAGCACACTTTGTCGCATTTGTTGCATAATTTGGGAAGACCTTCGGCTGCCTGAAAAGTGAAGTAGAATTTTTTGTCGCATTTTAGAAAAATGTGAGATGTGCGACAATCAGTTTATTTATGCAGACTGCGCAACAAACAATTCATTTTTGCAGAATGCTTTTGAGAGAGTAATTTTCCTTGAGTGGAAAAAGGAGGGCAGTTAGAGTGAGTAGGAGAACGATTAACTCCAACACATGAAAGGACGAGCCGCCGCTAACTTCTCGACAAAGTCAATAAATGAGACCAAGTGAATTTCTGTGGTACACCTACTCATGTCTGATAAAACACTTTTCCTAGTTCTGGGACTCCAGTTTGGGAAATATACTCCCTGGTAGCTTGTGCAAGTGGTCCTCAGCTTGTTTTCTCTAAGTAGTGGTTAATTCCTTGCAATGGACCTGTGTGTTGTGGATTGCATGGTGCCGCTTGCAAGAATAAGTGATGTTAACTTCAAACCGTAAGATAATTCCTATTTTGGGACATGGTTATCACTAGCTATGCATGTTGTGACCTAGAATCTATACAGCAGTGATATAACGTGAGGTAGATTTGTGAGAAATTAGGCCTCAACTATCCTAAGAAGTGTTGATTGTTAAAAATGCAGGCAATTCAAGGAAAAAGGGTGTAAAAAATGAACATTATCACAGAACGACATAAATTACAGACAAGCATGCACACACACAACACATAATCAATCAATACATGCCTAAGGAATAGCAGGGCTCATAACCTACCCCCATTCACTACCATGTCCAGAGGGATTCCTTCGAGGTTCTTAACTTTAGCGTAGCTCGAGGCAATGATATGATCAATGATATAGGGGCCTTGGCCAATAAACTTAAGTTTGCCCTTATGTACTTTTGTCTGTTAGAGAAGGACTCTATCTCCTTCTTTAAACTCCTTCAGGTTAATGTGGTGGTCATGCCAATCTTGTTGACGTCTTTTGTGCACTTCTTGTGTGTGCATGCCAATGACTCTTGTTTCGCAAAGCTTATGGAGGTGGAATAGCTGATGGGCAAGGATCTGACTTTTGTCCAGTTTCAAATGTAGGCTACCCGTAAAGATGGGATGTAGAATCCTACAACCATCATGGCCTCTTGTCCATACGTGAGTTGGAATGGTGTCGTGCCAATGGCCTTCTTGGGTGTTGTCTGATACGCCCATAGAGCGACATGTAATTTGAACTCCCAATCCAACCGACTGGCTTTCATCATCTTTGTGAGAATTTCAAATAGAACCTTATTCATGGACTCAGCCTGCCTGTTACATCTTGGGTAATATTGGGTACTTTTTCGGTGAACAACTAGGAAGGTCGATAGCAAGTGTTCAATTACTGTGTTCAAAAAGTGGGTACCCTAGTCGCTGACAATTTCTACCAAATCGTACAATGCTCTGCTCATAAAGGAACCAAGCA
The DNA here is from genome assembly GCA_029204225.1 of Diphasiastrum complanatum. Lineage (NCBI taxonomy): Eukaryota > Viridiplantae > Streptophyta > Lycopodiopsida > Lycopodiales > Lycopodiaceae > Diphasiastrum > Diphasiastrum complanatum. The sequence goes on from CM055099.1 coordinate 31,683,770, forward strand.
GTGGTCTTGGCATCGACAATCTTTATTGCCCGAGCCTCCGCCCACTTCATGCAATAATCTATCGCCACGATAATATATCTTGCCTGTGTGAATCGCGCGGCGGGATTGATTGGTCCTACATAATCACTACCCCATTTGAAAAATGCTTGTTCATATAAGATTGCGGTTAAAGACATGTAATCTAAAAATTGTGGCCTTTTGGCTCTTTGGCACACATCACAAGCTTTACAAAGTTATGAGTGTATTGCTAATGCCTACCTCTTGATTATGGTGTAGTTCATATCCGCAGATTTCAATTGCCTACTAAGGAAACGGATTGGATAGTCCTTCTTGTACTCTCCTGGTTGAGTTAGCACTGTACTAATGGAAAACTTCAATGCATCAATGTGGACATGAAACTCTTTCATTTAATCTGGAGCTCGCAAGATAGGAGCAATCATCAAGGCGTGTTTGAGTTCTTGGAAGGCCTTTCTCTATTCACTTGTCCACTAAGGATTTATGATCACTCTATATATCCATCGTGCCTTACTAGCAAAGTTGCAAATATGGCAACGATAGTGATTAGCATGACCCATAAAACAATAAATGTCTCAGATTATTTTAGGTTCTGGCCTCTCAAGTATGGCTTTGATCTTCTCTGGGTCAGTGGCAGTCCCATTGCATGATACAATGTGATCAAGTACGATGGGTGATCCATATTTGACATTTTTCAGGATTAAGGGAAATCCCATGTCTCTGACATTGTATAAAGATACATTTGACTACGGCCAGGTGTGTGGATTCTTCCGAGTGCACCCCAAGGTCATCAAGATAGATCTCAAGGTTGTCACCGATGAGATCATAGCATCATGCTTGCATGACGCATTGGAAGGTGCATGGCACATTACACAATCCAAATGGCATAACTCGCCAACAGAAGATATCCCATTCCATAGCAAAAGCTGTTTTTGGTTGGTCTTCTTCAGAGATAACAACTAAGTTGTATCCGTTGAAGCCATCCAAGAACGAGTAAACTTCGTGCCCAGCTAGGTTTTCCAATATGGATTCGCCATACAAGATTGGAGAATGATCTCTTTCTATGGAAGCGTTTAATTTGCGGTAGTCGACACAAACACGAAGCTTTCCATTTTCCTTTGGGACCACAACGATAGCTGTATATTGGCCTATTGGCCTAGGGCTTAGCATCCTTCTTTAAGGCCCTGATGTTGTTCTGTATTGAGGTGTGCTCCAATATGGACAAACTTGTTCTCTGTCTCATCAGGCTCTTTAAGATTTAACTTCATGGTTCGAGCGGGGCCATCATATGGCTCATCTCCCTTTGGCTCTCGTTGAGCTTGAGGCAAGTGGATAGCTACATCTTCAACTGTGAAGTTCTTGAAATGGTTGGGCACATCAATTTTCTCGATTGTGTAAGGCTCCTTAGTCCTAGACTTAGGTGGATCTTTTGGGGTCCTAGCTGTGTGGCTTGTGGACCTAGAGGATTGTGTTTTTCCTGGGGTTTCTCAAGCTATCGTGAAATCCCAAGGAGGCTTAACTTGTATAATCTTTTTCATTTTCTTGCGGATAGCTTCCTTCGTAGTTGGTTTCGCATTCGCCTTGTAAATGGTGTTTCTTTATGGCTTGGGTGTTAGAAATCAATGATAAACTTGATAGTTACACTTCTTAGTTACTATTCACGATGTACTTTATAATTGATAGCTATTACCAGTTGTAACTAGTCGTAGGTAGGGTTCAGGGTTTATTTGTACATTTTACATTTAGTATGCAACTTAGTGTGAGAGTGCATGTTCTTCTTTCGTCTTCTTTGGTGATTGCTTATGGTGAATGCTTGATGTTGTTTATCTGATTATTGACATGGTATCAGAACTGCGATAGTCTTGCGTGCCTGATCAGTGGTTACAGCTTGTCATAGGTTCTGTAATGAAGAGAGAAACTCCTTCACAGGAGGTGAAAACTTGGAGAGACAAAAATGGCTAGAAGGAATCCTTTCTTGGTGTATTTTGTAGGTTTTGGAGCCCAAAATCATCAGTGGAGAACGAAGACACAGTCCGGAGGCATCAGAAAGGCCAAGGCAGCATCAGACATATTGAAAATCTGTTGAGTGGAGAGATTTTTACAATACTTCCTAGCTTTTGTGAAAAGTGCCATTTGTGAGAGAGGTTTTCCAAGAAATCTCTCATTTGTTTGTTTGAGAAACTACAGATCACACTAGACAGTGTCTAGTATTGCCATTCAGAGTTTATGAGGCTTCATACTTTTCACATTATTGATTTTTGCCTTTTGAATGATCACACACTTTAAAATATTCCCTCTGAAAATTCTTATATTTACTCTACTTTTTATCCTGGTCCGTACTGATACTGGATCAACGCACGCGAGCTAAAAAAATTCCCGAGCGGTTGTACACCTGCGCGCCAAACCGATATCGCATATCCGTACCAATATCAGATCGACGTGCGCGAGCCCAAGAAGGTCCCAAGCGGTGGCAGTACACCCACGCACTGAGGTGTACAACCAAGAATATAAAGTTCTGTGGTGTGATAAATTTGGAGACAAGTTGTGTGTTCAGACTCAGCCATTTTTTTGCGATCCAAACTCATCTATCTAGTAATGGCAATTCTAAGCGAAAGCGTTCTCAATGAGTCAAGAAAATTGGAAGGAGCTTGATTTACCTTACCACGACTAGACCAGATATATACTATGTTGTTGGCATTGTAAGTCAGTTTATGGCAGCACCTATGGAAATGCATTGGAAGGCAGCTAAACACATTTTGCATTATGTGAAAGGCACTTCAGATTATGGCTTGATTTACAAGAAGCATGATGGTTTACCTGAGTTGTGTGGCTATGTGGATGCGGATTGGGGAGGTGACTATGATGATCATAGATTCACCACAGGGTATGTATTCCCGGTTTGTGGTAGTTGCTTTTCCTAGTCTAGTAAAAAGCAAAGTACAATTGCTCTATCCACCACAGAAGCAAAGTTTAAGGCAATGTGTAGTGCAGCACAAGAAGCTATATGGTTGAGACAAATCTTGGAAGAAGTTGGCATGAAGCAGAAAAATCCCACAACATTACATAGCGACAGTCAGAGTGGCATTCAGCTAGCAAAGAATCCAGTATTCCATGCGAGAACAAACACATTGAGATCCAGTATCACTTTATACGTGAGAGGCTGCTGAGTCGTGAAATTCATGTTGTTCATTGTAGCACAGAAGAACAACTAGCTGATATTTTCATTAAGCCACTTGTTGGAGAAAAGTTTGATAAGTTTAGATCTAAGCTTTCTGTACTTAAAGTTTATTGACTTTAAAGCTATGTATATGACTATATAAAAAGTAAACCCTAATTTAAGGGAGAGAGTTAGAATTAAAGTAGAATCACTTTGCTACTGTACTGTGGGTCCTATCAATGGATAAGGATCAGTTGGCCTCGCCACGAGGCAAGTCGACGGGACATGCGTCGCGCCAATGGCAACCTGGGGATGCATGGGTTGCCTGAGTGAACAACTATATGTACAGTGTAATTTCATTTTGAGAAATGCAGTTGCTATGTGAGCTTGCAGTGGAGAGTGTTTTCTGTCTGTGTTACTGTGTAGCATGGTCTGTGTTCCTGTGCAAAGCAAATTCTAAGTGAGAGATCATGACAGGTGAAGAGACAAGGCCGATTGAAAAAGATCAGCAGGCATTTGATAGGAGAAAACGGAAAGCACAAAATTTCATCAACTTATCAGTTAGAGAAGCAATTATTCCCTACATTTTGGATTCAGAAGGACCAAAAGAAGCATGGGATACGTTGAAGGCATTGTTTGAGACAACAAACACATCTCGAGTGCTATTCCTGAAGATGAAGCTACACACATTACGAATGGATGATGGTGCAACCATTGTCGATCATCTACTGAAGGTAAAGGAGATTCGAAATCAATTAGTTGCCTTTGGAGAGCGAGTTCAAGATCGTGAGATCATGCAATTGACATTGAATAGTTTGAGTGAGTCACATCAGATGTTTGTGACAAGTATAGTAACATGGAAAAATCTTCCAACCTATGAATAGTTAGGTGGATTGCTTTTGCAGGAAGAACAACGTCAAGAGAACTTGAGTCATCACAACAGGGGATTTGATCAAGCTCTTGCAGTTAGAGAATGTGGTGGCAGATTTGGTTGTGGAAGACACCAATCAAGAGGTGAAAACTCAAATCGTGGATCGTTCCAACAATTTCAAAAACAATCCAATGATGGCCTGAATCGAGATAGTTGGAATCAAGATTGAGATCAAGGGCGCGACTATTCCAAGAAAAATAAACTTGGAAATCGTAGCTACTGCAACAAACCTGGCCATTGAGGGCGTGAATGCTTCAAGAAATAGAAGGAGATAGAACAAAGAAAAGACACATGACAAGCAAACAATTATGCTGATCAACATCAATTTGATGATGATTATTATGAAGAGATGATGATCAACATCAATATGATGATGATCAATCTGAAAATGATGCAGGTGAGAGTTCAAACTTGTTCATTACGGCATTAATGACAAGTGATGAAGCCAAGGATACTTGGTACATTGATAGTGGTGCGTCCAAGCACATGACTTCAAGGAAAGACTGGTTTTCAGACTCAAGAAAACTCACAATGGTGATGAAGTTGGACAAGCCGATGGATAACTCAAGGTTGAGTTTGACAGTGAAAAATGTCTTGTCAAAAACATCAAGAATCACTACAAAGTGATTGCTACATGAGTTGGAGTCAACAAAAATTGACTCTATAAATTGAATGCGAGATCTTTTGCTCAAACTATGGTAAACACTGTTGATAGTCAAAGTGATCTTTGGCATCAATGATTTGGTCATAAAAGTGCTCAAAGTTTACAGATTCTCAAAAGAGGTAATCTAGTTATTGGATTGTCTGATATTTCTTTTGAAGGAAAAATCTGTAAAGGTTGCATTTTTGAAAAAACAACACAAAGATAGGTTTCCCAAAAGTGGAACAAGGAGAGCCAGTGGCATCCTAGATCTTGTCCACAATGATCTATGTGGAACTATGTAGACTAGATCTCTTAGTGGCTATTATTACTTTATTACCTTCATTGATGATTATAGTAGATGCATTTGGATTTATTTCATAAGCAAGAAATTAGATGCGTTTGTTAAGTTCAGGGAATTCAAGGCATTAGTTGAAAAGCAAACATGATGTTGCATCGAGACTTTGAGATCTGATGGAGGTGATAAGTATTTTTTGACATAATTATTGATTTTTGCATGTTTGCCGATTCTAGCACATATCAAAATCTGTTTCTCTCAACTATTCAACCACTCATCATGTTGTAATATAGTTCTTTCCCGCCTTCACCCTTCCCACCGAGCTCGAACCTTAAGCTTGCATTAAAGACCCTCAACCTAGAAACCATTTCTTCATGAATCCAGCAGGAAACCAACCAAACAAGAACCCAGAAACATGCAAAAATGAAGAACTCAAAAGCTATTTACAGCAAAGAAATGCCAAGAAAGGAAAGAAGACAAAGCAGATCAAAGCTTATCTACAATATTTACATTTCCAAACAAGAACACAAAGAAGCAGATCTTAACTTCTAACCTACCTTGAAATATCAAAACATCATCCATATCTATGCTAAATCAACCATCTACATTAACCACCGATGGATTGAGAGAGAGAGAGAGAGAGAGAGAGAGAGAGAGAGAGAGAGAGAGAGAGAGAGAGAGAGAGAGAGAGAGAGAGAGAGAGAGAGAAGGGAGAGAGATCAAGAACGAAGAAGTAGAGAGAGGAAGAGAGATGGAGAAGAGGCACAAGAGAGGAGAGGCACCGAAATTGAGTAGAGTTTCTCCTATTCAAAATAGTATATCAAAATGGTGTACAATAGGTGTCTTTTTATCTTTTGGGTGGCCCTTGCCCCTTGCTTCCTATTGGCTACTTGCAAGGAGGTGGGATTGAAATCCACACCCTTCACCAGAAACACAAACTAATCTACGGGGTGTACAAAGAAGCACACCCACCTAAGTAGAAAAACTTAAAACCTTACTAAGTTTAACTTAAACTTTGGCCTTTAATAATGCCATCTGGAGCGGTTGATATTTGGTAGGAAGTTTGGTCGCAAATGGAGAACTTGGTAATTTCAGTGTAAATTTTGGTAGAGCTTCGCTGACAAGGTGACAAATGACTCGAATTCAGCCCTTATATAGCAGAATTTAGAGTGCGTATTATGTGAAATCCACTTTCCCTTGTTCAGTTCCACCCAAATTTTAGTAGGCACTTCTTCACAAAATTCTAAGACCTCAGAGAAGTCTGCGAGAGTTCAGAAGCTGATTTGACTGCTATGCGAAGGTTCTGCGAGGGTTCAACTCTCGCAAGAAGTGATCTCTCGCTCAACTTGTTCCTGTGATTGGATTTTCAAGATCAGACCATGTAGACAGGCTAATTTTACTGCTCTGATTCCATTTAGGCACCTTGCGAGGGTTGGTAAGTTGATCTTGATGCTCAGCTTCCGAGAACCCTCGCACACACTAGAAAATGGTGATTCCTCCATCAAGAACTCTCGCAGAGATTTTCATGGATGCATCTAGGTCTGGTGACTATCCAAGTTTCAAGAGCTATCTCCCAGGGGATCTCAAAAAATCATGAAAAAATGCTCTTTTAGAATGTTGTTTTGTTTGTTTGTTTTTACGAGATCTCAAGATTTTCTGATTTTTAACTTTTGTAAACTGAAATCAGCTTCAGCCAAGTTTGATCTGACTGTTGGTAGTTCTCTAGAAGTTCTGATGGATACTTGGTAACAGATCTCTCAGTCAATTTGATGATCTATTTCCTTCTTGATCCTATTTGGATTTGGATTCTTCTTGGATTCTGATGGATTTCTTCGATCTTGCTAGAGCTGACTGAATCTTGATGGATTTAGCTTGATTTGGCGTGATCTTCTTAGATTTAGCGGTGATGGCTTGGCAGATTAGCTTTAACGACTCTCACAACTTATTGTCAATGTTGGCCTCATAATTTGCCAACATTGCCTCCTTCTCAAACAGCTGCAAGTCCCTCTGCAATATTGGATGAGGAGATCTATTGAAGAGGACTTTGTTGATGACTTTTGAAGACTTTGCAGTTGGAAAAGCGTAGATATTTTATCGCTTGTGTAAAACCAACAACTTATTAGAAAATTGTCTTTCTTTCTTGTTGTGAGAAAAGGTTTTCAAAAAACCTTGCATTCAATTGAATATGTCGCTGAGGAGCAACTGCTTTGTTTTGGCCTCAAATCTTTGACTTAATTGCACATCTTGGACATTGAAAATAGAAGCATCTTTGTCATCTACTTGAGAGTTCTGTTGCAGGTGGAAAATTTGCAGCTTGAGGTTGATCAGGCCAATAGCCACTTCATTGTAGAACATAGACAAAGTAGTGAATAATGACTTGTTACCATGCTTCATGAGCTTTGCAAGATCATTGATCCATAGAGAATTCTTGAATGTACTTGGCCTAAATGGCTTGTGACCCAAAAAACACTAGAAACTAAAGAAGAAGAAAAACTAATAAAATAGAGTAAGGAATAGAAATTTCACTCTATATTTCTCATTTTTCTTTTTTCCACTCATTTTTTAAAAGGGCACTCAAGAAAGCTTCAATGAGAAATGGGCCCTTGGCATTTTGCGAGTAAATTTTTTGCTAGTTTTGCGAGTTTCTTTGCTTCCATCATCCAACAAAAAGATAGCACATGGTGTGCCACCCTTTTTATGCTACTACTTCAATGTTTATTATTAAGAATGTGGTTTGGTACATAGTTAAAGATCCCACTAAGTAAAAAAAATTTCAAATTAATTTTTTTTTTAGCAGCCAACCCAGATAGCACGCTGGCGTGCTATCTAGGTCGGCTGCAAAAAAATATTCTCATTTCATATAGCACGTCGGTGTGCTATCTTGGATGCTTGCAAAAACAATTTCTCATTTCATAGAGCATGTCAGCGTGCTATCTTTAAAGGCTGTAAATTTTTTCTTTAGTTGTTATACTTAGCACGTCGGCTTACTATGTTGGGAGGTTTAAATAACTATTCCGAATAAATGTTTTTACTCAAAATTTGGTTTTCAAATGTGTCAAAATAGCTTTTCTATTTTATAATTTACTTGGCTAGCACACCGGCATGCTAGCCGAATCAACTCTAAAAAGAAATCTGTAAGCTTATCTACAATATTTACATTTCCAAACAAGAACACAAAGAAGCAGATCTTAACTTCTAACCTACATTGAACATCAAAACATCATCCATATCTATTCTAGATCAACCATCTACATTAACCACCGATGGAGAGAGAGAGAGAGAGAGAGAGAGAGAGAGAGAGAGAGAGAGAGAGAGAGAGAGAGAGAGAGAGAGAGGAGAGAGCTTGGATCTTCCAAGAAGAGGAGGGAGAGAGATCAAGAACCAAGAAGTAGAGAGGGGAAGAGGGGAGGAGCCACAAGAGAGGAGAGGCACCAAAATTGAGTAGAGTTTTTCCTATTCAAAATGGTGTACAATAGGGGAAGAGAGATGGAGAAGAGGGGAGGAGCCACAAGAGAGGAGAGGCACCAAAATTGAGTAGAGTTTTTCCTATTCAAAATAGTATATCAAAATGGTGTACAATTGGTGCCTTTTTATCTTTGGGGTGGCCCTTGCCCCTTGCTTCCTATTGGCTACTTGCAAGGAGGTGGGATTTCAATCCACACCCTTCACCAAACACACAAACTAATCTACGGTGTACAAAGAAGCACACCCACCTAACTAGAAAAACTTAGGAACTTACTAAGTTTAACTTAAACTTTGGTCTTTTAATATTATTTTAATCACATGATCCAAAGTCTAGTTTATTCCAAAACAGATTATTTACAAGTGCTCATTGGGCCATGGGCTTACGCACGCAGGATTCCAAGACCTTGCAACTTACTGTTAATGTTGGCCTCAAGGAATTTGCCAACTCTGCAAAGATCAAGGGATCAAGAGGTAGACTACAACACCTTATTCACCATAGCAAAACAGAGTTGCATAATGAAAGAACATATCTATTGTTGAGATGGCCAGGGCGGTGCTCAAAAGAAAGGGTCTGCCAAACACCTTTTGGACAGAAGGTTGTAGCACAGCTACGCACATCCTGAATCGGTGTTCTACAAAATTCATGGAAGGTAAGACACCTCATGAAGGTTTTAGTGGAAAGAAATATAATATTTCTCATTTGAGAGTATTTGGTTGTGATGTTTTCATATTCTCGATGAGAAACAAAGGAAATTGGATGCAAAAGCTATCAAGTGTATTTTCCTTGGATATGATGAGAAGGCCAAGGCATACAAGATGTATGACACAAATGCACAAAAGCTTGTGATTTTTAGGGATGCTACACTTGATGAGATGGGTCGAAGTGAACAATCTGAAGCAATCACTGAACCTTTTGATGAGGGAGCGAGAGTACAAGTAAAAAAGAAAGTGAATTTTAATATGGAAAATCCAATTAACAAAGGCAATCCTGATGTTAAAATCCCCAAGAAAATACCTAAATAGTACTCAACAATCATTGATGATGCAAAGAAGGGAGATACTCCCGAATCTAGTGAGCAGGGAAAGCTTAGAAGATCAAGTAGAAATCGAAAACCTCCTACAAGATTAGAGATGAATCTAGCCCTAATGGGTTCTGTGCTCAAGGCTCAAGAACCAAAAAAAACTTTTGATAAAGCAAAGAAGCACGAGGAGTGGCATAAAGCTATGGAAACATAAATGAAAGCTATATCAAAAAATAAGACGTGGAACTTGGTTGAGCTAACTGATGGTAAGACATCTATCACTTGCAAATGGATATACAAGATCAAATATGGAACGGATGGGCAACTCAACAAGTACAAAGCACAGTTGGTTGCAAGAGGATTTGACCAGCAGAAAGGTATTGATTTTGAGGAAACCTTCGCACCCGTAGCTAAGATGATAACTATATGTTCTGTCATTGCTATTTCTGTTTTCTATGGTTGGAAGATCCAAAAAATGGACGTTAAATCTGATTTTCTTAATGGAGTGCTGGATGAAGAGGTGAGAGGTGTGTGAAAGATTTTAGATCATTCAAGATCCAATCCATGTCCCTTATCTTTGGTTACAATAAAGAACAAACCAACAATCCTGCCAATGTAGAAAAATCAGCATCAACATACAAAATGAGATGCAAACTCTAAGAGATACTGATCAAACATGAACCAAAATATAAAATATAGTTGTTGTCCATACAATTACATTACCCTACTGCATTTCACACATTGAAACCGAAAATAACAATAAATGATCATTCTACACATAAAATTGCAAGATAACATCATGAGAGTGCACCAATGAGTAGTAGAACCCAAAGAGAACCATGTATAATGATGAAATGAGAGCGAAAAGAGAGAAGATGTGTCTCTCCATGAGTTTCCTCCTTTTATAGCAGGTCCAAACCCTATTTGGCCACTTGGATTTCCCTCCAATATGAAAAACCCAACTATTTTAGGACTAGATTCAATGTACCCAAAGTTCAAATTTGAATCTCTCTCAAACTCGACTACTAACTTTTCGACACTTTCAAAAAGTTTTTATTGAATGTATTTTAAACTAATATAACGTTAAAAAGTTTATCTCTAAGTCTAAAATGAGTTTTGGCCTCAATTGACAATTTACCAAAATATGACTAAACTTGTTGACATCTCTCACACTCCCTCTTCAACTAGTTTCGGCATAGTTTTAACCATACTACTTTGATCCAACTTTAGAATGATCTCCACCCTAAGTATAGATCTCCTTTCTAAGGTTCTAAAGTATCTTTCATAAATGATATAGAGAATAGTGTCCAAATTGGATGCTTCACCATTTCTTACATCAATTTTACACATCAAGATATAACTAGAACATGAAGAAACAAATAGAATGTGAATGAAATGTTTCAAACTTTGAACTCTCTAAAAAATTATAGCAACCAAACAATAAATGTGAGTGATGACCATTTTCTTGCTTGTCTCCTCCAACTTTGTTCTTTCTTGATATGTCTCCACCATAAAACTCCATGAGTGAGCCTCCATTTCCATCTTGCCACAAGAAACCATCAAAACTTGGCAATCCATGAGTAGGTGACTACATCAATGATGCAAATCCAGCACCACATGACTCCATATAACTAAGTGGTAGCACTAGTCCATCTTCAAGCTCTACAAAATGACCATGAATTCACCAAAAATTGACAATCTCCGAGTATTGGCACCAAGTAGCTCAACACTTGAGAACTTAACCATGGATGAGAGACATAATGAACCTCCAATAGCTTCATTTCCATCAGCAAAACCAACCAAGAATGTTAGTTCAACTCCATCATCAAAATGATGCAAACCAATGTAGCTAGTTTTACCATATCTTGACAATTTGCACACATCCACATGAAATGGCTCAAACATGAGATAGAACAAGTAAAGTAAACTTGAGCAACACTTCCTTGCTGCTCCTTTGGCTTTGACCTTAGTTGAGTCTTCATACACCTACAAAAATAGATCCATAACATCTTTGTCAATTGACCCTCATTTGATGCTCTTGACTAGCTCCAAATTGCCACCTTTCCTTTTGTGTTGTTGAAGCCCTTTGAGACCAACCTCTTGATCTTCCTCTTGACCATCAAAGTCATTGAACAAACTTTTTTTTTTCAGATCCATTACTTGCTTTTCCAACATGAAAACCATGATAACCAATATTCATTTGCATAGCATCATCTACACAAGAAGATTCTCCAAAACATGTGAGTAAAGCAAAGTGAGTCGCTTCCACTTGCTTACCTTTTTCTTGAACATCAAACATATCAAAGATATGAATATCTTCATACCTAAACCTATGAAAATACTCCCTCTCAAACATATGATCTAGATTCAACAAGATCTCATCAATGCTTGAGCTTGAATTTCCACAAAGATTAGTGAAAACAATATCATTGGTGGCACCATTATAAATCAAAAGATAGATTCCAAACTTTTCATCCAACATGAAGTAGAGTAGGTGAAGATGAGTATCAAACCTAATAAATCCAGCCTTCTTGAGTCCATAACAAACCTCAATAAGCTCACCAATGAGATCTCCCTTGCCTTGAAAAAATTGCCTCTCGATTTGCTCCATGTAGTCTTCTCCAACCAACCTTTTGCCATCTCAATCATGAGTGATCAAATTTTCAATCATAGAATCCTTTGAGTTGATGAAGAGATGTGAGATCCATGCCTTGGATCTTCCCAAGAACCAATCTTCCATTGCTCTTTCCTTCATAAGACTCTCTCTTAATGATTACATAATAAGAAGTAGAAACCTCAAAAACATTAGAAGCCATGAAAAAAATGATTAGTACCTTCAAAATTAACAACAATCTTTTCCAAGGAATAACCTTCACCACTTCCATTGATTAAGTTAGCTCTTTCCTTACCTTTTGAATGCTTGCACTTGCCATGAAGAACCATTGAAACACCATCAATATCCTCATAACTAGCCAAGTTAGCAAAAAGATGAACATCTCCAAGAAGCATATTAGATCTTGACCTAGATCTAGCATAAGAAAGCTTTTTAGACTTTGCTAAGATCCACCAATCTTATTGATGCTAAAAGATAACTTTGAAAAGTTGAGACCAATATCCTTTTCCATTCCATCCTTTTTGTAAGCCATAACAAAAGCATCAAACTTGAAAAATCTACCTTGTCTATTGCCCCTAGCAACCAAGATTTCTTCCATTGTAATGAAACAAGCATCACCACCAAACTTTATCATGTATTCTTTCTCTATCATTTGACCAATACTTAGCAAATTCTTTGAAAGTGAAGGAATGTAAAGAACACCATCAAGTCTTAATTTCCTATTAGTATAAAGACAAATAGGAATTGAACCAATACCTTCAATAACACACTCACCACCATTGGACATGTGAATAATTTTCTTGGCTCCATCATAAGCGATAAAAGAAGTAAATAACTCTTTGTGACTAGTCATGATGCTCCACTATCAATCCACCATGAATCTTTGACACATTTACTTGACAATAGGCTTGAAGAACACATCAAAAGAGAATCACAACCACCTAGATCCTCATCATTAGTAGTAAAGTTGATTTGCTTGCTACCTTCATTTCTTTGCTTCTTCAAACATTCATTTGCAAAATGCCCTTTGATGTGGCAATAAAAGCATTTCAACTTAGACTTATCTTTATTTTTGCCAAAAGAGGAAGTCTCACCTTGATCTTGCCCTTTAGACCACTTGCCTTTGCCTTTGCCCTTGAACTTGCCTTTGATGAACATAGCATCCTCTTCATAATGAGATGTCGATGTAGATCCACCTCCTCTTGATTGAAGCCTAAACTCCTCATTCACCAATATCTCTTGCAAATCCACAATATTTGACGAAGTCTTTTGAATAGCAAAACTTTGAACAAGATTAGCATGATCATCCAACAAGCCATCAAGTATAACTTGAACAAGTTCTACCTCCTTAATGCTTTCATAAATACATGCTAACTCATCATTGAATCCGTTAACCCTCAAAACAAAAGCATGAGTACTCTCTTCCTTCTTTTGCAAACTTTGAAAGATTTGCCTCGTAAGAATAAGCACTCTTGATGTAGACTTGGATTCATAAAGCTTCTTCAAAGCTTCCCAAGCCTCCAAAGATGATGTGCACTTACCAATCTCCTTGAGAAGTTCATTGGTAACATTCATCTTAATCATATGTAGAGCTTTCTTTGCTCTCTTGTCATACCTCACTTGATCTTGAGGTGCTTGAGGCCTCTCCTCCACACTTGCAACAATCTCCATCAACTCATTCATCTCCAATAAGGACTCCATCCTCACCTTCCAAATAGAATAGTTGATTGAGGTAAGCCTATCATTGCCTTCCAACATGAATCCATTACTTGTAACCATGTTGCAATGACCTGATCTTCTTCTTTCAACCTGTTCCAATGCACAAAGCAATCTCTTGAATGTCAACAAATGAACTCAAGAAGAAATCACAAAGATATGGAATCTCTCAAATCTCTTCTAGCACTTCTAACTAGAAAATCAACACATACAATAGTGAGATCTTGATCAACCTATGATCTATCCTCAACATAATGATTTTTGCCACTTTCTAAGATTAAAACACACTCAAATGAAATTCAATAACCTCACAAACTAAAGATCCAATCAAAATTAGGGTTTTGACAAAATCACAAAAAATTAAATATCTCAAATTCTACAATTTCTAAAAACTTTATATATCATCTTGTAACCTCCAATGAGACCTTCCTAATGCACCAAAAATTGTCTAATTCTAGTAAACCAAATGTGAAATTAGAATTGATCAAGTATATAACCCTATATTGAGTTTTGACCTACAAAAGATCAATTCTACAGTAGAAATCAATCTAGCATGCTCTAGCATTGGTAACTCCTCCAAATCCTTGTTAAAGATGGTTGATCCTTTCGTAACTTGAAACAAAAGAAATCTGATACCATGTGAAGGATTTCAGAGCATTCAAAATCCAATCCATGTCCCTGATCTTTGGGTACAATAAAGAGCAAACCAACAATCCTGCCAATGTAGAAAAATCAGCATCTACATACAAAATGAGATGCAAACTCTAAGAGATACTAATCAAACATGAACCAAAACATAAAATATAGTTGATGTCCGTACAATTACAGTACCCTATTGTATTTCACATGTGTGAAACCGAAAATAGCAATAAATAATCATTCTACACATAGAATTGCAAGATAACATCATGAGAGTACACCAATGAGTTGTAGAACCCAAAGATAACCATGTATAATGATGAAATGAGAGAGAGAAGAGAGAAGATGTGTCTCTCCATGAGTTTCCTCCTTTTATAACAGATCCAAATCCTATTTGGCCACTTGGCTTTCCCTCCAATATGAAAAACCCTCCTATTTTGGGACTACATTCAATGTACCCAAAGTTCAAATTTGAATCACTCTCAAACTTGACTACCAACTTTTTGACACTTTCAAAAAGTGTTTATTGAATGTATTTTAAACTAATATAACTTCAAAAAGTTTATCTCTAAGTCTAAAATGATTTTGGCCTCAATTGACAATTTACCAAATATGTCTAAACTTGTTAAAATCTCTCACAAGGTGTACTTAGTACAACTTCAAGGATTTGTTGAGCCAAGGATAGAGCATCTTGTTTGTAAGCTCAACAAAGCTATTTATGAATTGAAGCAGCCACCATAGGCATGGTACTCTTGCATTGATGAACACTTCAAGCGAAGGGAAATGGTAAAGAGTGATGTTCTTGGTGCAGAAAATACAATTTCTAAGAAAAAATAGCTTAGTTATTTTCTTCGAGCCCTACCCACGTCATTTCACACAACTCGAATCTTATTGGCGAAAGATGCGACAATGACACTTATGACGACAATGGTGATTCAGAAAATGCTCTATTTACTCAGAAGAATAAATCTTCTAAGAAGCCTAAGTTTAAGAGGGAGTCGTCTAAGAAAAATGAGTCTAAGACTAATGAACAACAATCTGAAAAACAGCAAAAGAATTCTGGTGATAAGAAGATCTGCAACAGATGCAGAATATCAGGTCACACAAAAGAAAAGTGTTGGCTAAATCCAAAGATTGAATGCATTCACTGTCATAAACGGGGTCATGCAGCAATAGACTGTTATCAGAGTCCCAAAAACAAAAAGGAGCATAATCGAACCTTCAGATTCAAACTATGTCGAAGACAAAGCAGAATGCTCTAGAGCAGTAGAAGATAGGGCAACAAGGAATTCAGCAGCTTATGTTAGTACTGATCTATGTTATTTATCTAATTCAATTCAAGAAGTAGTACTTGATTCGGAAGCCACCTCACATTTTCTTTCCTCGAAACAAATTTTGTCTGAGTACAAGAAGACGAACTATTCGAGATTCATTATACTTGGAGATGGTTCTAAATATGTGGTTGATGAAACTGGTGTATTATGACTGAACACAAATTAGGGAGACAAGAAACTGGAGGAAGTTCTCTATGTCCCTACTCTTGATAAAGATCTTCTATCCGTTGCTAAGATAGTCGATATATGCATGTCAGTAACCTTCACAAAGAACTCTTGTAAACTGTTCGAGGAAGATTCTGATAACCTGGTTGCTAAAAACAACAGAAAAGGAAATTTGTATCACCTGAACATTTGAACAAGAATCAAACAAGTCAATCAAACTCATGAATCAGCAGATGTACTGTGGGACAAAAGGCTATGTCACATGAACATGGAAGCCTTACCAAGCCAATAAAAAGTAAGAGAATTCAAGGAGTCAAAATCAAAAGTAGAGATATTCAAACTACCTGCGACTCTTGTCTTAAAGGCAAGATGACTAGAACACCTTTTAGTAAGGATGTTTATAAAACAACTAAGGTACTTGAAATTATGCATTCAGATATTTGTGGACCATTCGGAGTATTGTCATTGAGTGATGCAAGGTACTTCATAACGTTTATTGATGACTTTAGCAAGTTTCCTGTAGTATACTTTATTCGTACCAAATCTGAAGCTTTCGAGAAATTCGTTGAGTATACGAATTGGGCTGAAAAGCAAACATGCAATAAGCTGAAGCAAATTCGCACAGATTGTGGAGGTGAGTACATTTCCAACGAATTCAAAGCTTATTATACTGATCGAGGTATTATGCACACAAGGACTACATCTTACACACCTTAGCACAATGGAAGAAAAAATCGTACACTGATGGAAGCTACAAGGTGTATGATGGCTCATGCGAAAGCACCAAAATAGAAGCAATGGCTACATCAAATTATCTTCAAAATCGTATTTTGTGTCAGAAATGGTGAACTCCTGCAACTTTGTTGCAACACGAACAAGACACGAAGGTCGAAGGAGAACAATTCGCGACAGTCACCGTGTCTTTGACTCAAAGCACGAACAATTCGCGAATCATAAAAATACCTCCAGGACTGCAAAACACAAATCGCAAAAGGGGCGCAGAACGAAAACTACGAATAGAACGAAAAAAACGAAGAGAAATCCTTCGCGCTGCCAACTGACAGCTCAACAGACTTTACACCCAGCTGAAACGAATAGCAACGACGGAGACTAACTAACTAGTTGATTAGCATTAACTAGTCTTGTGATTCTATGTTTAGCTATCTTGTAAACTCCACATAGTAGAGGTATAAAAAATCCTCTCTGGATCATAACTGTGTGAAAAGAGATAGAAAATTTCTCCCAGAGATCTGTAAGAAACAGAGAGAGACGTAGCGAATAGAGTAAGAAAGCAAAAAATACCATAGCTGTGCAGGAAAGCCTGCCAACAAGCAGAACACATCGAAAGAGCAGAGAGTCAATCCGCCAATGAACGAGACACTAACGATCTTGCTCTAAAACCAAACTAACAATATAGTCATTCTATTTTGTGTATCTCTTGGCCTTGTGTTGTGTCTCTTGATTGTTAGAATAAAATATGTTCTGTGATGCGTAGTCGAGTTTTTGGGATCCCGTAAGAGCTTCCGCACGAAAAGAAAATTCAAAGACAGAAAATTGTTCGCGAATCAGAAGAGAGAGGATGAACATGAAACAAAAAAACTTCCGCGACATAGTATCAGAGCCTACAGATTATCACTACTGATATCCCAGCAATGATTCTTTCAAACAACACAATATGGCTACGACAATCTAGACAAGAGTAGCAATCAGTCTTGATGGTGCAAATTACAGAATCTGGAAACTCAAAATCAAAACACTCCTGAAGGACGAAGGCATCTGGTCGGTGACCGAGCTCTTAGAGGTGCAGCCTCCAGAGGGAGACCCGAGGAGAGCTGAATGGATCAGAAAGGATGAGCGCGCAATGACGATCATCGTTTCATCAATAAATGAAGATCTACTCATGCAGATTGAAGACTGCGAAAGCAGCCGTGCAGCGTGGAAAAGATTAAAGCAGAACTATGAAGTGAGAACTACAGCTTCAGTCATGCACCTTCACAATCAGCTGCAATCCATACGGTGGGATGGCAACCAGTTAGATCAGCACGTTGAGAAGATCATAACAATCTTCGCTCAACTCGCTGCATCAGGACATGAGCACCAGGTCCCAGCACCACAACAGTTGATGTACTTCATGAAATTTCTACTGACGTCCTATCAGCCGCTGAGAATGCTCATATTGAGTCTACCAGATATGACATTCGACAAAGCAGTCAGTCTTGTCGCTGATGAGAGACTGATGAGAGACGAAGGAGAGGGAAGCAGTGATCAAGAGAAGGCTCTCTTCATAAAAGGAAAGAAGAAGAACACAAACAAACCAAGATTCGAGAAGACGAAGTTCTCAAATCAACAATCTTCTTCCTACGATCACTGCTACAAACCAAGCCATACGGCCAACAAATACTAGTTCAATCCAGCAATACCTTGCATGCACTGCAAGAAGAAAGGGCATTCTGCATACGACTGCAGATTCAACCCAAAAAGAAAAAACAAAGCTAAAAAGGCAAACGTTGCAGAGTCATCAAAGGATGTTGAAAGAGGTGACGAAGCTTTTCCGATACTCGACGAAGCTTCAACAAGCTACTCTGACGACTACGATGTAGTCATCGATTCAGGAGCAACATCTTACATAACCTGCAACAAGAAGATCTTGATCGACTTTCA
Organism: Diphasiastrum complanatum; assembly: GCA_029204225.1. NCBI lineage: Eukaryota > Viridiplantae > Streptophyta > Lycopodiopsida > Lycopodiales > Lycopodiaceae > Diphasiastrum > Diphasiastrum complanatum. Next base: position 31,702,427 of record CM055099.1, read on the forward strand.
CGAACTCGAAAATGACAGAGCAGTGATTCTAGGCGATGGGAGCAGACACGATGTCAAAGGCATCGGCTCTCTACGGCTACGAACACTGTCAGGACAAGCAGAGTTGCCAGGAGCACTCTATGTGCCCTCACTCAGAAAGGATCTGCTATTTGTCTCCAAGATGGCAGATCTAGGCATTTGAGTTTTGTTCGACGACAACACTTGCCGTATGATCGAGAAGACGACAAACAAGTTGTTGACGGTCAGATGTAGAGAAGGAAATCTCTACCAGGCCAAAATAATCAACAACTCTGAAAGCATATTAAATGCTTCAGAAAATGAAAATCAGCTCTGGCATAGAAGAATGTATCATCTGAACATGCAGAGCCTGTATGACATGAGTAGAAAGGACATTGTCACAGGTCTCAAGATTTCAAGGCCAAAGGCTGAGTTCTACGAAGCTTGTCAGAAAGGCAAGCAACATTGGAATCCATTCACACATGAGGGAAGAAGAGCCAAAGAAGTTCTTGAGCTCGTCCAATCTGATGTGTGTGGACCGATGAAAATAGATTCGCTCTCAGGTTCGAGATATTTTCTAACGTTCATAGATGATTACAGCCGAATGACCACGATCTACCACTTGAAGAAGAAATCCGAAGTATTTGATTCTTTCAAAAAGTTCGTGGCATTCACGGAGCGACAAACCTCGAAAAAGATACAGATTCTTAGATCTAACAGTGGAGGTGAATATAAAAGCACAGAATTCTCAAGATTCAGTGAAGAACATAGGATCTAACACCAGTTCACTCCTGCATACACACCAGAATACAACGGTGTGGTAGAAAGAAAAAACAGAACGCTAGTCGAAGGAGCCAGATGCATGATGGCACAGGCTCAATTGTTAGGTCAATTCTGGGCTGAGGCAATAGCTGCAGCTGTACACCTGCAGAACAAATCTACAATGACAGCGCTGGAGAACAAAACACCATACGAAATGTGGACAGACAGAAAGCCTGATCTGTCATACGTACGAGTGTTTGGATGTGCAGCATACAAGCACATTCCAAAGGAAAAGAGAAGCAAGTTTGATAACAAATTCGAACAAACAATCATGGTCGGCTACTCGAATGGAACACATGTATACAAACTCTATGATCCAACCACGAAGAAGGTTGTTTCGAGCAGAGATGTGAAGTTCAACGAGTCCACATTCTCTGGACTAAAAGATGAAAGAGGCCATAAGATCTTCACACTACTGCCTATTCAAGAAGGAGATCGAGGACATACATCAAATTAGAATGCAGAGCCCCAGATTCCATAGCAGTAGGAAGCAGAGGATCGACCCCATGAACAAGAAATGTTCGAACAGCGACGAAACGAACCTTGAAGGTCAACAAGACAAAGAAGAGCTCCAGACCGCTATTCTGACAATCTTCAATGGAACGAAGACACGCAGCTCGAGTACTGCAGCTTCATAGAAGAGCCAGCAACATACCAAGAAGCTATTTAGAGTCCAGAGGGAGAATTCTAGAAGCAGGCAATGTCAGAAGAGATCGAGTCGATGAGGCAAAATGAGACATGGACATTAGATCCACTACCAAAAAATAAAAAAAATAGTCGATTGCAAGTGGGTGTACAAGAAAAAGCTAAAATCAAATAGCACTATTGGCTGCTACAAGGCAAGGCTTGTCGCAAAGGGCTACACACAAAGATATGGTGTCGACTATTTCGACACATATTCACCCATGGTGAAGATGACAAGCATAAGGCTACTCCTTGCATATGCCACACAGTACAATCTGGAAATTCACCAGATTGACGTGAAAACAGCCTTTCTCCATGGAGATCTAGAGAAAGAAATTTTCATGAAGCAACCTGAAGGCTATGAAGACCCCGACAACAGACAATATGTCTGTCGATTGTAGAGATGCATCTACGGTCTAAAACAGGCATCACGGGTCTGGTACAAAAAGATTGATGGTCTTTTGAAGTCTCTAGACTTCAACCCTACTCAACCAGACTGTAATGTCTACATCAAAATAATAGGAAAGGATTTTGTAATACTGACCATTTTCGTGGATGATTCGCTGATGATAGAAAATTTCTTGATGCTGATCAAAGACACGAAGAGTCAGATTTTTGAAAGCTACGAAATCATAGATCTTGGAGAAGCAACAAAATGTCTAGGACTGGAGATCATAAGAGATCGAACAAATGGCGAAATGCACTTGAGTCAGTCAAAATACGCCAGAAAAGTGCTGAAGCAGTACCACATGATGGACTGCAGAGAGAAAACCACACCAATGATAGCTGGAGCCAAGCTCACGAAATAGCCCAAAAGCATAAGAGGAAGAATAGAAGCTGGTAGGTATACCCTACCAGAACCTAATCGGGAGTCTGATGTACTTGACAATTTGTATCAGACCGGATCTGGCCTTCTCTGTTTACGCATTGAGCCAATTCTGTTCCAATCCTAGTCTAGCACATTAGAGGCAATCGGGATACCACAAGAGGGGCCAAGCACGATGATGATGGATTCCCAGAGTGCCATCTATTTGTCCCAGGATCCTATCTTTCATTCAAAGACGAAGCACATTCCTCTGAAGTACCATCACATTTGAGATTTGATCTCGAAAGGAGAGCTCCAGGTCCACTTCATAAAATCAGAAAGTATGATTGCAGATCTCCTCACGAAACCGCTCGACAAGCGACTCTTTACCAAGCAAAGAGAGACAATTGGATTGAACGAACTAAGTTGCAAGGTTCAAGAGGGAGTGTTAGAAATGGTGAACTCCTGCAACTTTGTCACAGCACGAACAAGACATGAAGGTCGAACGAGAACAATTCGCGACAGTCAACGTGTCTTTGACTCGAAGCACGAACGATTCGCGAATCATTCGCGAATCGTAAAAATACCTCCAAGACCGCAAACCGCAAAAGAGGCGCAAAGCGAAGACTACAAAAAAAAATAAAAAGAATGAAACAAACAAAGAGAAATCCTTCGCGCTGCCAGCTGGCAGCTCAACGGGCTTTACGTCCAGCTGAAACGAATAGCAACGACGGAGACTAACTAACTAGTTGATTAGCATTAACTAGTCTTGTGATTCTACGTTTAGCTATCTTATAAACTCCACATAGTGGAGGTATAAACAATCTTCTCTGGATCATAACTGTGTGAAGAGAGATAGCGAATTTTTTACAGAGATCTGTAAGAAACAGAGAGAGACGTAGCGAATAGAGTAAGAAAGCAAAAAATACTATAGTTGTGCATGAAAGTCTGCCAACGAACAGAACACAGCGAAAGAGCAAAGAGTCAATCCGCCAACGAGCGAGACACTGACGATCTTGCTCTAAAACCAAGCTGACAATATAGTCGTTCTATTTTGTGTATCTCTTGGCCTTGTGCTGTGTCTCTTGATTGCTAGAATAAAATATGTTCTATGATGCGTAGTCGAGTGTCTGGGATCCCGTAAGAGCTTACGCACGAAAAGAAAATTCAAAGACAGAAAATTGTTTGCGAATCAGAAGAGAGAGGACGAACACGAAACGAAAAAACTTCTGCGACATTCTGAAATCTCAAATACCGGATAAAACTCCTCATAAGATATGGTGGAAATCTAAGCCAAATCTTGCACATGTTCGGACATTTGCATGCGCAGTGTATATGCACATACCAGATAAGCTGAAAAAGAAACTCGATGAAAAAACAGAACAAGGTTTTCTGGTAGGATTCGAGTTACATTCGTCATATTATCGTGTTTATGTATCCGAAACTGGCAAGATAAAAGTCGTTCGAGATGTTTAATTTGATGAGGCGAAATACATAGTAGACAGTGATCTAGTTGGCTATGAAATTATCAAAATTTATTATGAGCTACCAACAACAACAAAATAAAAACAAGCAGAAGATGAAAGAGAATTACCAGATTCAGAAGGAGGTCAAAATCGAGTGCCTGATAGACTCAAATCGCTAGCTCGAATTCCAACAGAAAATCTCGAATCAGAATCGAACTCAAAACCTATAGAATCGAACTCGAAACCACCTGTGAGAAGATTAGACAGACAACAAAAACCACGAGAAAGATATGGTCAGGATGTTTTTAATACATCCATCAAATTTTGTGGATTCTCTGACGAACCTCAAACATTCAAGGAAGTTGTAGATGGACCAGATAAAGATCGTTGGATTCAGACAATGGAGGACAAAATGTCATCCATGTATAAGAACAATGTATGGACACTTGCACCTATACCTGATGACAGAAAACCAGTCAAGTGCAAGTGGATCTACAAGATCAAAACAGGTTCTGATGGAGAAAACATCAAATAAAAGGCAAGGTTAGTTGCTAAAGGATTTTCACGGAAGTATGGAATCGACTACACTGATACTTTCTCACCGATAGTCAAACATACATCAATTCGCTTGTTATTCGCGTATGCAGTGGCTCATGATTTGAAAATCCATAATGTGGATGAGAAAACTACTTTCATGCACATAGAATTAGAAGAAGACTTATTCATGGACCAACCACTTGGTTTTGCAAGCCAAGAAAATCCAAAATACGGATGTCACATGAATAAAAGCATTTATGGTCTCAAACAAGCAGCGAGACAATGGTATAGAAAGAAGGACGAAGCACTACGTTCCATAGGCTTCAAACCTCTATTTGCTGAATCAAATGTCTATATCAAGCATGTCCAAAATGAAATAATCATTTTAGATGTTTATGTTGATGACACGCTTATCTTCTCAAGAAGAGATAAGTTAATTTCAGATGTGAAAAGAGACAATTCTGAAATATTTGAGATTGCTGACCTAGGAGAAGCTAAAATTTATCTAGGCTTGCAGATCGTGAGAGACTTTGAAGGTGGTAAGTTGTATCTTCACCAACAAAAGTACACTCAAACGATCATTGAAGACATCAACATGCTTGAATACAAAGGTGTGCATACTCCCATGATACCTGGAATAATACTGAGCAATCATTTGAATAAACACTTTTTGAAAGTGTGGAAAAGTTAGAATGCGAGTTTGAGTAGATTCAATTTGAATAGTTGAGTACATTGAATCTAGACCCAAAATTAGTAGGGTTAGCATTTTGGAGGGAAAGCCAAGTGGCCAAATAGGGTTTGGACCTGTTATAAAAGGATGTAACTCATGGAGAGAGCAATCTTCTCTCTTCTCTATCTCATTTCATGCTTATACATGGTTCTCTTGGGTTCTACTATCCATTGGTGCACTATCTTGGTGATTGCTTGCAATTCTATGTGTAGAATGATCCATATTTGCTATTTTTGGATCCACACATGTGAAATACAGTAGCTTGCTGGTTTTGTACGAACAGCAACAGTACTTTTTCATTTCATTCAAGTTTGATCAAGTTCTATTGGTGTTTGCATCTCATTTTGTGTGTAGTTGCTGATTTTTCTACATTGGTGAGATTGGTAGTGTATTTCTCTTTCTAACCAAAGATCATTCAAGTAGATTGGATCTTAAGGATCTGAAATCTTTCATAGTAGATGTTTTTACAAAGGCATTGAGTATGAATGCACACAACAAATTTTGTGCGTTGCTTAGTCTGAAGATCAAGGCATTCATAGATCCAGATTGGAGGGGGGGTGTTGGATTTATCTTCTCTTCTCTCCTGAATCCCATGTTAATCTGTTTCCATTCACGATGCTGCATTTTTACTTGCATTGTCGCACAATCTGCATAAATACATGGAAAGTCGACGACAATCTTCCTTCAACTTTCCCGACTTCGACGGTCTTCGATGATCGTCGAAGGTTCAAAATGGAGCTCTTGTAAGAAGCAGGATCAACATAGAAGTCCTTGACTTCCACGACATCGAAGCCTTTTCAAGGCAAACCACACACAGTCTCGACGCCTTCAACTTTTTTGCATTTTTGTGAAACCTTCGACTTTTTCGCAAAAAATGACTGAAGCCACTCCTTGATAGCCAAATGTCGGACTTCATTGTAATGTATTATCACACATAACGAATTCAATTGATGATTGAGAATGCAGTAATTACATTCAACGAGATAGACACTATAGATGCTTTCATGCATCGATTCTTTATTTTTCAGACGGATTGTCAATATAAGCTCATGGCTAAGGTAGTGGCTCTTCTCCTCAATGTCACGGTAATTTTCAAGAATAGACTATGTGGTAGAGGATCCATATTCGGTAATTCATGCGAGCTTGATCTTACCAGTGGAGTCGATGGTGACTGATGTTTCTCAATTTCCAAATGTAACTCGCTCTTCATTCCAGTCATGCACTACTCATGCATTAGAGAGCCATGGCCTACCTAGGAGAAATTTATAAGAATAGGCGTTGCTAGGGATATCTAGCACTACCAAATCCAGTGTGAAGCTTAGACCTCCTAGTTTCAGCCTTATGTCTAGTATCAGGCAGAGTAGTTTTACCACACTTTGATCTGCCATTTGAAGTTGACAGTTCGGCCATTTCATGGAATCTTGAAGACCCCATTCCTTCATCAAGGATGGTGATATGATGTTGACTCTCGATCCACCATCTAATATTGCCAAGACAACACAGAAATGTGCATAAGTTGCAGGAATGCGTATATTTTCCTTGTCGCTTGCAGGGTTAGTGAGATGTAGGGGCACCTCAAGGAGTTCTGGTGACATGATATTATCTTCAATGGGGCACAACTCTTTTTGCCATTTTTTGGTGTACTTTCAGAGTACTCCAAATGGGAGGGTAACATTTGCTTGAAAAAATCTCTCCATATCTCGACTCCTTCTATGGTTGGTATATCCTGGTTTTGATCTTTAGGAGCTATTGCAGTCTCATCCTTACTATTGGCTTTGTGGATGAGCTTTTGATATTTTTCTCTCAGAAGAATCTCCTCGTTGGGGTTAGGATAGACAATTGGTGTGGTTATGTCATTGGACAGAGTAGGCGAGGGCTTATTGGTTTGTCTCGTTGCAGCTTCACTAGCCTACCTGTGTTGGGCTCTAGTCATGACCCTAGCTGGGATTGTCTCTACTTGGATAGAGTTAACATGAGTTGTGGGCCTGGGTCTTTTTGGACAGTCTTTGGTATGGTGCTCTATGCCACAGTTGTCACAAATTTGTGGATGTTGTAATTTATCAGGGCAACTGATGCTAGGGTGTCGTCCCGCACACACAAAGCAACCACGTAAAATTGGCATCGGTTGCGCAACATACACTATTGGTTGTGGATGATACTGCGTTGGATTGGGATCATATCCAGGCTGTGCCATCTCATAGGAGTAACTCGCCTCTACTTGATAACCATTGGCATTTGGATCCTCTACATAGTAGGTAGCAGGATCGACATAAGTATATCCAACCATGTGAGATCGTACATGTGGCACAGGTTGATTGACTACAAATGGTTGTCTGGGTTGATAAGCAACTGGGCCTGTTGGCCTTGGTTGGTATTGTCCTGGCCTATAGGCAGATGCATTTGGATCTATGATTTACACTTCTCCAATGAGTTTCCCGAGGGCTAGTCACCAACTGACTAATCACACCAACTACATATGTATTATTTGGTCTTGTGATAGTCAATTAATTAAGGAACCAACCAATTGCATGCATAAAGTAGCATTGACTTCATCTTCATCAGCACAGCATGTTAACTTAACGTTTGGTTCCATAGGTGTGTCTGTGAAAATTGTCTACAAGTTTTCTACTTTTCTAGCTAGTTTGGCAATTTGAGTCAAAATGGGACCAAATTAGCAAATAAACTTCACATGGTTGGTTCACGCGTGTGAAGGTAGAGGCCATGGCCAATTTTAAAGTTGGTTCCAAGTTCATTTGGTTACTTAGTCATTAAAAGTTCATTTTGGCTTTACTTTGGCAAATTTGACCAATATGACTATTTTAGGGCTAGTTTTGGATAAACTTGGCCAAATGACTCTAGAGAGAGGAGAGAGAGTCATCACTTTTAGCCATAAATAGTAGGTAGGTCTTGGAAAATGTAGAACCTAAGTGGCATTCCACCTTTGGAAGGCTTGGATTCAAGACTATCTCATTATTTTTGGTTCTCTTCTACTTCTGAGTAGAATACTTGTTGCAAGCTTGATCTATCTCTATTGGAGAGTGGTAATAAATTGTTGCAATGTAGTGCCACAATGAGCTACATTCACATCTCCAGATTGTAGCTTTTCTCATATAAAGTGATACTTTACATCTATATGCTTTGTTCTCGCATGGAACACTGGATTTTTGGTTAGATGTATCTTCCTTTGGCCATCACTAAAAATGGTAGTAGAATGTTTTTGCCTCATGCCAATTTCACTTAACAATTGTCATAGCCAAACTTTCTCTTGAATTGCAGAACTCAATGCCTTACACTCCGCTTCTATAGTCGAAAGAGATATAGTATCATGTTTCTTACTAGACCATGAAAAATAGCCATTGCCAAAATTGAAAGCATACCATGTGGATGATTTTTTATCGTCTATGTTACCAGCCAGTCAGCATCAACATACCCATGTAGTCTAGGTAAATCATGTTGTCTTTTATAAATCAGCCCAAAACGAGACAATTTCTTACCAACCTCACACCGTGTAAAAGATGGCTTACAATCAGTCATGTGAAACCTTTTTAGGATCCTTGAACATACTTGCTTTGAAAAAGCCTAATGTTACCTGCAATATGACATACTTCTACTCCTAAGTAGTAGTGCATAAGATCAAAATCCTATAATAATGATGTCATCGATGATTTTTCACATAGATGATGTGTGAACAACACATTGAACCAAAGAGCTTAATATTTGTCTTAGATGCTAATTGCTATTAATGGTTGGCGTGTAGACACTCACCTTGGATGAGTAATGTGTGTAATGGGCATGCAAAGTCACTTTGAGAAAGTTCAATGTTTGAGCTAGGTGCCCCTCACACCTGTGGAGTTGGGCATTCAAAATAAACTTGGAAAATATTTTTTTAAATTTTTTCCATGATCATTCACAACTAGCCTATTACGTTGGCTTAATCAACTTTACTTGCAAACCTAAAAAAGATTTGCCACATAAGAAATGTTTCAAGTGCAAGCCTTTTGGGTAGGTTAACAACTTGTAATGGCATGTCACTTTGTCCCATTTTGCCTCATGCCATTGCTTCATTAGTGCCAATGTTTTGCTATTTTTCTTTATTGTGGCTTATAAATACGAAGTCATTGTGCATGTTGCATAACAAGAGATGTCATGAGACAACTTTCATTAGTTCCATATCTACTTAGTGTAACAAGACACATCAATTGTGCTTTTGTTGTTGAATGAATTTGTTGTACATCAAGTCATGTTGATGGAATAAAGTTTCATCGATTCAACTTCTATTTCTTGGAACAAGACTTGATGCACATCAAATGGTGGGCCCTATCAATTATTTGTATTGATGTGATGGCCACATGGAAGCGTTAGTTGTTGTATGAGTCTACTCCACAAGTTATGTTGATGAAGGAGAGTCTTATCAATTCCTCTCATCCGTTCCTTGGAGCAAGACTTCATACACATCAATACTAGGTCTCACGGATTCAACAAGATCTTTGGATCGAATTGGATGGCTAATGATGTATTGACCACGTGGGCAAGAATTTGTTGCATGAATCAACATATCGTGTCTCGTTCAATCGTTGCACAAAAGCTCAAGTCCACATTAACTTTGAAAAGGTACAAAGATCTCAATTTCTCTCATTAAATCTATTTGACTTATGTGCCTCGTTTAGTTTGTTGCAATTGCACCCATCCTCTAGAGGCCCATTATATCACCAGAGTGCTTCCATTTCAAAAGGCCCTTGCACGCATCCTCTAGAGGCTCATGATGCCACCAAAGAGTGTATCTTTGGTTGCCATCCACAGAGTTCAGGAGGGTTCAAGTTTCCATGGGGTGCAAAAATTTTAGGAGAATCTAAAAAGTGTGCAAAAGAAGATACTTCGTGTTTTCATTGATAAAAGATTGGAAGACTCATCTGAGTACAAAATGAAAGGTCAAAAGGGGAACACCCGAAAGCATTTATAACAAAGTCTCATCAAAGTCTTTGGGTCATGGGGATCTAGTGAAAGATCAAAGATGCTATGAAATGATAAGCAACTTTTAGAATAAAAAAAGGATAAAAAGCTCAACTTAAAAGCAATTTTAGTCTTTCACGTGACCATCAAATAAAGAGCTGGATCGCATTATTATCACCTCATCTCTCTATCTCTCTCTCTCTCTCTCCCCCCCCCCCCCCCCCCCCCGATCGATCGATCGCGTTCTCTCTCTCGCACATACAGGGGCAGGCTTGCTCGGCAGCAACTAAGGATGCTGCCGGAGCCGAAGCTGAATCTATGAGCCAAGCGATGCGATTCTGAAAGATACTCTTCAGCAGAAATATAAATGTTGAATGGATTATGGAGCTACTTTCAAAGTATGAATGTCGTTACGGAGATCTGAGCAGATTATGTGGGCTTTCTATATCGCTCATGGTTGGCTCTAGTATGAAGGAGAGGAACGGCTCAACAAAGGGGGCGGAAGTGAAGTGTTTGTGAGTATGTATTAGCTGCTGGCATTTAAAGCTGAGGAATAGAATGGTTTCCACACGTATTATTTGGTGTTCGTGGAGATGGTGTGACGAAATGTGCAGCCTCTGTTGTTTCTGTGCGCTGGCTGCTGTCTGCAAAATAATTCAGAGCCTAAGAATATGAAGAAAAACCAGAATTGGTCATAGGATACTTTGTTTATTTAGAATCTGGCTAGAGCAGATATTGTGAAAAAGCTACAATCTGGCTCTAGTGTCTATTCTAGACGGCGACAGTGTTTGCGTTTCAAGTCATTACGGACTGGATGTAACTCTAGTAGCACCGAGGCCATTATTTATGATAACATACAGTTGCAGCTTTCCCGATTATGGTACAATTTCTAGAATTTTGCAATTTCTAGGTTGTCCTCATTCCATAGGGTTTCAAGGGCTTCTTATAAGGATGAGGATGGACAGATTGATTGATTGAGAAGTGCTTGGGGGGTTCAGCATCCGAGGAAATGAACTCTCCGAGAAGGTATCTCTTCAGGGACGAAGGGGATGAGGAGGCCCTAGGGGCTCCTAGGGTTAGATCAGCGGTGCTCGATTTCAATCCTTCGACACCTGATGACAAAGGCAAGAGTCATCCTTCTTTGGAGGAATTGTTGAAACCGATGCTGCCTCCGGGAATGCCACTCTTAGATTTTGAGCAACTAGATTACTCGTTTGCGATGGAGTTCAATGGCCCTCCCATCAAACAGCCAGTGCCCAAGGGTGTGGCAGTGAACTCTGTAGTTCTCAATCAGAAGAAGAAACAAGGTTTGTCAAATGATCTGCCTATGACAACTAGCATTGAAATTCCTTCATCATCAAGTAGGCTTTCTAAGTTGAAGCCCCCATCACTGGATGTACAAGTCCGGAAAGGTGGAAGGTCTCCATTGCTGCCTTCTGTTCGAGACTTTGGAAACACAGCCATCCCGTCTCCTCTTACTGGTTTGGTTAATGGAGACCTAATATCTCCAGTTATTGGTCTGGTACTGAGAGAATCAACTCCACTCTCTAGAAGCTCCCTAACAAAAACAGGCCTTTACGAAGGTGTAGTTTCAACAAATAATTCTGTACTCTCAAAGAAACAGCACGAAAGCCACCCCTCCGATTATATGATGACAGAAGCTGACAAGGGTCACGAGCTGACACTTCCAGATTCACCTGAACCAATGGCATCAACAGACTCCACCGTGTCTGGGACATGCATTAATTCTGGAATGACTTCTATATCGAGAAAGTCGTCTTCATCAGAGATAGAGGAAGTGCATGAACAATTGGAGAATGGAAAACCTGCTTTTGGCAAATCGGTAGAATTATCCTGTTCAAATGGTGGCCTCTCATTATCCAGTCAAAGGTCAGTGTCATTGCCTGCAATTGATAAGGTTGAGAGCAGTTCAATTGCCAAACCATTCTTTATGGATCCTGTTCAGACGGCATTTTCAATTTTTGATGAACCCGATCCGATTTCAATGCAACAAAGAAAGAAAGGGAAATGCTATTGGTGTTTGAAAGGGCATCGATTGATAAAAAAGGAGGCCTGCCTGGTCTGCAATGCAAAATACTGTAAAAATTGCGTCTTGATAGCAATGGGCTCGATGCCTGAAGGTCGCAAATGCGTGAAATGCTTAGGTCAACTAGTTGATGAGTTAAATCGCCCCTCAGTGGGAAAACCGTCAAGGCTATTGAAAAGGCTTCTTAGTCCTCTAGAAGTACATCAGATCATGAAGGCTGAGAAGAAATGCCAAGCTAATCAACTTCGTCCAGAACAGCTTTCTGTCAATGGCAGAACACTTACTCCAGAGGAGTTGGCAGAGCTGCTTAGTTGCAGTAATCCTCCTCTGAAGCTGAAGCCTGGGAATTATTGGTACGACAAGGTGTCTGGACTTTGGGGAAAGGTGAATAATTCTGCTGGGTGAAGCATGCACATGACCCTTATGGATGCTTCAGATGTCCATTTTTACATGCAGAGACTTATCAGTATTGTTTATGATTTGTATAGTGACTGTGACTGTTATTATTAAGCTTGCTTGCCATCCTTATACCCAAGTCTTACTGTATTTCAATGCCATGTTTTCCTGTACATGTTCGTTCATGTATTCTTGAAGGAAAATTGTTTGAAAAGCATTTCCACTCTTTATGAAAAGCTTGGTGTTGGAGAAGCTTGGACTGCCTAGGTGCATGATGGAAGTTCTTTTGGCCCTGTAGCTTTTGTTTATTAACAACCTTTTCTTCTCCGGAGGAGTAACATTAAGTATGAGCTGCTGGAATAAATTTTTTTACTTCATTCTTTACGTTTTTAATGCTTCTCCTTCAGCAATTTAGCTTTGTCCACAGCTTGTGTGTCAGTTTTTTGGCGAAATTCTGTTTTAAGTGATTGTCCATTTTTAAGATAGCAAAGTAGAGCAAGGGTAAATTGCTGGCCATGCTCTCTAGCTATTAATGCTCCTCTGTCTTACTCATTTTGGTAACTGCAGGATGGGGAGAAACCCGACAGTATAGTCACTCCACAATTGAAAGTGGGAGGAGAACTTAAGCAGGAGGCTAGCAATGGGTGCACGCAGGTCTACATGAATGGTCGGGAAATCAGTAAAACAGAGCTAAAGATATTGAAGGTAATCTTCCTGAGTACAGCGTGGGTGGTCCTTCTTCAAATGTTTCTTTGGTACTAATGTCTGTAGCTTTTGCAGGTAGCTGATACGATTAGTTTCTATGAAGGGGAAATGCTTTAAAACACTTAGACAAAGTTTGTAAACATTTTATTTGATCTCCTTGCTCTTTGTGTAGGTTTAAGGTAAACTTCAGATTAGTTTGACCCATGATCTGTTTTTTAAGTATTTTGCGTTCCTGTGTTGCCCAGTTAGCGGGAGTGCAATGTCCGCCAAAGACCTACCTGTTGTTATATCCAGATGGTACTTGTGTGGAAGAGGGGCAGAATATCATCAAAGGGAACATCTGGGGCAAGGTAAAGTTGCCAATATTGTGTCTTGTCATTGTTGCAATGCAAAAATATTATGTGTAAACTAGAAATGATTAAGGTGCGTTTCATGTGATTATCAAATCATATATTTGTTCTTATGTCAACTGACGAGCTGTTTGTGTTGCCTCTTTATATTATGATTTATAATAATCCTTAAATAGTTTGACTCACACTTGTTTTTTGAAAACTGAAACCTTGGAATTTTGGGTGTGGATCATGGATAAAAAACTGGGGAGGTAGAATGGGCATATCTCAATGCTTTTGGTTTAAGAGATGATAAGCGTAGAAGGATGCTGTTGATACTGACAGCCATGATATGGTCACATCCAGTATGACATCATAAGGCATGTGTGGAGTGGGAGAGTAGCAAAGATGTGATTTGAGAATTGGTGCTTAAAAAAGTCTACACTGGCTTCCTAATACATAAATAGGCATATATAATTATAGATAAAAGAGGGACAAGAATTCACCCACCAATGTATTCAGTTGTTTATACTTTGAGAATGAACCACCTTAAGAAGTTTCAATACTGTAAACAATCTCATAGTACTTCGAAATTGCTAAGATTATCATTGTTTTGCAGAAATCAAGGATCTTATATCCATTCTTTTCCTTGCCAACTCCGCGTTGGAATTTGAATGCTGACAGAGACCATTCGAATCGTTACATTCCAGAATATTTAGAACAAAAGAAAGTTCACAAACTTCTTCTACTTGGGCTTGAAGGCTCAGGTAGGAGCACCATCTTCAAGCAGGTAATTGAAGAGACTTTGTGCTACTTTATTCTTTGCTTTTGGTGTCTTTTTATTGGTTTTACTATATGTTATAGGTACTTGGATGAAGCATTTAGCCAGAAATCCATGTAATGCAAGAGTAGTAAGGAAGTTAGTGCCATAATGGGAATCCAAAAGACCGTAGGAGGTGAAAGGATGCATGCATGACAGTAAGTTGACACAAAGTTTATAGGAACAGTGGAGCAATGTATATGTCGAAATGTCAAATTTGATGCTGTTGCATTATGCCTAGAGTTTGTTTGTAAGCACAATTTCAACATTTTTTATCCACACTTTTTTCTAGGACAATCGAACATTTCAACATACAACAAATAGAATGTAAAATATACATTCCATTGATTCCATTCAAAATTTTAAATGCCAACAATGATATCGTGTGGCATTGACCTATAAATTATGACTCATGACATCAATGATTGACAATTTATCAAAGGGTGTGCATAAATTCCTTATAAAATAAGGCTTAAGGAGGAAGAGGAAGTGAGGCGGATGGTCAATGTTTTTCTGGCCAAAGGGTAGGTATGACCTAGTTATTCCCCAGTGCTGATTTAGGAGGGAAGGCATGTATGTAGCCTTTGAGAGCAAGAAGCTCACCTCATCACAACGTAATTATTCAACTCATGAAAAGGAGCTGTATGTCATTGTTCATGCATTAAATGCATGGAGGCATTATCTGTATGGATAATAATTTGAGGTACTCATTGATCATGATACCTTGAGATATTTTTGTAAGCAACCATACCTTAGAGGCTGACAAGCCAGATGGTCAGACCTTATGCAGGAATTCCTAATGGAGATTAGGTACAAGAAAGGCACTGAAAATCATGTGGCTGATGCACTATCTTGTTAGTGTATCAGATGTCATGTGTAGCATTGAAAATGACTTACTGTCTGAGGTAAGAAAGGCTCAATAAGAAGATCCTCATTGTAAGAAATTGGAACAAGATGTCAGTCATGGCCATGCAAACTCTCAAGAGGAGAGCTCTTCTACCTTAGTTCGCACTTAAGTTAAGTATTCCATAAAAGATGGAATAGTGATGAGAAATGGTAAGGCTCTTATTTCAGCTTGTGAGGTGCTGCGAAAGAGGATCTTACATCTCTTTCATGATAGCTCTAGCGTTGGTCATCCTTGTGTGGATAGGACCTATGAGTTGATGCGACGTAACTTTTGGTGGTCTAAATAAAAAAAAGACGTAAACCATTATGCGACACATTGTTTTAAGTGTCAGGTTAGTGAGGTTGAAAGGATTAAAGTGCTTGGATTGTTACGCCCGTTACTCATACCTGAGGGGAGATGGGAGAGTATGTGGTTCTAGACATCATAATTCCTAGTTGAAAAGCAACCTGCCTCTGCATCCACTCCCGCATTTGAAAAAAAATGTTTCGTTTCTTTTGCAAATCTAAAAAAAAATCTGTCTCAACAGCGCATGCTCATATGGGGCTTCTTTTTTTTGAATGGCCGATAGAAGATTGTGCAAGACCTTGATGCGGCTGTTAAGCATTTTGATGGCACTGTGCATTCCCGTCAGATGTGCAGCCGACTGAGTGGCGGCCAAGCTTCCATCCGAAGGTTTGATATGCGCAACATGGTCCACAGAAATGCACTCTGCTTCCACCGTCTCGATCGTGTACGCCGACCTGACAAACATCATAGAAGGCACTCCATCAATTACATGCAACTCACTTTCAAAAATTGTAACAGGCAAATCCTTCTGAGCATGATTAATGGCGGGATTCAGAAGCACACAGATAGGGCTCTTGTTGATGTTCATCAATGCCTTGTGGATCTGCATATCATTGTCCTGAACATCACTGCCTGTGGAACACCATCCCAGAATCATACTTAGGGAACACCTTCCTGTACTGCTCCTGCTTCAGTTCAAGAAATGGTCTATGTATGGAATCCAAGTCAGGATCGTACTGAAGCTCAAAGCTATCCAAGATTTTGACCGTGCGTCCGGACTGGATCCCAATGACGCAGCCATACACACAGGGATGAGGCCGAGAGCTTGTGGTGCCGATGCCACTATGGGCCTTGATGCGAGTGAAATGATCTGAGACATTTACGACCACCAGAGGATGGAGCTTAAATGTGAGGCCGCTGCTGGAAGACATGGCACCCGATTCTGTGAATGCTTCCGTTCGTTGTGTGTGGGCCCTATCCTGCTGCCCTGCATTCATGTTCACCTCCCTCCAGCTTCTGCCATAGATCTCTCTCTCGCTCTCTCCACTCTCTCTCTCTCTCTCTCTCTCTCTCTCTCTCTCTCTCTCTCTATTGATTGATCGATCTAATCACAGACGTTTTTTTTAAAAAAAAAGGGTTTAGCGGGCAGCTCACTAAAATTTTAATGTATGTAGATAGATAATTCATCACTGCCCGGCATTGAAAGCCCTTTGTTTATTATCAGCCACCTGAGAATTTACAGAGCCTAGAGGACAGTTTGCAACATGGTCAGCTGAATTGTGTGTGCCCGTGAGAGAGAGAGAGAGAGAGGGAGAGAGAGAGAGAGACCGCTCCGGATACTTGAAATAATTTTCTAAAGACAGCTTTCTGTGTTAAACTCCCTACCACACAGCGGTTGCAATGTGTTAGGTATACATTTCAAACACATTACGAAGAATATATACGTCGCTAATTGAAAATTCTGGTGAAAAGGTTCTTCCTTTGCAGCTGCGGCAGCATATGCTAACACCAAATTTGCAGGTGATGAATCTTCAGTGTTCCAAGTTTCGATATGGTTTCTGCCAAAATATTAACCCTTAACAGGTGTGACAACGTAGGCAATAAGGACACTGCAGACAAACGCCCTGTAACTTGCAGTCCGAGACATAAACAAACGCCCTGGAACTTGCAGAAGATGTATTTGTTTCATGAGGCTAATTTCTTTGCCTTTTACCAAAGAAACCTTACAAAAGATTCTCACCTGAAATGTTTGTGTCTTGCTTAAAATTTCACAGGCGATCTTTATCTTAGATAATTAACACTTGTCTAGGAAAAATGCGCTCTACAGAAACTTTTCAGCAATATCTTCCGTAATCAAGCGTGCAAAGCATGAATTCTAACATTCGATGTCTAAACATGTTCGGTACCAAGTTATAAAATGACATCACGTTCTCCTCATATATCTATTAAGGCTGCAAAGGATGTGCAATTTAGGTACCTGAAAAGGTTGCAATTGGCAAAGTAAGCTGTAATTCTGTAGACGAATTCAGCGAGTTCATCCATCTTTGCGATATCGTCCATATGCTTCTCTCGTCCAGAAGAGCAGACCTTATGAAAGCACCTAACATGTAGTGATGAAGAATCTTTAGATGTTGCATTGCGGGTGCCGCACAACTTTACATTTTGAAGCATCAGATTGCTGCAAGATCCATAGAGTATCATAAGCAGCTTCAAATTCTCAGAATCAAACCTCCTGAAGCCTCAAGGAGAAAATAATGAGAACCTCGTGGGAATTTGCAAATCTTTTTAAATCTTGTAGCAGAAGTCTGCCTTGAATTATTCAAAAGACGATCAACATCCTATCTTCTGCCGCAGATTATTTGAGCCACATTCACCACTATAGAAGGAATCAGAGAGAAGCATCTCAATCATATTCCACCTTCCATCTCGCTTCCTGCTCAAGTCTACCCTCCTTTCCTTAGTGCTTACAACTCAGATTTCTGTAACTTTTACAAAAGCAATGAGCACCTACTCTCTTTGTCCCCCGTAAACACCTACCTTCTTTCTCCCTGATGCCAAAATGCGTGCACTGTACATGCTATCGCCGTATTAGGCAGTATCTTAGAGATTTTTAATAATGTATGATCATGCGGCATTCAGTAAAGTTAGTGAAACTTTACTTATGTCACAATGCTTAGATTTTTTCCGATTGATATCCTGAACTTCCTTAGGTTTCTAGTTTCCGGAAGATCCAAAACCGTGCAGCCTTCAGCTCAATGCAATGGAATGCAAAAGCTAAGCTCCCCAAATGCTAACACAGCTGTGTTCATTCTGCACATCTTCGCGCCCCTCGAGGAATTTGCTTCAGTGCTTCTTTCGCCCGCTCTCGCAAAAGAAAGAGGAGTAAAAAGCAAAACAAACGCATGGTCGAAGGAAAAGGAAAAGCACAAGAATGTGAGAACGAAAATTTCAAAAAAATAGAGGGTTCACGGGCAGCTCACGGTGCCCTGCCCGAGCATGACCGGGCAGCCCGGAAACCACATTTCTTTTAGTATATAGAGATTTGGTCTTCCTAGTATTCGACACTTGGAATGGATCTAAAGTTTAAACTTAGATTTGTTATAGAGTTCCAAGATGCCACGCACAAAGCACAAGTTTCCGTAGCAACACTGCTAGCTATAGGATTAGACACACGGGATAGACGGTATTCTTCCCATAGGCTTTTTATAGAGTTCCAAGATGCCACGCACAAAGTACAAGTTTCCGTAGCAACACTGCTAGCTATATATCTCATAGAAGTTATGCAAGATCCGATCGTTAAGGACCAAGGTGTCGCCCACCTCCTCAACAAGTTTTTAGCGGTCAAAAATTTGTGCAAGGAGCACATATCTTCATTTTTGCTTCATAGGATTGTGGAGTCACATCAAGAATTTGCAAAGAATACAATTGTGGTGTACAAGTAGAACAAGACAGTGATTTCAAAGCTTAAGAAGGTGATCAAACCAAATATTTGCTAGAAATTTGCTACTGGGCCGTTGTTGTCAGGGTTGGCCCTTACATTGCTTGAATAGAAAGTCACGATCTTCTAACACGAAGCATTCTTGACTACGGTATTGCCATCCTCAAGCCAGCAGGCAACCACTTCTTCACACAACTGTAGACGCATGTGTGGCGAGCTTGTTACCCCCTCCTCGCCACTAGCTTCGCAACGTGCACTACTCCTGCTATAGCTATTTCCACCTCGCTACCTATTTCGACCTCTATGCCCATCACAACTTCCATTCCCGTTCCCTTACCTACTCCTATTACAACTTTCTCCTCTTCTCTTGTCCCATTTGTTACTATTTCCTCTACTATTCCTCCAATTGTACCAACAATAATTCCATGTACCCTATCCACTCCACCTACCGTTCCTCCGACCACACCTCCTGGCAATCAACTATGAGATCATTCTCCCTACACAAAATATCTTCTGTCTGTTATCCAAAGTTCTCGTCAATCATCTCCTCTGCTCTTGAATATAAACCTTTGTTTCCAAATGCCTCAAGCTCCCCCACAATTTTTTGATGCTTTTTCTCTAGGTGGTGGATTTGATCAAATGTAGGAGGACTACAAGTAGCGAGAAGGCATCGTGACATTGTGGAGCTAGGATCAGCTCCTGGTGATGATACTTTCAGATGCCAATGGGCAAAATGTCACCAAAGAGCCACGAAGCCAAAATTTCAAAGGGTTTTGAGGAAGAAGATGAGTTTGAAGAAGAAGAGCCAACAATGGGCTTTCAAGTATTAGTTGTACTAGGAGGCTATGTTAGCACTTTGACATCAATCTCCATTGCTTCTCAAGATGTTCTAGGTCTCCATCAACACTTAGGACAAATGATTGCAAAGATGATGGAAGATCTTAGATAAGGCAGCCTTGGAACTCCGAATAGTAGATCTGGGCAAGGAAAAGCATTGTGACGGCCTAACGGTTAACAAAGCTCAAGAACGAGCTTTTAATTTCAAAACAGCATGAAGATTCAGCCAATGCACAATTGCATCAGATCCAAGCACATGAAGAGGCGCAATAGAAGTATATTCAATGGTTGCAAAACTGTTTGCAGATTGCTTAGAGCCAAGTCAACATGGCCCTTACAAGACACAAAACAACAAACTCCTCTCCTTCAAGGACATTGGATATGGCAAAATTGGAGGAGCAGATTACTAAAGAGCTCCAAGATGTCATGGCCAAAAGAGGTTCATGAATGGCCAATCCAATGACAACTCTTCCAACATCTCCACACGAGTTATCTTATCTCATGCAGAGGACCACCATTAATAAGAATTCTTTAGCGAGCTTCTAATAGAGATTTGGTCAATACCAGATGTAACCTAAAAAGGACCAAGACATTATTTAGCAGTCCGTGCAGCAAGTAGCCACCCAATCCAATCCCTCCAATCAAGTACCACCGCCACTTCATGTTCCAACCGTTGCAGATCTTTCATCAAGGGGGTGATAGTGCAACCATGTAAGATACTATGGATCAAGGGGTTGATATTTCACAATTGGATGTCCTTGCTTCTACTCTTCTTTCTTCACTCTCATCTTGTTATGGTTTTAATGTTGATGCTATTATGTGATTTTGTTATTCTTGCAATCTTTATGAGAGAAGAAAGAGAGGAAAAAGCAAGCTATCATTTGGTGATTGATTAGGGTATAAGTTTGGCTAATGGTTAGGATTCAATTGAAAGCTTGCATATCATCCCATGAATAGGCATTCCTCCCTTGGGAACAAAGTACCGCATGACAGGAAAGGTGAAACTTTTGTCTCATTCTATATGCATTGTCATTGTTGGATCTACAAAGAAGGATTTGAGGGTTTGAAGGAAGTCGAAGAAAGCAACTAATAGAGCTCCATGTGTAGACATATACGAGCTTCACGTCATTCCAACTCCTCCCTCAGTGGGTTCAACAATCATCATTGCATTCTATTTTAGAGTTTTACATTGACTTACAAATGTTACAAGTGGTCCTTGACTTTATATAGGTGATTTTCTAATACAACACTGATGTTTTCGTTGCATATCTTTTAGTTGCTAGTACAATATATTGCTTAGTTAAATTTTTTGCTTTTTGGAGATCTTCTTAGATGCCCATAGTTACATACACAATGGACATGTACTCATCAACCTCATGTACTTTTGGGTATTTTAGAAGACATTAATACATGTGTGTGTGTGTCTTTGTCTTTGTTTACGAGTTTAATCTTTTCGGTGGCTTTCGACAGGCAAGATTTCTATACCAAGATGGATTTACAGAGAAAGAGATACAAAAGTTTAAGGAAATGATCCAGGCGAATTTGTACAAGTATCTTGTTATTTTGCTTGAAGGTCGTGAACGCTTTGAAGAGGAGGAAGGGAAGGCCCAAGCAATGAAATTGAATGAAAGCTCTACAATTTCTCATACTATAGATAGCTCGACTACCTCTTTAGGAACAATGTCAACATCTTCAGGTGATGTTTTGGAAAGCATAGAGTGTTCTTTCATTTTTAGCTGATAGAGTTTGGTTTAGCAATTGGGGAGGTCATCTTTTCATATTTAAGTTTGAACAAATTTTTGTACCCAGTTGAGCCAATCTTTGTTGCTAGTTGTGATTGTGCAACTAGAACAATGAAGCTAGTATCTTTCAACGACTATGATGTTAATATCATACCATGGTTTTATGGATGAGGAAAGAGAGTTTACTTTTTCTTTCACCTTAGTTTATAATAGTGTGGCAGAGTTTGATATGCAAAGCCTTGAAGAAGTAAATGATGGGTATCTTTTTGTAGTCTTTTCATTATCGTTATTTATCACTTATCTCTTTTATAGACAGCAAGGAGGTTGTTTATTAAAGGAGGGGAGAGTTACACACATGTTCTGGATAGCTCATAGGGCCTTGATGTTAAGTCCCTATGGTAGAAAGTCCTTACTTGATGGGTTCTCCTGTGTGGAAGTAAAAATAAAGGAGCGAATGACTTATTTTATCCAAAGCTCTCTTTGATCTCAGATGAACCCCTACTTAGAAGGGCTCATGCAGTGGTTTGCTGCACAAACTTATCACCAATAGATCTTAGAGAGGAAATGTTTGCGCCGATGGTTGCCTGAAGCTAGGAAGCTCTTCTCGACCTTTTGCCCACATTGATGTGTGCCAGTAGCCTGATCACTCGTTTCTCTCATGAAACGTTTTGTCTCATTCTTACAAATAATTTTTATAAATGCAAAAAAGTACGAAAGTGGCAAAAATGTGAAGAAACATGATTATGCAATACTTGAGTTGGGATTGTCCGATCAATGGGCTGCAGAGTATTATGATCTTGAAAAATAGCACATACTAGGAAAACTACTTTGAGTTCTTCTAAAGGTAAGGAATATTGAAATTCACTAAGAATTCAAAGAGAATCTTGAAGAATTGAAAATGAAGTATTTCTAGTTTGGGCTCTCACCCTACTGTACTTAAATTTGGGCATATGGAATCCAAGTGGGTTCTAATAGGATGCGAACTTGTCCCCCCCCCGGTGAAGGATCCTCTTGACCTTCAAAACAATGTCTGGAATGCCGTTACCGATTTACTATAAGCAAGGATAAATATATATCACTTGAACCATAAGCCTTTTACTACTGTGGTGAGACATTGTTTTCAAATTTTTTATTCCTAGACTATAGGATCCAGAAGATGAAATTAAGCTTGATTGGTGCCAAAGGAGAAAAGAGAGCGCAAAGAGGAAAGATCTAGAGCTCAAGGTAGTAGGGAACTTGGACGTATGAGCAAAGATACTAGCAATGAAGCAAAGGAACGTGTTTCCTAGTACTTCAAGATGATTTTGCTTTATGGATTACAGGATGTTTGGTGTCAACTATACCTAACGAAGCATTCATAGTGTGGCCAATATATTTCCTTATTCCTGGAGATTCGTCAATCCAGGAATGATATGAAAGACTAGACATAAGTACAGCACTTATATTGAATGCAAGTAGGTACTAGGAATGTACGTGTCAAAACATTGTAAGTTCAGAAGGGCACCACAATTTTTCTTGTTTTCAAGAAGCATATTTTGCATTCTTCAGAAAGTCCACTTAGGTACTATGTGCCATAGAATAACAAATATTGTCAAAATTCGTTTCAGATCTCCTTTTTAATATTCTACAGAGAGTTTGTCGTGGGAGTACAACTTCAAATTTCAAACACGAACTTGTTGCATATGCAATGTTCTCAATAAATACCATATAAAGTGCATCAAATGATTTGCAGCTATGGTTATTGTTCATATTTAGATTTGATTTAATAATTAGGTACATCATTAAATACGGTTTTCTCACTAGCACAAAATGGTCAAAAGTTTGTTTGGGAGTGCTGTACTCTCAAGAAACTGGTACAACTAGGGGCTAACCATTGTTGCACGCTTGCATTCTTTCAGACGTGCATAAAACCACTTACAAAATGGATACAAAATTGAAGCGTTTGGCTGATTGGTTTTTGTGTATCGCTGCTGAGGGGAATTTAGAGAGTTACTTTCCAGCTGCGACACGTGAATATGCCCATTCTGTTGAAGAACTGTGGCATAACCCTGCAATCCACGCCACCTACAACAGAAAGGAAGAGCTGCATATGCTGCCTGATATTGCAGGATACTTCTTGGAGAGGGTAAGTTCTTGCTTTCCAATGAAAATGCTCTAGAAGATCAAGTTTGTTCTCCTTCCATTTGTAAATCACTTACAATTAGTTTATGTTACTCTGGCTAAACTTCAAACGAATTCTAGTTCTTGTTAGGCACCTGGTCGTGTCTTAAAAAGATGCATTCAAGCTTTGCTCTTCCTGTTAATGTTTATTGTCATGTTTGAGTTTTTTTGTTTTTTGCCAATAGGTAATCTTTTCACTGCAGTGTAAGTTAGAATTGGAGGTATATACTGGATTCATTGGTGTCATGTTTTCTTCTAATTTGAATTCAGAGCACTTTCAAACGCATGCTAGTGGAGTTGATTGAAAAAGATATAGACATTACAATATCGTTTTTTGCTTTCAAAACAGCCTTTTAAGTCTATTCATTAGTTGTATGTGATTCTGATCTCCACCACACAATATCATAAATTGTTGATATAATATTATAAATACAAAAGGCATTGTTTCATTGGGAGAATGCTTTGTTCGTGAAGGGTTTATTAATGATTTGAATTTGAAAATAATATGATTAGTCATCTGTGAGACTTTGATGGGCTTCAGCCTTTCATGCCTAATTATTTGTACTCCTGCATTTAAGAGGATCAAGAATTTTTTATACTCAATGAACCTCTTTTTGGAATTCGATATTCAACCTTTTGTACTTTTCCATGAATAAATGTTGTCACATGGTAATCAGGACTAGAAATGCTGAGTTGTGAGCTGTCTATCAACAACAGTATCTGAGCCTCAAGTTCAATTAATGAGAAGGGTATCTTTCATCCATAGCGTGGCATTCCTCCACGAGCCAAAGCTCACATAAATTCAATTTTTTCCCCCACATGAAATGATCGACATAATTATAAAACTTATGCAGACTTCAACTTGGCACGTTGTTGCCTATGCCCCCTGCCCTCTATGACCTTTACAGCGGATGATTTAACCTATTTGATTGTGGTGGGAAAGTACTTTGGGACTAGCACCTGGGCTGATTATATCCTTTTTAAACTTTTTTTTTTCTTGCTACTTGTGATGTTTGCTTGTAGTAATGGATGCGTTATTGTGGCCTCCCTTCTGCAGGTGGCTTTAAGACCAGTTGCTAATCTCAGTTACTCTCCTGAAGAGTTAGCTGAAGAGGTTTATGGGCTGCAGCTAAACAGTGACATTTCAAAATATTTTGGTTATTTGATGAATAGGTTTAGTCAAAGATTTACTAAACTGGAAGCTAACTTGTCAGGGATGATTCTCCCCTTTTTGAATCTTCTGGGCTAATCGGTATGCCAAAAGCATCAAATATAGCAAATTCTAGATTCTATTGAGGTTCTCAACCTGTGAAAATTTCTGATAAAAAATTTACAACTTTCTCTATAAAGCAGCAGTTGTTTTAAACTTAAAATTCGTGTTATTTTGGATGCAGCTAAAAAATGCTATCAACTTTTGTTTTTTGGCTTGGTTTTTATCCAAAACACTGTTGTTTTCAGGTAGTGGAGTTATCCAGCAATGAATATGAGCCATCAGATTTTGACATTTTGTGTGTTGAAGGGCTAGCCCACGGCTCAGGACTTGTTGAGATAGAATTTCCCCTTGTTGAAAGGGAGCCGATGTCTGGGGCTTTCAATGACACTGTCGAATTCCCGTCTGCTTTGAACAGGTCATAGTTTCTGCTTCAAATGCTGAGTAAAAGCTTACTTTTTTACTTGGTCATTCAAAAATCATTTCTTTGGTGTTGAGGCTTTTTGGAATAGCATCTGACAATAAAAGGACGAAATAAGCTGCATGACCTGGATTGTTTGTACTAGATCATAATATTGAAGATTTTGTGCAGGTATCAGCTAATACGGGTTGGTGGCATTAGATTGAATGAAGGAAGGAAGTGGTTGGATATGTTTGAAGATGTACGTGCAGTGATCTTCTGTGTTGCCATTAGTGAATACGACCAGATGTGGATGGACTCTAATGGTGTGCTCTGTAACAAGATGATTCTAAGTAGAGACCTGTTTGAGACCATTGCTAGATATCCCTGCTTCAAGAACATGCCTTTTGTCCTACTTATGAACAAATATGACATTTTTGAAGCAAAAATTTCCAAGGGCATCCCCCTCACTACCTGTGAGTGGTTCTCTGACTATAGCCCTGTTGGGGCTTCCAATTCCACTCAAGCTCAGCAGGCTTATACATATTTAGTGCACAAATTCAAGAAGTTGCTTGATGATCGTAAGCTATATACTTTGTCATTGAATGCTCAAGATCGTACTTCAGTAGCTGGTGCCTTTCAATACATCAAAGAAATTCTAAAATGGGAAGAAAATAAGGCAGCTGGTTGGGGATTGCTACCTGAAGATTTATCCTCCTCAGACATTAGCTCATTTTCGACACACTCACAGATGAGGCATGACATCGACAATCACAACTAGCTAGGTACATTTTTGGTAGCACTTGCTATGACAGGCTTTTCCTAGGCTTCTGGAATGTCTCAAGCTCATTGGTGAGACATACATACGATTTTCACAGTCCAGAGAAATGCAATGCAAGAAGAGAATCATTTGGATTCTAAATTGACAGGCCCTCTGCATGACTGGATTGGACATTCGAAACCTGAAATATTCACTCACGTAACTTCTGGAGTAATCAAAGTACTACAAAAAGACATCTGGAGCTTATTTGAAGCATAGCCTTGATAACTCCGTTTGACTCGGGGGTTGAACATCAAATCCGTTTAAAATGGACATTATTGATTGGATTGCTACAAATTGGATAATAAATGAGTGGGTTTTCACTGAAAGTATCTATATAAGGGCTTTTGATTATGGTTCAGCTCTGTACAATCATAGCTTTGCTCTTCATAGAAAATTGAAGTTCTGTTGGCTATTGCTGACTCTTTTTAAAATTTTAACATCATGTCAGAGATGGGGTAAATATAGCTGTTTTCAAAATGGATATTTAGCTTATGTGCAAGGTTCTCACTCCGAAGGAAAACAAAACATGAGGCCTTCTTGCGTACTGTTTACAATCATAGGTTCTCTCACATTCAAAACTGTAAATTTTCATTCATATGATGAAGATTTGCAACAAAGGGCTGCCAACGGAATTGTAATCTGATCAGTGGCTTTAATTATTTTTCAAAGCTTAGCACTATAGCATCATAAAGACTTGTGAACCAACTGGCATGCTTTGACTCTGCCAAATTGGGTTAGTGGTGTACTAGGGTGCTATTATTGTTAAGAGAAATGTAACTTCTTATGAAGGAATACTATGTAGTCTTGACATAAGATCTTCAAATCAATAGCCCGGTGTATATGTCACTGAAGGAGCGGAGCTGAGTCAAGAAGAAGAGGAAGCTGAGTCAAGAGGAAGAGGAGCCAAGTCAAAAAGAAGAGGCAATCCAAAACTTGAGGGCTCCAAGGAAAATTCTCAAGAGTAAAGATGCAGCCATCAAGGCTCACATGCATACACAAGGGGCAACAAGATGAGGAGAGTAAATACCTAATTCATTTATCACTTCATTTGATGTGCCATTATGCGTGCATAATGCTTTGAAATCAAAGGATTGGATAGTCATGAAGCAAGCACCATGATCATGAAGGACGGTACCAAGATCTTGGCATATTTGACTTAAGTTCTTTCTTCACTCTCTTGGATTTACTTCAAGCAAATATAATCCATCCTCATACTTCCAAATTTCATGGTGGATTTGTAATTACATTTGTATCATATATAAATGAGCTCTTTTTTCGTGAAGTTAGAAAGAGACAATTTGTTGTGTCCAAGATAGCATTGTGTAGGAAATCTAAAATGCTAGATCTCAGTTCCTAACACTCATCTTTGGAAATTGAGGTAGTTAAGAGTTTAGATTATCATTAAATTTGTCATTTTTAGTATGCTACTTCATTTCTCAAAAGATCTCACATGGATCTATGCAAGTATGTAGACACATCCATGTAGCATCATGTAAGGATCCTATTGAAGGTGGTGAAAGATCCTTCTACGAAACTACTCTCTATAGGAGTTTCATAGGCTCCTTAATGTTGTTGAACTTTACACTAAACCAATACCAAAAAGATTTAGTTATAAGGTTTATATGAATACTCGAAGAGATTAGATTATCCATGCAATCATTTAGCTAGTCTTTTAAGGAGTGTGAAAAAGAATAAATTATATCTACATAGCTTTTGCCACATGGGCACGATAAGATGGATGGTAAAGTGCACATCTCTTGTACTTGTAAATATAAGTGCACGTGCTCTTTAAGAGCTCAATTAAATTTTCATGTGCCCTTTAAAGCTCCACATGTGCTCCTTTTCATATAAGGACAAAAGTTGTTCCTATTTTTTAGGAGCATGTGATGGGGGTTTAGTCTTGAATTTGGCACACCCACTTTTTTGGGAGTACTCATCTAAATAGGATTTTAGATGTAAGATTTAGAGTTACTCTAAAGTAATGGTACCCTAAGTAGTATTACAGTTTTAATTCCACTTCAAATCCCATTTGATCCAGTTGCTACTATATATCATCAGTTATTTCATTTCAGGTATTTACAACAATGTCCAGACTTGGTATTTTACACAGAACCTATTGCAGACAAAAGATATATAGAAATACCCAAAAGTTTTCAGAGTCAAATTGAATAATATTTGAAGGATTGTCGAATCGTTGCCGACCTGATTCGACTCAAACTTATTTGAAGACAGTCGAATTTGAACTTCACGACATTCGACAAGCACAAAGTCTATTTTGGGAGATGTCAAACAAAGTGATGGAGCTAAGAAATTTTTGTTTGGGTTTATGGTTGATGAGGCTCAAAAAAATTAGAGGGCACTCTACACAATATATAATGCTGGCCTGGATAATGTATTAGGATCTACAATCGGGTGAGTGTCGTGTGTAGTATGGGTTTCGATCCAATGGGGAGAGGGTAAGACTACTTTCTGAAGTATGAATCTAGGCTACTAAGGGTGTCACGAATCTTAGTGTGTGATCTAAACGTGGAATGGTGCCTAGATTGTGGGAGTAGCTCATCTTTTTACATTTTTTGTAAAGCCATGTCGTGGTGGCGGACCTGGATCCTAAGCCAATCACTTGGGATGCTTTTCGGGAGGTATTTTTGAAAGCATTTATGACTGTGGACAAGAGGGACTCATATCAGCATTTTGTGGAGTTCAAGATGGGGTCGCGTGATGTGGACACATACGTCCAAGAGTTCATGGACCTTCTAATTAAAGTGCCGCAATGGTAATACCAAAAATTCATAATGACCAAATCTAGTCCTAAAACCCATCTTGGACACATCTTCTGGATGAATTCGAATCTGAAGATAACCAGTTCGCAAGTCAATTTTAGTAAAATATCTAGCTCCACCCAAACGATCAACTAGATCATCCATCCTAGGCAGAGGATACTTATTCTTAATTGTAACTTTATTCAACCCCTTGTAGTCTACACACATCCAAAAAGTACCGTCTTTCTTATCCTTAAGAAGGATCAACGCTCCCCATGGTGACTTACTAGGTTGAACGTGACCCAGTCAAAGATACTCCTCAATTTGCCAAGTCACTTCCTCCTCTTCCTTCAGACTAAACCAATATGGTTGTCGGAAGATAGGTTGACTACCCGAAATTAACTCTATCTTATGATCTACTGACCTAGATGGAGGTAGACCATGCGGAAGTTCACTAGGAAAAACATCACTAAACTCTTGCTTTAAATCCGCTAACAACTTTTCTCTTCATGATCATGATCTAAATTACCATACTGACTTCCATCTTCCACAGTAAAATTGCCATCAATAATTAATTTAGTACTATCATTCTCATCCGAAGACTCGGAAACAATTCCACTTAAGCAAGATTCTCTGAACAAGATCCTCATTTTGGACCTATATGGCAAAGGGTTCTGAATGCTCTCAATCGAGAACTGATTTGCAAGGTGATCAGTTGGTTGTGAAAGATAAGAAGGTAATGGATGATTTTTCCATTCAGAATGGGATTTTGTTCCGAAGGGGAAAAGTGTGTGTACCAGGAGTGGATGCATTAAAAAAGAAAATTTTATTTGAATGTCATGACACACCTTGTGCTGGGCATCCAAGTATATATCGTACTCTAGATTTGGTACGAAGGGACTTTTTTTTGGATCTAACCTTTCACACGTGTGAAAGAGGCCTAGATACTTTTATTTTAGTATATATTTCATATTGAAGAAGTTCCAAACTTCAGGACCTTCAAAATGACACCAAAATCATGTTATTTGGACATATAGGCCAAAATTGGCTATTTTAGGCTACTGGTGCCCTAAAATTGGATCCTAAGTTCTAGAGAGAGGAGAGAGAGTCATCTCTCTCACCTATATTAGGCTAAAATTTGTGAAGAACGGGTTGGAGAAACTTATTGTATTGTTGAGAGAGATCAATAGATCATTGTCACAGTTTCTTCCTCCATTGAGAGCATTGCTTTGTGTATTGTCTTCAAGCTATTGTTTATGATCTTAGGAGATTTCCAAAAGCGGTAGGCTGCTTTAGTAAGGCCTGCTTGCTGCTATTTTTTACTGCCATCAGTACCTTTCATTAGTTTCTTTTGTCTCTTGAATGCTTTGTCAAGTTCATGTGTATCAAATCTAGCATTAGGATGCTTTGCCATTTCTACCTTTTGTAGCTTGTTGTGCAAAGATCTTAGCCAGAACATTTTGGAAGTTTGGATCCACTCAAGATCCACTTTGTTCACAGGTACGATAGAGGAGCACCACTCAAAATTTTCCACGGAACATATTAGCATGACATTCTTCAGTCTCTCTAGCTTTGTGTATACTCCAACCTTCAAGTGATAAGATTGCCTTTGCAAGGTTGGCATCAGGTTTATGTTCTACCGCATGTGCTATTAATTTATGAGGTATATCTTTTAGACCAATGTAGTCCCAAGCAGAGGTTATGTAGTCCCTACATGACCTCTCAAATTCTTCTTTTTGAGGGTCGTCAAGTTGGGCTCCTACTTTGACATGTCTTAGTTTTTCTATGGTTCCCAAGTTTATGAGATGGACATCAGCATCTCGTACTCACGATGGTTTTTCTTCAGGTGTGTTCCATTCAATCTCCATCATGCTCTTTTTGGTTCATCTTCATCTGAGTTAGACTCAAATTCATCAATGGATACCTCTTCCACTCGGAAGAGGGTATAGGAGCTCTCTTTGATTGTGGGGTCTTATGATATCTATCCACCGCAATTTTATTTTTTTCTCTACCAAAAATTAGCAAGCCTACATGAATATCTACTGTGTAGTTATTCCATTGCAACCAAGGTTTTCATAGTAAAAGGGAGTAGCTCTAGTTGTATCCTATCAACATCTTCATAACATAAAAGTCCACATGCATAGGTCTTCCAACTACCGTGATAGGAATGACTCTTGTTTCTCCTTCAGGATTATGTCTTGTATAACCCAAGCTATTTCAAGATAAATCATCTCGTGTCATTTTGCAATTTTCTGTTATGTTTGTTTTTATTGCAGATAGACATTTCACAAATTGTAAGTAATTTTCTGATGTTGAATGTTGAATGTTTCTGATATGCTTTTGATGATTCTTGCTTGAGCACATTAAATGAATTCGTGTATGGCTACGTAATCAATCGTTTAGATCCCTATGATTTCAAAGTTTGGATCAAGTAGAGTTCAAAATAGATATGAGTTCCAATGTGATAGGCGTAGTTCATTGCACCAAGAGAATAGATAGTCTCATTTCCAGCATAGTATCAGAGCGGATTTCAGAGCATTTTTAGATTCAAGAAGTGTAAGATATCAGAACTCATGTTCTAAGAAAGTTGAGGCATTCATTGATTGTTTTTCATTCATTATGAATCGATCTATTATCTACATTTACATGTCTCGAACCTCCACATGGATTCCCGATCAAAAACTAGTCTAACTGTAGACAAGCTCGAAGGACCAAATTACCACTTGTGGAAATTCAAGATGAAAGTCGTGCTGATGGCCAAGGAACTATGGGAAA
Source organism: Diphasiastrum complanatum (assembly GCA_029204225.1). Classification (NCBI taxonomy): domain Eukaryota; kingdom Viridiplantae; phylum Streptophyta; class Lycopodiopsida; order Lycopodiales; family Lycopodiaceae; genus Diphasiastrum; species Diphasiastrum complanatum. The sequence goes on from CM055099.1 coordinate 31,734,052, forward strand.
TAGTCACTGGTATCGAACTACTTCCCAGTCCTGATGAGCAAGCCAATTTCAAATGGAAGCTCAAGGATGGTAAGGCCTTTGCCATAAGCATCCTAAATGTATTACACACAGATTGGCCATATCAGACAAGCCTAATCTTCCAAGAAAGCATGGAATATTCTAAAAAAAAATTGTGAAGTGAAGGATGTCACTTCAAAGCTGCATCTGAGGAGGAGTTTTTCTCTCTTAGAATGTTAGAAGGTGATTCTATCCATAATCATGTTAATCAATTAAAGACTCTATTAGGGTAGATGACAACCATTTGTTTGGTCATTGAGGACTCCAATGATGTTATGAACTTGTTATCTAGCCTACCATCATTATTTGAAAAATGGGTGATGGTCATTTCGATCCACTCAAATCTTTCACTATCTAGAGTCATTACTATGCTACTACAAGAGGACATTAGAAGGAAAGGTGCATCATCATCATCCATTGAAGAGTCACATGCTCTATACTCCAAACAAAATTTTGAAAATGCAACGCAAGAAGAATAAGGCAGTCAAGAATGGCCAAGTTCAGAATCAATCATAACAAATGATCCAAAATTGTAATAAGCAACCTTCTCAAAACAAGAAGATGTTCTGCAAATACTGCAGGAGAACAAATCATGAGATCTAGGACCGTAGAATCCTCAAGTTCAACAAGAAGAAGAAGAAGCTAGATCAACAAGCCAATGCAGTAGCAAAAACATCATAGAACCCTAATGATGAAGATGAGCAGAATGCATTCATGGTTCACCATCAACATGTCCAATAACATGAAGAGGGGTTTCTTGATTATGGAGCTACATAACATATGACAAGCCATTAAGAATGGTTCCATGACTATTCAGCCTACAAGAAAGCACAAAGGAGAAAAGGCGAATGTCGCAGAATCATCCAAAGATGGTGAGAAGAACGATAATGCGTTCACAACTGTCAATGAAGAGTCCACGACTTACGTACAATAAGACTACAACATAGTGATCGGTTCAGGAGCCACATCTCATATCACTTGCAACAAGAATGTTCTGATGAACTACAAGGCTCTGGACAACACAAGAATAGTGATACCGAGATATGTAAGGAAACACAATGTCAAGGGCATCGGAACTCTTCAACTCTGTACATTGTCAGGACATACAGAGCTACAAGAAGCACTCTATGTACCTACATTGAGGAGAGACTTACTCTTTGTATCGAGAGGATAGTAGATCTTGGAAGACAAGTCTTGTTCGATGGAAACTCATGCAAAATGGTCGAGCACAGATCAAATAAGCTACTGACTGTTGCATCCAGACAAGGCAGCTTGTATCAATCAAAAATCATCAAGAGCTACGATAGTGTACTGAATGCATGCGAAAGTGAGAATCATCTATGGCATAAATGCATGTATAATCTAAATATGAGGAGTCTATATGACATGAACAAGAATGATCTTGTGAGTGGTCTTTAAGTTACAAGTCTAAACTCAGACTGTTGTGAAGCTTGTCAAAAAGGTAAGAAAGGAGATCTAATGACATCCTAGGACTAGTTCATTCGGATGTTTGTGGACCCATAAAGGTCGACTCCCTTTCAAGATTCAGATACTTCCTCACATTTATAGATGATTTCAGTAGGATGACTATTATGTACTATTCGAAGATGAAGTCAAAAGTATTTGATGTATTCAAGAAATGTGTAGTATTTACAGAACGACATGCCTCTAAGAAACTGCAGATCCTTAGGTCCGACAATGGAGGCAAATATTCGAGCAAAGAATTTTTGAGCTTCTATCAAAAGAGAGGCATCGAACATCAATTGACACCTGCATATACACCACAATACAATGGTGTAGCAAAAAGATGAAACAGAACCTTATCGAAAGAGACAACTGCATGATGGCTCAAGCACAACTGTGAGGTCATTTTTGGGCTGAAGCAATCACTGTCGTAGTCCATCTACAAAATCAATCAGTAATGATGACATTGGAGAGAAAGACACCATACGCAATTTGGACATGTGAGATTATCAGCAAAAGCACAATTTAGACAGATTTTTTTAGTTACTCAAATATAGCTTAGAGTATGCAGTTTCTATCCACAATTGTCTTGTGCTCATCATCATCTAATTTTGTACATGCTACATTATGAATCAATCTATCCTTTATTGCGTTCAGTATTATGTCAGAATGTATAATGCATCTCTGTGATTGTTTTGTAACTGATGATCTCTTATTGTTTCGTCTGATAATTCAATATCTCATTGCTTGGCTATGAAATCACTATAGTGCTAACAATTTCAAAGTTGGTCACTTTAAGATTGAACATGACTTCTATCACAGTCTACGACTTGTCGTTAGTGCATTCCCTCTTCCAACATGGTGTCACAGCTTTGATACATAGTATCAGAGTGTACCTTTATGATATCATAGCGATCTATTATATCAGAGCTCTAATACTCAATATCTTTCACGATATCATATCAATATTATTAGATACTTTTCACAATATCATATTCTTATCGAATTTCAGTATCAGATAGTTGATTTCCAATTATAACACAACACGACATCATTCTTAACGTCATCAATTTATCGACAGACTAAAGTTACAGATGGATTCTCAAAGTAAAGCCGATCTTATCATAGACAAGCTGAATGGATCCAATTACTACTTGTGAAAATTTAATATGAAGACCTTGCTAATCACCGACGAGTTGTGGGATGTTGTCACAGATATCAAAGTGAAGCTTAAAGATGACACAACCGACTCAAAGTGGAAGTTGAAGGATGGTAAAGCTTTCGTGCTTATTATTCTCAATATATCAGACACTCAGATTGGCCACATATCTGAAGATCAAACTTCGAAAGAAGTATGGGACATCTTGAGCTCACTATATGATGTGGGAGACTTAACGTCCAAAATACATCTACGAAGAAAATTCTTCACTCTCAAGATGTCGAATGGTGATTCACTTCAAAATCCTATTAATCAGTTTAAGAATCTCTTGTAACAGATGTCCGCTGTCGAATCAGTCATAGACGATCAAGACGCAATCATGACATTGCTTTCAAGCTTGCCCTCTACATATGAGAACTGGGTGATGATCATATTGACACACTCATATTTAACTCTTACTAGAGTTATCACTATGCTGCTGCAAGAAGATAATCGAAGAAGTAAAGACACTTCGTTGACTTCATCATCTCATGCCTATATGTCAAAGGCTCAAAAGGATAGAAGCAAAAAAGCTCTAAGCAGTCTGCATCAAATCCAAAACTGACTCAAAGTCAAGAACAACTATCAAATCCACAGTCGAAGAAGAAGATGTTTTGTAAGTATTTCAAGCGCACTAATCATGAGATCTAGAATTGCAGGGTACTTAAAGCGAAGAATGTCAACAAACAACCAGATCAATAGACGAATGTAGTCACAACATCTCCCGATCTCGACATGGATGAAGGAGCATTTATGGTCAAAGACCAAAAGGCACTATTAGATAAATCTTGGTTTCTGGATTCTGGAGCTACTCAACATATGACCAATCATCGTTAGCACTTTCACTCCTATAGGTCTTACAGTACAAAGAGATACATTCACCTTGGCGACAATGGAATCACACTATCGAAGGTAAGGCACTGTAAGATTCCAGCATGATCAATTCAAACTACTATCAAATGTTTTGTATGTACCTAAACTCTCTACGAATCTATTATCAATAAGTAGAATCACTGATTTAGGTCATAAGGTAGAGTTCGAGTCTGATCAATGCCAAATTATCGATAGGACAAGTAAGGTCCTTGCACTCGACAACAGGCATGGATACTTATATAGATTGACACATTGTTATTCTGATACTAGTCAAGCCTTGAAAAACTCTGTTCTTGTCAATAAAGCAATATTATGACATCATCGATTAGGACACTTGAATCATGCATCTGTATCAAACATGTCTAGACAATTCCTAGCACTTGATCTCGACTATCCAGCCGATAAAGTCGAACTCTCTGTCTGTCATAGCTGCATCCTTGTAAACTAGACTAGGATTCCCTTTAGATCGAGTCATAGGCATGCAACAAAAGATTTGTTAGACATTGTTCATTCAGATATATGTGGTCCAATGCAACTTCGTCATTGCTTGATGCAAAGTATTTTATTACCTTCATCGATGAATATTTGAGACTATCAGATCTTGTGTGGCCTGAAGTTTACCTAGTACATTTTCTTATTGGTTCGAAACCTGGAATTCTTTCGTCACCTCTTTAGTAGGGCTCGATTGTCCATTGAACAATAGTAATGGTGAACCACAATGGATATGAGGAGTGGCATGATTGATAGTGTTGTTTTGTATGCAACATTGCATAGGAGATGATGATTGTTCAAGTTGGCGCATAGAACTCATATATCGCAATGCGTGCTCATCACCTTGTGAATTGCGATGATGTTTTGATTGTCCTGAATATAGCTCATCATCACTGTCACTACTATAAAAACCACCACCAATATTAGATTGATTTGACTGGTATAGCTCATGGTTTTTATTATGGTCATAATAGTTTTCATCATCACTCAAACAATGTCCATATGAGTCGTGTTGCTCATATTGATCTGAATTACTGTCATTGTGCTCCCTATACTGATAATATTGATATGAAATACCATCATTTTGCTCCTCATACTGGTAATCACAATATGATTGGTCATCACATTCAGATTGATTATCAAATTCCACCTCATAATCAGAATCAGAATTCATTTTGACAAATCAAGGGAGAATATGAGTCTAAAATTTTATAAGGACCCTTATAGAAGAAATTGCGAAGTATGATTTTTGCAAGGAAATAAGCTCTTGACAGTTTCTCCACCCACTTAACACTCAGAGTTCTACGGTGAGTGAAACTAAGAATGGCAGGAAGTTGTAGTTCATATACAACTGAGCACTTTTGCTTTTTACAACGTTCAATTATGAACTCAGACGAAAATGATGTGAGGATTGAAAATACACAAATAAAATACAAGGAAGTTTGACTGAGAGTAAAAAGGGGTCTTAAAAAAAATAAATGAAAAGAATAATAATTACAAAATTTTGATAAGTTCTCAGTTTCAAGTTCGTCATTCTGATCACTTTCTGTTTTGACTGTACTGAAATCCGAATTTAAATAGAAAAGCTACGTAAAATACAAGAAAACTAATTAAATTGTGTTATTTTCAACCTAAAAGGGGGGCTATTAAAATAAGATTAGATAAGACTTTGAAATCCTTGAAATATTTTTGTGCTTGTAAAAGAATACAAAGAATGGGGAGGAAAAATTAAAAATTCACGGCAATTTCTTTTTTTAATTGGGCACGGAAGACGAGAGGAGAGACAGGGAATATGCTCAAGGAATATTTTGAAAGGAGGCAGGCTGGTGGGCAGAGGGAGAGAGAGAGGTCGTGGGAGGGCTAGAGAAAGAGAAGAGAGAGAGAGAGAGAGGATTGGACCGAGTCAGGGGGTAGAGAGAGAAAATTTTGGACCGAGCTAGAGAACTTTCGGGGGGGGGGGGTAAGGTCCTGCTCCGAGGCCCTTCCCTTCTGTGAATTTCGTTTTTACATTTTACATTTTCTTTTTTTTTTTTACACACACCTTTCGGGCGGAAGGTGCATGTAAAAAATGTAAATTTTTTTGCGTGCACCTTCCGACATCGGAAGGTGCCTGTAAAAAAAAAATTTGCCCCACAGATTACGTTCTGTGAGGCATCACCATTTCCTTTGTAAAAATTTAAAAACTGACTTCACGTGAGGGAGAGAGATGTTCGAACTGGACCTAGCCGAGTGCGTGAGGTGGGGGAACCGAGCCGAGTGCGTGAGGTGGGGGACGTAATCTCGACCGAGCCCAGGAATTTACGTGGGGGGGAAGGCCCTGCCTGAGGGCCTTCCTTGCTGGGAGGGCCCTTGCCCGAGGGCGGGAGCCCAAGGGCAGGCCCCGACCAGCAAGGAAGGCCCGAGGGCTTCGGGCCTTCCCCTACGTAATGCCATTGTGCGGTTTTTTTTTTTTTTCCCGTTTTTTGGCCGTACGGTACGGCCATACGTGTGGACCAATCTTTTTTTTTTTTTCGATTTTTTGCCGTTTTTTTTTTTGCAAATTTTGTTACGTGTGTGGTGGAATGTGGATGTGGACAGCCAATGACGGGCTGCCACATAGCACATGCACATTCCACCGGAGAGAGGAGAGAGAACGTGCATTCCAGCGGAGAGAGAACGTGCATTTCACCGGAGAGAGGAGAGGGAACGTGCATTCCACCGAAGAGAGAATGTGCATTCCAGCGGAGAGGAGAGAGAGGATCAGGAGAGAGGAGAGAGAATGACAAATTCCTAAGAGATAAAAAATTGGATGTACATTAGGTGGTCCCAAAATACAAAGTACACCTCCAAAATAGAAAGGACACCTAAGCGCAATGCATTACGTGAGGGAGATATCTCAACCTACGGAAACAAGGAAGCGGATTGTGAAGGAGAAAGCTGATGGAGGCGCAAAGCTTATTTTTCTTCCAGAAATGTGGAATTGCCCATATTCAAATGACTATTTTCTATGTTTGCGAAAGAAATTGATGCGAGGGGTAGTGAGGTCGGGGCAGAGAGAGATCTGAAAGCGGAAGGAGTTGTTGATCTTTGCTTCTCGACAGTTTGATTTGTTTACAAGAAACAATTAGTGTTCGGATTTGCATTTGTGGATCGGATCGTCTGTCTGTAACAGCGTTTTTCCTGATAATTAATGGTTTTCTTCAATTTGATTGGGGTAGGAATGATTAAGATTGCTAGATTTGCTAGTTGCAGGCATTTTGTTTGGCTTCAGAGATTTTAGTACTTGGGCACGCTCAGCTTAGAATCGAATTTGCGTGTTCAATGCTATTTGGCGAACCTGAAATGACATTCATGAGCGGTAATGTAGCACTTTGAGTAGATCCGAGGTTGCGCTTTAGCAGCTCCAACTTCGCTTGGTTTCTTTCTGTGAAGCAGAACTATGAGCATAATTTTAGTTTGTGTGCTGAACTAGTTCTTTGCATCTTTTTTCTTCCTTAAATCCAAGTGCATAGAGCATCAGTGATATATCTATCTCTTTTTTCCTGTTTAGACTCTTGTAAGGGCCACAATTTTTCAGCCTGAGTAGTAAACTACTCCGCTCAAATAGTTATCTTTTATCTCACGAAATACTCTTTAACCATGTCGCTTCGCAAAAAAGGCAAAGGAATCAGCAGCAAAGAAACAAGATAGTATGAACATCGATCTTTCGAGTAAGCTGCTGATCGCGCTACCGCCCAGTAGCCAGAATGGTGGATTGGTTGAGCAGATTTAGGGTTAGGTTTAGATAGAGGTGAATTAGGAATAGGTTAGGTTTAGGTCGCATGGAGTTAGGGTTGGAAAGGTAGGGTTATTTTTTTTTTTTAAATAATAAACTTCAAAATGAAAAATGTGAAAACATCAACAACAGAGACAAAACTTTAAAATTAAAGAATGAAGCTTATCAAATCTAATGGAATCCACATAGAATCATCATGAACCATGGATCTATGCTCCCCGATACCGAGAAATGTCATGTGCAAATCCAAAACTAATAGCAATTACAATAGGAGTAAGCTAATAAATGTCATGTGCAAATCCAAAACTAATAGCAATTACAATAGAAGTAAGCTAATAGCAAAAAAAGTACAAGACCATCAAGATAGCATATCCATAGAAAGCTAAAAACAATGAGATCATCATAGAATCACATTAATAATGAAGGAAGAGTACAATCAATGGAAATGGAAAATTGATCATGTGGATAGGGCACATTAGACCTAGCAAAGGTAATCCTCATAGCTCATATTCAAGAGAAAGCTAGAAGCTCTCACTTGCAAATGAGCCAAAAGATCTACAAAATGATGTCTCTTGCCTAGTTATAGACAATGCTCTTACTTAACTTAACTATCTTGAGAAATAGTTAGGCTTTGTTAAGTATTATTTAAACTACATTGGGCCCTTATTGGCCTATTATCCTTATTAGTTACTTTGAAAGGCCTAAAGAGAGAACCGCCTTGTTCTTAAGGCTAATAGCTCCTTTTGGGCCTACAAAGCTTACAATGGATTCTGATGCATTGATAAGCACTAATGTAATAGTAGTACATGACACTGCAGCTTATATTCAGAACAGATGTCCTACTAAAGGTCTCTCAGACAAAAAATCATATGAAGTTTAGACAGGCTCCAAACCTTCTTTATCGAACTTACGAGTTTTTGGATGCATCGCTTATGCACAAATTTCGCATGATCTCAGGAAGAAGCTCTACTTCCTAAGTATCAAGTCGATTTTCATTAGCTACACTACTTCAGATAAAACTTATAAGTTGTATGATCATGTCGAGTCGAAGATATTTACTAGCCGGGATGTCATCTTCATCGAAGGTCAGATTATCGACCTCAATAGTAAGGGCAAAACTCAACACAATTTTGTATGTATTGAAATTGTACTTGATCTCGCACAAAATGTCAAAGAAAACCATGATTGTCATGGTCAGTGTATTTTGTTCATAAAAACTCACTAAACTCGCAGAAATCTACTCGCAAAAGGCCAATCCTCTCTCGTCGACCATGTTTCAAGAATCGAATCCGCACCAGTTAATACTGAAGTGGATGATGAATTACCAGATGCTGCGTTATTCTATGTTGAAGTAGTACCTGAGTGGGTAGTGGATATTGTTGAGTATCTAATGCTGGGTCAACCTAATGACTCCTTGACAAAAGTACAAAAGAGGCAATGGATTCATAAAGCTCAACCTTATCAATTGATTACGGGACAATTGTATCGTCGCGGAATAAATGGTACTCTTTGTAGATGTGTTTTACTACATGAAATACTTGATTTGATAATGTTTTCACATGATGGAATGGGCAGAGGACATTTCTCTATGGATATCACTATTCGCAAGAACCTAGAGCTGGCTCTCAAAGCTTCACGCTTTGCCCATTTGCGTTTGTAGCTTCCTGATTCCTTCACTGGCACCCTGTATGGGTCACTGGCACTCCGCTCAATAGAATGGTAATGAAAACACCCCAAAACACCTTTCTCTCTGCTCTGTGACGTCTCTCTATCCGCTAGCTCTGAGCAGCCAGTTTCAGGGATCATTTTGGCCCAAGGATGGCCAAAATAGGTGCCTTCTAGCCAAGGTTATCCCTTTCCAAAGGGTGACTTGCAAATTTGAACTGATTCTTCATAATGAAGATTTTTAATGAAGTGAAGTTCATTTTGAACATCAAGTCCCTTCACTCAATTTCAAAGTGAATTTTTTTTAATGAAAATGAAGGCTAGTTTCCCCTTCATTTCTTCATGGCCCCATTCACGCGCATCTAAAGGCTGATTTCGATCCAATGGCCAATAAGATCCATGATCAACTCCATTGATCTCAATCCCACCAAATTCGATGGTGGCCACGGCTTCTGCGCGCTGAACTGCTCTCCTGCGTCCACGAGCCACCAAAATACGCTAAGCCATCATCTTGACTCCACGTGTGCGAACTGGCCCATGAGCTCTCTCTCCATCTCTCCTTCTTCTCCAGCCATAGCTAGGGTTTCAAGCTTTGGTCGCCCTCAAGAATCAATCCAGCTTCCTCTTTTGTATGCGGCTGTCTACGGCCAGTTGGCATCTTTCCTTCCTCACCAGGGCGCCCCTCTTTGCCATTTCACAGATCCAAAAAAGACCTCCTATAGAGAGAAACCCATAGTTTTTCACTTTAAAACCCTTGCTGTCATAAGGAAGAGAATATCTTGGGCATTTCTCAGTCTGTTACTGAGATTTCTCTGTAGTTATCTAGCCCACTGAGGTCGCCCTACCTCTGGCTCTTCGATGCAATTTTCAGTATGTAAATTGGTGCGGTATTGCTCCCAAACAGGCTGATTTCCCAGAAATCTGTCAACACCCCATAAAACTGGAAATTTCCCAAATTTTCTCAGTTTTTCACCCAATCTGATCTTGCAAATTGCTATGGCTCTTTGTCACTGCTCTTTGCAAATCCCTTGCAAGCCCCGTTGCGCCAAATGGCTGTCCACACAGTGAATAATGTAGCCATCACCGATGATTTCACCGAAACCACCGAAACCGCAAGTTTCTCCATGAATCTTTTTTGGAATTCACCTACGACAATCGTTTTGATCTTCCCCGAAGCTCCGATAGAAGGATCTTTGATGTCTCCTACCATCCGGACTGCCTATACCTCGTATGGAGTCCTCTCTCCCGAGACACTTTGAGTGCTACTTCTCCTGGTGAAAGACGCTATTCCATAGCTCCACCGGATTGTGCATACCTGCAACACCTTGACGCTTTGATACCAAGTTAAAATTCTGTTAGGATCTAGTGCAGTATGCAGATCACATCACACAATCACCATAGCCACTCCTCACAAGCTCTCAAAGATGCCACAACAAAAGTTAATAGATTACAAAGAAACACTATACATATAGAGTATTCACAAACTGCATGAAAAGGCAGGTGTCCTAAAATTGGCCTACCACCTGTCAAACTAAGGTCGCCCAATATGGCCAAATTTGACTGACAAACTTGGGATATGCCCCCAAGTATAGCAAGTACTGTAAATAACTCTGTACATGCTGATTCTTCCTATGTGTGGCTACCCGGCTAACCCAAGTAGCCGTCTACGGGATCAGTGCTCGATCAATATATCATAACGGGTCACGTCCCGAACAGAACCATATACAGTAAACCAAATAAACTGTACACTAATTACATCATCACATTTAGAGCTTATACTAATGAATCAGATCAAAACTGATTTTCAACTGTAATGGCTCCAACGTCCATACCTGGTTCTTCCTCATGGACTCCATCTCTTCGTTCATGGCTTGGATCCATCTGTCCTATTATGGACCTTCAATCGCCTCCTCGAAAGTCTGTGGTTTGCCACTGAACCCGCATAACTCTTCTGATGTGAAAGCTAAGCTGTCTGGCACATATCTGTCTGGCGCTCTTTGTGGTCTTGTCAACCTTCCGGGAAATCCTCCTAGGACAACTATGCCTTTGCCTTTGTCTGCTCTGCTCGGTCTGAAACCATCTTGGTTTACAGGAACTACAGCGGCAGGTTGTCTCTCGAATCTTTCTTCGTTAGATTCGTCGTTCGAATGGGAGACGACTCCTGCTCTCTTCGAATCTGACATCTCTCATTGTTTTCATAGTGTTCGCGTCTGGCATGTAGACTCTGTAGTATGACAAATTGTTGTCATATCCTACCAGAAATCTCTGTTCGGCTTTCTCATCAAGCTTCTTACGAAGCTTATCAGGAATATGTGCATAAGCTGCACAGCCAAAGATTCTGACGTGAGACAGGTTGGGCTTTCTACCCCACCACAGCTCATGTGGTGTTGTGTGTGGGACACCAGACTTGCTTGTTCTGTTCTGGATGTATGTGGTTGTAGCTACTGCTTCAGCCCACAGTGTCCTTGGAGCCTTCAAATAGGCCATCATGCATCTGGTTGCTTCCATCAAGGTCCTGTTCTTTCGTTCAGCAACACCAGTGTGCTGCGGTGTGTAGGCTACAGTTCTTCTGTGAATGATGCCACGATCATTGCAGAAGTCAGTGAAGCGATTCGAGATGTATTCGCCACCTCGATCTATTCTGATCTGCTTCACTTTGCTGCCTATACATCTCTCAATCCAATTCACATATTCTATGAATTTATCAAGTGCTTCAGATTTATTTTGAATAAAATACACTTTGTATAATCATCAATGAAGGCTATATAATATTTTGAGCCTCCTATTGAGATCACGTTGAATGGTCCACAGATGTCAAAATGCACTAGCTCCAGAATCTTAGTTTTTCTGTAGGAGTCTTTGACGAATGGTGTGTGTGACATCTTGCCCTTCAAACATGCATCACAGGTGGTCGAACTGGTTGCATTCGAGATGCTTACCATTGGTACTGCTCCATGATGGCTTGCTTGGTAAAGTGCCATTGAGTTCATGTGGTAGAGTCTCCTGTGCCACAAAGTGTCTGGCTGGTCATCATGAGCTTGCTGCACCTGATCTACAGGTAGACGTACATTCAGATGATATAGGTTTCCTTTCCTTCTGCCTTGAGCGATCAAAGTACTGGTATTGGCATCAATCACATTGCATGCTTCGTCAGAAAACATCGCATGCATCCCTACATCTACTATTCTTGCTACAGAGAGCAAGTCTTGATGCAGAGTAGGCACGAACATGACATCTTCGAGTCGTCTGTCTCTGTCGTTGGTGTTCAGACATAGTGAACCAATACCGTTCACTTGATGTTTAGATCCATCTCCAAGAACTATGAATCTTGAGGGATCTGCACTTTTGAAATCAGACATTATACGTCTTGATGTCACAAAGTGTGAGGTGGCTCTTGAGTCTAGAATCACCTCATGTGTGTCAGATGTTGATGCTGCACACACATCTTCATAGATATAGGCAATCGAACTATTGTTGTTCTCCTGTCTGTTCTCTACTGATTTGTTTCTCAGGTTTTGGTGGCAATCCATGGCTACGTGACCCTTCTTATGGCAATGGATACACTCAATCTTGGAATTGAGCCAGCATGTATCTACTATATGTCCGTCTCTTCTACATCTCACGCAAGTCTTCTTGTCTGCACCTTGTTGTTTCGACCTCCTTTGCTCTTCCAGTTGCCCTTGTTGGTCCCCTCTGCTTGTTGGTCATGATCCTGCCTCTGATTCGACTCCCTCTTAGGCTTAAACTGCTTCTTGGATTTTTCTTTGTTGTCGTGGTCAAAACCATCTTTGTGATCAAGATGTTCTCTGGCCTCGACTTCCTCTCGAATCTCGACAATCGCCTTTTCGAGGTTCATGGCGGGATCTTTCACGAGCAGGGTTCTTGTCATCTAGAATAATCTGGGTAAGGCTCTCAACAGGTACGTGAGCTACTTCTCAGTTGACACAGCGTTCTCTGCTTTAGAGTTATGTAGTGACAGAAATAGATCCTTCATCTTTCTTACGAAAGAAGTGAGGTCTTTTCCATCCCACTACAAATTCGTCAGCTGATCTTCCAGCATCATGATTTGACTTCTTGATTTCGTCTGAAATCTGGTGAGTAATGCATCCCACATCTCCTTAGCTTTGGAGAGTGTAGCCAGGTCAAGTGTGAGACTATCTTCGATGGAAGATGATAGCAAGACTACTGCCTTGTCATTTTTCTCCCTCCATTCGCGTAGCTCCTTGCCCGTTGTCGTAGGCATTTCTTCTGTGCCATCCACCCACGGGAATAGTCCTTCGCCCTTGAGTATCAATGATGTCTTAACTTTCCAGGCTAGAAAGTTAGATCTTGAAGACTCAAGTATTGTGCAGATCTTGCTCTGCATGCTTCTGATTAAAGCCATTGCTTCTTGGAGTATGTTCCCTTGTTGATGGTTGTTTGTTTGAATGCTTGGCCTCCTGGATCTGCTAGCTTCTTGGCTATGTCAAAATATGACAAGATGACCGGCTCTGATATTACTGATGAGAGTATGAGGAGGATCGCAGTCACGAGGCTTTCGTGAAGGAACCACGACTCTCTCTTTGCCCTCGGAAGGAGTTCAGATGCGTTCGCTGGACACTACCAACTAAATCACTCCTACAATCCTCCAGAGTGTAGTCAGACACTGCTGATCTATGTTTATAATATTAATGCAGCATTCAACATAGTTTCAACCAAGGTGCGAAATTCAAATGAACAAGAAAACTTAGTAGAACACACGAATAAACAGCAGACGCATTAGCATTTGAGATCAGACACAACAAAAAAATCATCTATATTGATCTTCTCTGATTTCTTCAAGCACTGCATGATCCACGCAGTGCGCTGGAGTGGGAGAAACACAGTTCTCTCATGAGCAATCGTCTCGTTTTACTAGCAGACAGTTGGATCTACAGATCCTAGACAGAATTGTTTTTGCACGCAGCGGACATGTATTCTGTATTTTTGTCTTGATTGCTTACTAGCATCAGACTACTACATTACCCTGTATGTGTGCTCTGTTGATCTATATGTCAAGTAACTTCCAGTAAGTATAGTCGCTCTATGTAAATCTAAGATTAGATTGATTAAGCATCTACAACTAATCAGAAAAATACAAGAGTGGCAGATTAGCCACAACCTAAAATGTATCTGCCGACATCATGCCATCAGATCAGATATCTGTACTTCTGGGTACTTGCATGATCTTGCTGGTGCTCTCTGGTGCGTGGAGGTCAGGAGAAGGTCTTGTTTTGGTCGTTTGCCTTCTCTCGTACTGGATCGCAAAAGATTCTTGTTCGTGAATCTTTCGAGTTCGGGGCCCTTTGACTTTCGAGTTCGCGAACTTTTTGTGCTTCGTGTCTCCTGACTTTCGAGTTTGCAAATATCTTTGTCAGGCTGAGGGCTGAAAGCTAGCAAGGCTTTGTAGTTAGAAACATTTCGTTTCTTCAATGAAGAAATAAGTAAAAGGATTTGGGTGTTCCAATGGATAAAATCATGGTCCATACCCCAAATTGGCTAATTATTTAGCAACCATATAGTTGGACGATAGCAATGGATTTCAATCGAGCCCTCCAGACTTATTCACAAGAGTACATGTTTTCACTAGATTCGACAGTTAGACAATCGACTATTTTTGCAAAGGACTTGACTAAGTTGGCATCAATATCAGCAAGATGGGATGATTGTTTGCCAACGCTAAGCTTTGATCCAAACATTCCAATGCCGTCCGACAAATTCTAGGATCAATTACCTATGGCCAGGTTGTACTATCTGCCATGATGTTGGGTGGATCCTGGGAATCAAAATTTATTGCGTGGACAACTTCAAATTGAATATCCGGTGCGCATAAGTGTTTATTTCCGCACAAGACCAATTTCAATACAACGCACTTGGAATTTATGAAAAAAGTGCAGTATCATCTAATAAAAGTCCCGTCGCCCCAAGTCGTAAATCTCGCAAGGTGTCATGAGACCGCCACCAGTTTTGGTGGGGAATACTGTTGGAGGGTTTGCGTATATCGAGACAACCCTAACCATAGTTAATAAGTGAGAGGGATTTGGCACCTTGCGTGTGTAACTCCAACCCGATGATCACATATTTAATTGATTAGTTAAAGGTTAATAAAAGGACTTTAGGCCTTTTTGCGAGACTTTTATTGTCGAAGGGCCTAATAGTTAGTTAGTAATAAAAAGGGTTCCCACCAATTTTCAAATGGGTTCCCTCCAATTTTCAAATTTCAAATATTTAGGGTAGAAATTTGTCCAATAGGATTTGAGGCCAAAGCTCTAAAATCCACTATATATAGTGGTTGTTTCAAATTATTGTAGACACTTTCTCTCTTCATTTCAATACAAGCAGGTCACGCCTCTTATGGAATGGATATGGAATGTCCTTGCTCTTCTTCTTTCCTCCTCTATCTCTCATGTTTCCTTTGGATTTGCTAATTGTTAGATTTGATGTTTGTTGGAGTTGATCATTGTTATACTTTTGTGTGTGTGTGTGTGTGTGTGTGTGTGTGTGTGTGTGAGAGAGAGAGAGAGAGAGAGAGAGAGAGAGAGAGAGAGAGAGAGAGAGAGAGAGAGAGAGAGAGAGAGAGAGAGAGAGAGAGAGAGAGTAGTAAGCTCTATCATTGTTGTGTAGTGTTAATGGTTGTAGTGCTAATTGCTAGTGTTAATGGATCTTAGTGTTAATATTGCTTAGTGTTAGATGTGGATCATGTGCATTTGCTGGATTATGAACTATGTTATCGCTCTCATGGGAACGAATCTCTACATGACAACTAGTTAATCCTCTTCATCTCCTTGATGCTTGTGTGCCTGGATCTAGGGTTCAGGGTGGATAGGAAATACTCGCTACAAAACAATCAAGAGAAAATTGATTCCATCAAGCGCCATGACACTTGAGAGATAGTAGACCTTCAAGAGGGAAAGAAACCCATTAGTTATGAATGGGTGTACAAGACAAAGTACAATGCTGATGGTACCTAGTGAAACACAAAGCAAGACTTGTGGTTAAGAGATACATTATGGCTATGCCTAGGGAGACACATCAAAAAGCCACAAAGAGAATTTTTCACTATGTTAGAACTACAACTACTGATGGTCTGACATATAATGGGTAGTATGATTTGCCAGTATTGATGAGAATCATGAGATGCTCTGATACGTGTAATGAATCTAGGGGAGAAAATTTACAAAACAGTCGCGACTCTCTTTCAAGATTCGGATGGAGTTCAGATGCGCTCGTTGGGCACTACCAGCTGAAACACTCCTACAATCCTCTAGAGAGTAGTCAGTTACTACTGATCTACATTCATAAAATTAATACAGCATTCGACTTAATTTCAACCAAGGTGTGGAATTCAAAGGGAACAAGAAAAACTCAGACATATGAAATAAACAACATAAGCATTCAACATCCAAGATCAGACACAACTAGAAAATAATCTATATTGATTTTCTCTGGTTTCTTCAGGGCACTGCATGCGAATCCACGCAGTGCGTTGGCGTGAGAGAAGCACGATTCTCTCACGAGTAGTAGTCTCGCTTCACTAGCAGACAATTGGATCTTCTGATTCTAGACATAATTATCTTCTCGCACACAGGCGGAGCTTTTGTCTGTGTTCATCTTGATTGCTTACTAGCATCAGACTTCTTCAATGTCTCTTCTCTTAGTTTACAATGTGTGTATCATGTTCTGATATATGTCAAGTATTATCTAGTAAGTACGGTCTCTCTATGTAAACCTAAGATTAGAGTGATTATACATCTACAGGGAATTACAAGAGTGGCAGATTAGCCACGACCTAGGAAGTATCTGCTGACCTCATGCCATCAGGTCAGATCTCTGTACTTCTGGGTACTTGTGTGATCTCTGGTGGTACTTCTTCGAGCATGAGGACAGAACAGGTTTCGTTTCCACCATTGGTTTTGTTTACCTCGTCTGCCTTTCTCTCTTGCTGAACCGCAAAGGAATCTCGTTCGTGGATCCTTCGTGTTCGCAAACCGTTCGTCTTCGTCTCCGTTGACTTTTGTGTTCGTGAAACTCTTCGTGTTTCGTGTCTCCAGATGTTCGAGTTCGCGAACATCTTCGTCAGGTGAAGGGCTGAAAGCTAGCAAGGCTTTGTAATCAGAAACACTTTGTTTATTCAAGTATTGCAAGGTTATATTGATGACAGGAGATCCACCACAAGTTATATTTTTCACTTTGGTATTGGTGCATTTTCTTGGTCAAGTAAGAAACATGAAACAATTGCTTTATCTACAACAGAAGCTGAATACAAAGCGCTATGCTCATCCACACAAGAGGCAATATGGTTGAGAAGAATGTTAGAAGATATTGGCATTCCACAATGCAAGCCCACTACGATTAGGTGTGACAGTCAAAGCGCCATCCAACTAGCAAGAAATTCTATATTTCATGCATGTACAAAACACATAGAAATTAAATACCATTTCATTACAAAAAAGCTACTATCTAGTGAAATAATGCATTGTAGGATAAAAGACCAGCTAGCGGATATACTTACTAAGCCATTAATAGTTGATAAATTTGAGCTCTTTATGGGAAAGCTATATATATGTATGTAAGATAAACTAGGAGTTAAGGGAGAGACTCAGAATAGGTAAGTCTAGTTTATCTGAACACTCAACCGATGTTTTCATTTTTAGCGGTTTTTCATACATTGCTCTAAGCACACAATATGTGTCAGTATGTTAGTATTGAGTCGGGACATATGTCCCATAACGGGGACTGAACCGCCATGCTGAATTGCCATGCTTGTCGTGTTGCGTTACCTCCCAAATCTAGACTGTTTATATGCACCATCTTTCTCTCTTTTGTGAATACACTCTACATGTGAGTTTTTTGGGGTTGGTGTGTGCTCTCTCTTTATGCTTGGTGAATCTGAGTGATGGTTAGCCTGTGATTGTAGCTACTATAAACTTCATAATTGATTTGTGACATCTTATTCAACATGTTTTTATTTTATTTTCTTTTCATTTCTTGTATTTTGAAGTGTTAAAGGAAAAACAGCAAGAAGGTTATTTGTACATCTATACTTCATGATAGTTGATGGAGATTATGTTATTTTTTTTTTGCTTTGTGATGGTGACATTGTTCTCACTCTAATTGTGAGATGAAAATTGATAAGTCCATATGTTATCGTACTCAATTATATAAGATAATGGATCTTGCTTTTCTTTATGATAGATCAAGAATTAGGAGTTATGAAAATCACATTAGTACCTTGTAAAGAAAAGTATGCAAATGTTACCCTTGATTTCATGCTAAATAGTTGTAAATCTATAGTTGCATAATAGAAGATATGATAGCTTCTCTTTGAGAGTTTCATATTGTTTATAGTTCATGTGCCCTATTTTTCGATGAAACTATTGCCACTATGCGAGGTAACACACAGTATCATTTAAGTGAGAGAGAGAGAGAGAGAGAGAGAGAGAGAGAGAGAGAGAGAGAGAGAGAGAGAGAGAGAATATTATGAAGGTTGAATAGAATTCTAAGAACATCACTTCAATTCTGTCTAAATTAGAAATCTTCAAATTTCTTAATCATAATATCAAAACTTCAACAAGAAATATTTGAAAACATGCCATTCTTTTAACATCATTTCACTTGAGCTTAAGTACTTTGACATAATATAAGATTTATTAACAAACATTCAACTTTAGTAAACAATCGGGCACACTTTATTAGGATATATAAGATTCGTGCAATGTTCACAGCAACAAGTGAAGTGGTAACGATGCACTTCACTTGACTGTGAAATTCAATCTTCATAAAAAGTACCATTTATTACAAGTTTCCATCTCTTTTTAGAAATGGATATCAAAGCTTCACCATCAAGCAACAACACAAAATCTCACCTTTGAAGTTTTGTGTCGTTTTTTCTCGCTTATATCAAATGGCATTTCAAAATATTAACATTGATTTAAAGTTTCTTTGAAGAAAACAGTACCTCACAGATCGATGAAATGTTACCGTAAAAATGAAGATTCCAAGTTTTCAAGAGTCAAATCCCCTTCATAGATCCAAGGTTTAAAGAACACTTGAAATGGGTGCAATGGATAGTTTTTTTTATTGAACCTTTTCTTTAAAGAGCAATGCTATCTCAGATTCCTCCTTTCAGATAGCACCACGGATGTCAAGAGGACTGATTCATGGCCATAGTTGAGGTGGGTTATTCACAAATGCACAGCCGACTGCCTAAAGAAACGCTATCTGGCACCCCACATAGCTGCCCAGCACAATACACTAGCTTTTCCAATGCTTTTTGACATATTGATCCACTGCTGTAATGTACCATTGATTCCAACATTTCCAATGGCTACAACAAGGCTGACCAAGCCTTCGCATAGGCACACGAGATCACTCCATGCACAATGGAAGAGGGCCGTGGGATGCATTGCATAATCGTGAAATCTAAGGGCCAATGGCTGCAAGGGCTGGTCCATGATGCACGAACCGTTGAGTACAATCTACCATGCCTTCAAATGCTGGAATTTCGTGGAAAAACTGCTCAAAACAGGCCTTCATTGTGATCACGTCTGGTTCGAATCATTCATGTAGTAACAATTTGTAATAGATTGAGGTAGGCAATAAGAAAGGTTGGAATTACACAATGGCTGCACCATTTGTGCATTCCACTCACACTGTACATGTCATCACTAAAATTCAACAAACAAGAACATGCCTCTCTCATTTTTCATTTTGTATTCCTCTCTACCACAAAAGCAAAAGTAAGGGGGAAGGCCCCAGGGCGGGGGCCTTCCGCCTTTTGAGGCGCCCTGAGGGCAACAGCCCGAGGGAACCTCCAAAGGCGGAAGGCCCCCCCGCCCGTGGTCCTTCCCCTGTGTAAAACATCTACAGGCTTCTTCTTTTTTTTGTTTTGTTTTGTTTTTTCTCTATTTTTAGAAATAACACTTTTTTTAAAATACTAATTTTGAATTGTGCAACTGCTATAAATAGTAAGTAAATCTTACAACATTGTAAGGTGTTTCTTGATATTTCTGAAATAGCAAAGACACCTTACAAATCTGTAAGGTATTTATTGCTCATAATTTCCAAAAGTAGTAAGGTATTTATTGCTCATAATTTCCAAAAGTAGAATATTATGCCATTTAAGGCAACTTTTAAATGAACTGCAAAAAAACCTGCAGGTTTTTACGCTAAGAGAATGAATCTTTCTTTGCTCCATAGGAATATTTATATGACCCAAGGGAGTTGACTCAATTGGTTAGCCTGGTATCCAAGGTATCTTTGGCCCGCGGTTCAAGCCTCCCCTTGGTAACCAAGAAGCATAAGCATATTCATATGCATTATATATATCCCCTAGAACTTAGAAACCCTACATATTGTTAAATTTTTTAACAAGGAAAACTTTGCTAATTCTAAACTTGCGTGCCTAGATCCATGATGACCTTAATCATCAGCCAACTCTAATATCATGTGTGTGTGTGTGTGTGTGTGTGTGTGAGAGAGAGAGAGAGAGAGAGAGAGAGAGAGAGAGAGAGAGAGAGAGAGAGAGAGAGAGAGAGAGAGAGGTATGTCACTCTACCCATTAACCTCTTAAGATTGTTCCTATTCACATTACTCTAATGGTTTCTTAGATCTACTTGTGAGCACATGGGGCTCTCTTAGTATTTCTACGATTACGTTTCAAGTATGTTGCATAAATGGATATGTTGAGACCACTTAGTAGATTAACATGGCATATACATGTCAGTTACTTCTTTGAAGTCATGGAGCCACCATGATTAGTGGATGTGGAAATCATAACTCCAAAAACCATGCTCAAATTAAGGCTTAGTTGATTGAATGGCTTTGAATTTACTTTAATTTAGATCCATTGCATGATAATTTAATTTAATGTCTATTTTAATCATTTATAAGGTTCTTGGAATGTATGCAATTTGTTCCAAGTTTCTTGAGTAAACATTAAATTCTTCTCATTTTGAAGCTAAAATGGATACTACATGCTATGAAAAATTTATAGTTGGCACACTGAAGCTTTTGATCCTTAGTGAATCAAATTTGAAGAGAATAGGGGAAAGATTCGTTGATTTTTAATTTCAAGTCTTTTGCTTTTTTTAATATTGTTTGCTCTAGATAATCTCATTTTGTCCTAGTTTTTGTGGTTTTTCTTTTCTCTAACCTAATGTTATAGAATCATAAGTCTCATTCTTTGCTTTTGTAGGTGTTAATGTGCTTGGAATCAATTGAGTATATATCAATGATAAAAGAAACAAATTGTGCTTGGAAATACCTTTTGTTGGCATGCTGTTTTATTTTGGTTAGGAGTGAAATATGTAATTCTTGCTTTTTTGTTTCAAAGGGCTTCAAACTTTCAAATTAAAGCATTGGTTTTTATTTTACAAACAAAAAAAGCAAATATGTGTGGCAAAGCCATGTGGCCCCTGCCCTTAGTTATGGTTGGTATACAACTAAGCTAGCTGCTAAAGTATTTACGTTCTACGAGTAACATTACAATTGTGTCAAGGTCATGTTCTGAAGTTTATTTATAATTAATTAGAATAAGTGCATAATACAAGCAACTTCTACACTCATGTCAAAGTCAAGTATGACTAGGTTTTGGAAACTTTTTGCACATAAAGAGCCATATGGATTTGATAATCATTAATGTCCTCTTCAATTAATAAATGTATAAGAATAAAATTACCTCTTATTATTTGTAGAAGCACATTTAACATCTTGTGATATGGGTAAACGACAACCTAGATAACAAAAGAACTATAGATTCATGACAATGGGTGGTCTATACAATTCAAAAACAAGTCACAATCATGTCTTAATTCAACCACCCATATCGCTTACCATCAAGTTGAAGTTTCTCAATCACATGCTCTTTAGTAAACAGCTCGTCATTATCAAGCATATTGCCAACTAGTACAATACTAGTAAGAGTACTAGCAAGGTAGTATGCATAATTTGGAAAGGTCACCTAAGTTTATCATCCCTTTAAGCTCCATGTCAAAAACTACTTCTGAACCAACCACCCCAGTATGTCTACCCTTCTACCCCACTATGTCTACACTTCTAACTATTCTGGCTTGCGTCAGCTAGGTCAAAAGTGGGTTGAAATATTATGTCCACCATCATGTCTACCTTTCTAACTATTCTTGCTTGTGTCAATTAGGTGACAAGTGGGTTGAAATAGTTGACACATGCCAACAATGTTCTACTTAAAATCATTCTCTACAAGTGTCAAACTATAGAACTATATGGAGGAGCTTAATCTGGTGGTTGAAACCTTTGTTCTTTCTATATATTTGTGATAATTTGAGGTGAACATAGGTTAGTTTTATTTCTTAGATAAGAAAAGCTTTGGGAAAGGAGTTACATCTTTAAGGTAAAAAAAAAGCGTTTCAAAATGTACATTGTTCACATAAATTTTAGAGGATCTTCTAAAAGATTGCACATGGTGCTCTTTTAAGGATGAACAATGTGTAATCTTTTGGTTGAATTCTGTGTAATGTTTTGGTTGTAGGTAAAGTTCAAAATATCCAACTATTATTATGTTCCATAACTAAGTAGAAAGTGTCAACCAACAAGTACCATTTCATAGACATGCTAGAAGCGTAATGATCACTTTACATATTTTATTATTGTTTATGTTATTTATCTTGACTTATGTACGTTGAGCTAAGTAACCAGTTAAGTGATAGTAGTGTGAATCAAGCTATCATAAGCCTACTAGGGTTCCAATTTTGTCATGTTCTTGAATAATTTAGTGGACATTCTATCATGCTTCAAAGAATTTAAGCAATTATTAGAAGTTCAACTTGAAAGGAAGATCAAGCCACTTCATATAGATGGAGGGAGAAAGTTTGCCTCTAAAGAGGGTGAATGATTTCTTGGATATAGAAAAATCAAAAGGACGTTGAAATTCGGCCATCAGCCAAAATAAATTGGCATGGCTAAGGGCAAGATTCAGACTCTTCTTGAGTGCACTAATTCATTGTTGGTAGAAGAAGTTACAGCCCCATGCTAATTGCAAACTTGTCAAGTACTAAGGCAATATCAAATATGATTCCTTGGAAAGGCATGCTCAACAACCAAGCCCATTATTTAAGCACCTTTGTGTGTTCAATTGCATTTGACATGATCCTCAAGATCCACTTAAACTTCGCAAGAACTTGGATGTTGTGAGTATCGGATTCATATTCATTAGTTACTCTCATCAACACAAAGTCTATAAGGTGATCGATCCATCAAATGGTGACACATTTTTCAACCATTGGTTGTCTTCTAGAAAAAACAATTCATGATTTCAAATCAAAATATCAAAAATATATCTCTACAAGTTCAAGATAAAATTCAAATTTGATTTCATATCTTTAGCATTCATTACAAGACATTGCTTCTTCACCCATCACATTCATCACAAACTCAAACTTCAAGGAGATTTCTAAGTTCAAGACATATGCTTGAGAGATACACTCCCCAAGCTTGTTGTCCTCCAAGTCTCTTGTCTTTTTAACTTGTTGCAGCTTTATGGTTGTGAATCTGCTCACATCAATCTCAACAAGCTTCTTCTCATAGAAAAGTATATCTTTAAACCCTCTCTTGACAATAGCCTTTTCATTTATTCCACATAACATCAACACTTGATAAATGGAGATGTCCATTCCATTTTCTACCACACATATCAAGTGTAACATGGATAATTTGTTGTTTCAAAAAAATGAAAGATAAAATTTTGCTCTATCTAAGTTAACTAGAAATGGCAATGAATCTAACATGCATGGAGATGTGTTTCTTGCGCTACACAAGCTCCCAACTTCATTTTCTTAGCACATCTACACAAGATGTTAAACACCATAGTCTTAATGATAAGAAATAGAAAAAATCTTGTCTACCATCATAAGCTATGAAAGGTTCAAAAGGAGTAGATTAACCATTGCCTCTTGCACATCTTGAGTGGATAGGTTCCATTGATGTTGATAACTTTGTGGTAGAACTTGGAAAGTGCAACTTAGCTGCTTTAGCCAGAGCACATGCCTCCTTTACATCACCACCTTTTTCCAAAGATTTAGGAATATCAAGAGTAGACTCCTTGTACATAGCATCCATCAATTGGTGGTTGGAAATATCCAATTCCTTATGACATGATTCCACTTGTGCTACCTCCTCTTCGGCCATCAATCCACCATGATTAACTCTCACATAAGCATCAAGACTAAAATGCCTTCCAAACCTGATCCCTCTTGCAATGAGTTTACCACTCTTCATGATCAAGCAAGCTTTTGCAACAAATCTAATTTCTCCAAAAGTTTTCCAACACACAACAAATTCTTTATCTTGCTAGGAACATAAAGAACACTCTCAAGCTTGGCCTTCTTGGTAGATCCAAGACACATATGGACTAACCCCTCTCCCTCAATCTTGAATTCACAACCATTTGCATCAAGAATGAATTTATTAGACCCAAATAAAGTTAAGAGTTGAGAGAAATATTCTTTGTGACTTGTCATGTAGGAGGTATCCCACTATCTATCCACCAAGGCTCGTATTCACCTTTGAAGCTTGTTGAAGGAAAATTGGACACCATACGTGACTCCTCAAGGTCACTCTTACCACCTTATTCAACATGATTTGATTGCTTGCCTTGTGTCTCCTTCCTTTTGAGGCACTCCTTTACCAAATGCCCTCTTTTCCCACAAAAGTGGCACTTGAATCTTTTACTTGCCTCCAATAGTAGGCCTCCTATTGATGCCATGATGAGGAAGTACTTGTACACAAAGTACACACTTGTGAAATGATTCTACAAATTTATTTTGTGATCCTCAAAAAACTATAGTTGACCAATTCAATAATCTAGAAAGATCTACAAAAGATATAAATCCTAAATCTTAGAAACAATTTTCACCCAAAAATCTTCTTATACACAAAGTACACAATTGTGAAATGACTCTACAAATTTATTTCTAACCCTCAATAAACTAGATTAGAACACATCAAAAATCTAGAAATATCTACAAAATATCTAGATCACAAATCATAGAATCAACCTTCACCAACATTTAGTCACCTCGAAGAATGAACCTTAGATCACAAAGATTGAGGCTCACAAGAATTGAATCAAAACACACAAAAATCAGATCCAAACACCCATATTGGAGTCAATTAGATCCAAAGATTCTATCCTTTAGAGTTGGATTGGATTTGATAATTTTTTAAACTAATCTATGTCCTAGTTTTCCACCAATCTTGACTAGTTTGAACAATTTGAAGAAATTGACATCTAGAGATTCAAAAAGATCTCAACCAAGATTGTACAAATATGGACTCCTCTTTGTTCTAGACACTCAATGGGATTTCAAATTTACCCTCACACTCTCACAAAGAAATCTTGACTAGAATCAATTTGAACTTCATACAACCATATGTCAATTCTACACATAAAAATTGAGAATTTTGACTCCTACAAGCAACACAAGATCTATCCTCCTCTCCACATTTTGATCTTTGATCAGACCTAAAAAGCCACTTTTTAGACACTTGAAACTCAAATAAAGGCAATGGATTTGATTATCCAATCTATACCCTTAAATTTGAAATCTCTATTGTTTTTTCTACTCAATGTGATAAAAAAATCTCATCAAAATCTTAGAAGATGCTAATATGGGATGATCTCAAAGAAACGACCTCCTCTTTGGTCCTGAACACTCTCACACATGTGGGGAAGTACCTGAGATACAAATACAATGGTTGATCCCAAAAAACTATTGCAATCAATAATTAGAAGCTTGTCATTCAAAACCTAGCTCAAGAACACTCAAAACTTGCTATTTTTGGACTCAAATCTTGATCAGCCATCCTCTTGTACTTGGATATGATACCATGTGAAAGAAAAGTAAAATTAGGACCATAAATGTATTCATTCAATCCACAAGAGTGATTGGTTACATTACTATCTTCATCTTCATCAAAACTAGCACCTAGAATTGACACAATGTAGACCTATAAGCAAGAGCAATCTAAACAAAGTGTTTAAAGATCAAAGAGGATTCACAGGTGTGAGAAATAGCTTGATGTACATAAAGAGAGAGCAAAGTACTAGCACTAATTGAAGGGATCCACCAAAATGCATCCAAAGAGAGAGATACACAAGCTTGATGCAAACTCCTCAAGATATCTATGGCCTTCCAATCAAATTACACCCCTTTAAAAAAAGCTAGATTCTAGGAAAATTCATTCTAGCTTGGAAAACTTGGCTATTTGCCTTATTGGCTCTTGAGATATAGGCTACCCTATGCTCTTGAGATTATGTACAAGCTACCCTATGCCTTGTTGGAGAATTTTTGGAAGCGTGATGTGTGATGTGCGCAATTGGAGGAACTAGATAAGCTAATGCGAATCACTAACAACACAACAATCAATCAAATTCAAGAAGAATAGAATATCTTTTGTATTTACTTTTCTCTTAGATTACACTTCTCACTATTTCTATTTGCTCTCGTCGTTATGTTTTGATCTCTGTTCCCATACATGTTTTCCACCAAAGAGAATTACAAGATAATTTTGCCAACAATTCCAAGAAAGGTTTACTATAACTACTAGCTAACTACGTGTTAACTCTTGTAATGTTGCCTACGGCTGATCGTGACACTGTTGCGTCTCACAACTGCCAGGTTTAGAATTTGATAATTTTAATCACTCGATAGTTCATTGTTCGATAGTTTGTTTCAGTGCTTGTAGACATTCGATAGTTTGGTAACTATTGGTCGACCGTTCGATGGTCATGTGAATGTGTCGTTGTGTCCAACCGTAGGTGTCGATCGTGTGTCTCGAACTATTGGTTGTTTGGGGAATGCGTTGAAAAAGGTTGGTTGAGTTCACCATTTCCAACACTCCCTCTTCATGATACAACCTTTTTCATCCGATTCCGATTGATCTTTTGTGTTTTGTAAAAAGTAGCTTGTCTGATGGTTTGGTTAGGAGATCTACGATCATGTCTTCAGATTTTACAAATTCAATACTGAGTTCTCCTTTCGAGATCAGATTTCGAATGTGATGATACTTCAGAGGTATATGCTTAGTTTTCGAATGAAAAAACATTAAAATTTATAAACTAAAATTTGCGCTTGCATTTCACAAGTTGTAGTGGTTTGCATAGAATGTATTTTAAAAAAAATAGAAAACAATCATTTAGAAGACATTGAACATGCCAAATACATTTAAGATCTAGCACTAACATACTACCTAGTATCATACACATGAACTCCTAGTGTCACCCAATCTTTCACACAATGCACATGATCAAAACAACACCAAGCCTTTTCAAGATCATATTCTGGTTGCATTCTTTTGACCAAATCAACACTAGAAGTAGGGCCGTAAGTAGACACTTTAAAAACAAAACATCTGTCCGTATCATCATGGATTTGTCCAAGAAACAAAGAACCATGAATAAATTCATAGGAACAATGTTCTCTTAAGTACATAAGCACCGATATGTCATCTGATAGACTTGTTCGTTGCAACTCTTTACGAGCTTCAGTGATCCATTTTTTTAATTTGCAGACAAATAATAAAATGTAAGCTAGTTCACTTTTCGATTGCATTTAAAAATAGATTGACATAAATGAAACTCTTTAATTACCTTCTACTATTGGTCAAGGGCTCCAATGCAGCAAATAATTCGTCCATCTTTAACGCTTCCAAACTAGAATGTCCTCCATCAGCAATAAGATACTTTGTGATGATATCTTGTGCGATTTGTTTTTCCACTTTTTTATTACTATGTGTAGAAAAAGATGTTGCAATGTTCTGTACTGCCTTCTTGGATGATTCAAGTAGTATTGAAGATCTTCCTTCTCCAAAAATGTGTTCATGCATTCCAACGTGCAAAGCCAGCCTTGTAACACTCTCATCATGAGGCACACAGTAGTAAATTTTTGCTTGACATGTTCTAGTGCACATGGGAGGCTCACCACATGATTTGCACTTAAATGTTTCCGTTGGGCCTTCCATTTTTCCAACAAAAATTGCTTTTTTAAACTCCCAGCAAACATTGTTTGATTTTCTTTTTTGAAATGTTTATTATAAGAACACTCCACATTTATACACTCAAACTCACCACCACAAAGAGAGATCCTTACAGTACCCGGAAGGTCTTGGATTTTTGTTGTGCTGTATCTAACCCAATTATGACAATCTAATGAATGTCTCATCCCTTCCATTCCTCCTGCTTTTGTTGGAGGGAGCTCAAACATGACATTTCCATTGTAGCTAGACGGAAGTTCTTTCACCTTCAAAGCTTGTCCGCACAAAGCCACGTACTTGCGCAATATACTAGACATAGGTAAATTTTGCAAAACTTGAAGAATGCTCTGACCCTCTGATCCAAGCAATGTTGTATCGTCATCACGAGCTGGTGAAGGAGTAGTGCAATCTACTAGAGGCAGCACAGTTTTGAATGTTTCCATTGCTTGAAAAAAATAAAGTGAGTCATATTAGATACAACTATCAACTACAAGAATGTTGCACAACCAAAAATAATAGTCTAGAATTGAGCTGTGAAAAAATAACGATAACACCCCTTAATAGAGTCGCTACATCAATATGTGTGTGTGTGTGTGTGTGTGTGTGTGTGTGTGTGTGTGTGAGAGAGAGAGAGAGAGAGAGAGAGAGAGAGAGAGAGAGAGAGAGAGAGAGAGAGAGAGAGAGAGAGAGAGAGAGAGAGAGAGAGAGAGAGAGAGAGAGAGAGAGAGAGAGAGAGAGAGAGAGAGAGAGACCTTTGTGAAGAAAAGCCAGTGTTACATCAATCAGCAGGGATGTGGAGGCAAACAAATACGCTGGCAACGATCGGACTTGGTATGCTTTTCAATATGTCAGCTTGTTTTGTTGTCATCAAAATATTTTTATGATGTATCGTAATCGATCTGCCACCAAGCTTACCAAAAAAATCAAAACATAGATAGGGTTGCAGGTTTTTTTGCTAGCCTGCTGGCGCTGGGTGGCCAATGGGCTAGCAATTTTTTCAGCCCAATAAGACCGATCGTCGACGATCAGCCCTGTTGGGCTGAAACAAATGCAAGCCAAATAGATCTTGTGAAAAACGTCCGAAAAAGCTGCCAAATGGGTTTAATCAAAATGATGGGTTGAACTTTACTTTTAGCACGGGCTGGCATTCTTTTTCAGCTCAACAGGGCTTATCGTCGACGATCAGCCTTATTGGACCGATAAGGCTGATCCATTTGCCAAATTTTTGCACCAATACCATGCATCTCACTGCATCACTGCATTAATGCGAACTTGCAGGTTACCATGCAACTGGTTTCTTCATATGTAGCATCATGCTTAGAGTTGTTGTTACTTGCTGGAACTTGCCTGTAGTGCCTCGATTTCTCATAGCTTGAAAGTTAGCATGGGACTAGATTCTTCACAGATATTATTACGCTTAACTTTACTATTTGTGAGATTCGAGGTAAGTCGGAAATAGGGCGCCCATTGGCTGGCCTAGTATTTTTTTCAGGCCCACAGGGCTGATCGTCGACAATCGGCCCAATGGGACTAATCCACCTTTTTTTTTAGCATTTTTATCATCCTCACAGTAGCCAGCAGACTGACAATTTTTTTCAACCCCACAGGGCTGATCGTCAACGATCAGCCCTGTGGGACTGA
The DNA here is from genome assembly GCA_029204225.1 of Diphasiastrum complanatum. Classification (NCBI taxonomy): domain Eukaryota; kingdom Viridiplantae; phylum Streptophyta; class Lycopodiopsida; order Lycopodiales; family Lycopodiaceae; genus Diphasiastrum; species Diphasiastrum complanatum. Next base: position 31,763,721 of record CM055099.1, read on the forward strand.
TCCATCTGCAGAGCATTATAACATAATATTAAAGGCATCGTGCCAGCAAAGCTTTAGCGATGCTGTAGGCACTTTGTTCCCCAGGAGAAGTACAGAGCTCAAGGACCAAGTCGTTGTGGGTTTGGAACCTTCTCGTGTAGTTCGTATAGTTTCATAGAGCAATTTACATGAAGAGAACTGAGGCAAAATTTTTCTAGAATCGCAATTTGACTGAGGTAGTTGAGAAATTGCAACAAACTTTCATAAAATTTGCCTGAAATTTTAGCGATTGGTGGGTAGCTGACCAACGATTTCTCCTACTGAATTTGAGGAGGGGCCTAAATTTGCCCATGTTGATGCGACGCCAAATGATTGACTCTTGACATACAAAAGTGCTCCAAATTTTTTTGCCAACTCGCTGGCTGGCCAACAGACTACTGACATTCTTTTTCAACCCAACATAGGCTAATCGTCGACGATCAGCACTCTTATCCTGAAAAAAAAAATTGCCTGCCAGCAGGTGGCAAAAAATTTTTGCAAGAGAATGTCAAGCCCGCTTGCTAAAATTTTGCATCAGCCAGTCCCATCGTAATGCTACTGCTCTCTCAATAGCTCAAGGTACCGTTTATATACTTTCTTAGGATAAAGTGAGAGTTCATATTTCAGGTCTCACATGTCAACCATATGCGAGCTCCTTGAGTTGAGGACTTATTGATCTACACCACCTTATATTAAGTAAACTAGCACCTCAAATGTGACAGTTTTACCTACATAAATGTGTACTTTGGGTCCTCCTTAATTTGGATATATAAAATGACTCATGCCATATCATCCATTTAATAATGAATTAACATAGCAAAATTGCATTTGGTAAACATTCACTCATTCAATGCGGAGACTTCTCGTGTATTTGATCTGCGTGCTAATATCATAATATTTTAGGGCCTACATTAAGTATGGAATACTTGAAGTATAACTGAGAGGAAATCATTTAAAAAAAAACTAAAAATATATGAAAACTCAAATAAATTTTATACTTTTGACCAAAGTCCAATACCCGATTAAAAAAGGTTGGCTGATTCAAGCTTAGGTGTGTAATGTGTGTGTGTTTATATGCTCAAGTCACATTGTTAGCATCTAAACTAAATAAACCTGATATTTGTTTTATGTGTAGTATGGTGTTGACACGATCCATGGCGCAGAAAGCTGGAATGGAAGAAAGTGAAAGTTGTGCAATTATTGATCATACAGAGGTATTCTATTTTTGTTTCTATTTTAAAATATCAAAATGAAAATTGTGAAGGTAATAATTGTAAAATGATAATGTTTGTGTTATGTGCTCATGTCATAGCTACAATCACAAGTTGAAGATCCTACTCAGGTGACTGAGAGAGTTGTTGAATATTCTGATCATGTGGATGTCACGGAAACCGAACAATTGATAGAAAATCAATCAGGATTAGAGAATGTTTGTAACGAGGACATACAAGCTCAAGACTTTGAAGAACGTTATACAAAAGACCCCACTGCCACAATAGGTAAAAAAAGAAAGGAATCAAAGGAAACAATTGAAGAATTTGGAATTGGGCCAATTTCATTCCATGTCGATATGCAATCAATGACTACGACAATTTAAGATTAATAAGATCCACACCACCACCCCTCGTTCCTTTATGTAGAATTGCATCAAATTCTGCAATTAGGAATGTGGGAAGCCAACGCTTGAAATTAAAGCATGTCTTTAGAAATGAGGGGTATGTCATGGAGAAGGGAGATTCTATACTATCACTTTGTACCACCGAAGGAGGGGTGATTTTGGTCCAGGACTATGCAAAGTCACTATGGGATGAGGCATGGGAACGAATGAGTATAGAATTTGATGAGACGATGAAAGATGATCCAGTCTGGTCAGATATGTGTGGTTGCATGTTGATTTGTTGAGACGGAAACCATAGACTACGAGGTTGGATGGAGGCCGTCCATGAAAATTTCTCGGAGGATATTAGCAAGCATGTGCTTGTAAGAACTTCATTCATCCACCCAACAAAGGAGGGTGCAATGCACATACTTGCATCCATGAACAGAATAAATCGATACACAATCTAACTATATGTCAGTACAATGTATGTGATTTTTAAAATAATGCAATGTAGATTATGATAAGTATCATACTTGTTAAACTTCAAACAAATGTATTTTGCAGTTTGAATGAGATAGGGCTGGTTAAGACAAACCTAGAGGATCAACTATACAGTGTTAGGCGAGTGGCGGAGTGCAATATGGAATATTTTAAAAAACGTTTTACTGAAGAAGAGCTACAAGAAATTGAAAAGATTCGGGTAGGAGAGGAAAAAAAGGGAAATGCTCTTTGGTATCCACTAACTCGCTACATGCTAGCATGGGTTTTATTTGAGGTACTTGTCTTATTTTAATTGCATTTTGATTTTTCATAACATTGTGTTTTGATATGTATTATTTTAATTGCATTTTGATTTGTTTTGTCATGTACTTGTGAAATCATTTTTGAGTAGAATGATATCAATAGAGATTTGGCTAAAGCACGGGAGAAACATGACGCAATGAAAGATAATTCAAAAAAGGGAAAGAGCTTAAAAGATGCCCAAAGTGGTGTCGTCATGAAATGGTCCACAAAGATGTCGAAAATGTTGGGAATTGTTAATCCTTCGCTTGGAGAAGTTTGGTTTGAAAGGGTGACAACTATGGATGTGGGGGGCGCTAGTTCTTCTACAGGCCTCGAAAAACTACATTCGTTGAGGTGTGCAAATGTGGCAAATGAAACACGAAATACGTGTTTGACTATGGCAATAGGACCGATGAGAGGGCAGTTTCGTATTCCCGGAGGTGACAGGGACTTTCACCTGTGGGTGGTGAAAGAGACATGGTTTACACATCTAGTGGTCCAAGCAAAACTTGTCTTGGCTATTCTATGTGAGCTCAATATGTAATTAGTGCAAGTTTAACATGCATCTATGTGAAAGCTAATTTGTGTGCTTATCTTTTTTTCTTTTGTTCAATTTCACTATGTTATATTTGTATGTCATTTTAAATAGTATGTGCCTCATCAGCTCTGTCCAACTTTGGTGACGATGGCCCGTTGGAGGAGTATATTATGGAATATAAGATGAGGTATCGCAAACAATTATTTGCTAGCATGGAGCCAGATATGGATCCCACAAAATTGTCAGCAGAGCAAGTTGACATACAGAGTGCAGCAAAGCGGGTTGTTTGGAGGTACAACATTTTTTTGAAAAATACTAATTTCATTCATCAAAGTCTTATGGTTTCATTTGTAAATAAATATTTTGATTGGAATTCCTTCTTTGGATATTTGCATATATGTGCGGCAGTGCCAAAAAGATCACACATTGGGATCCATGCCTCGTGTGCTCCGCATGTGGAGTCAAGTTTCAAACAAGTAGCACCCCATGTATTCAGAGCAATATCATCTCTTGAGAGGTGATGGATTGACAGAATTGAGATTACCAATTGCCCATGGTGGATAGATTTTAAAGAGGGTTCTTATCCAGAAGAAGAGCATGCCATGTTTGAGAAACACAATAAAGGTGAGTTGTGTGTTCAGGTCACAGATATAATGCTCCCTGAATCTGCAGAGGTTGAGAGCTCCACACTTGACATTAGGTTGAAGGCTACCAAGGCAAGAGTTATAGAGAGAAAAAGTGTCGCTACCCTTAGAGCTACAAAGAGAGATGCCAAAGAAAAAACATTCGCACAACCAATTGGCTTGGAAAATGTGTGGGTGGCCAAGAAGAGAAAGCGAAAAGAATTTACATACAAGGCACCAGGCCTCAACAAAAATGCTACTAATTCTCATATTGCATATGTACATGGAGATGTTATTCACATTGTGAAAGTACTGTACTTTAGGACCATAAATGGATCTACAAAAGATCCACAAGAGTGACTGGATGCTTGCCTAACAATCTATCAAAAAACTAGACACAAAAAAGTTGATCTAGATTGGCAATTTGACAAACAACAAGCATTAACAATCAAAAGCATTGATCAACATTGAAATCCGAGCCCACGCGTGTGTACTACAGGCTATAGTACGGCCTTCAACCTGAGAAACAAGTAGAAATTGATTTGGTTGCATTTGGATCACAAAAACTCAATGTACATAGTGAACTAGCTTGAGATTGCCAATGAGCTCCAAAAATTTTCTATCTTCTCACTATGGAGAGAGGGAATACATAGCGAATTCGACTTCCTTCTTGAAGTTAGGTGGATTTCCAGCATGTAATAAGGAAGTTAACTCACCCTTCTTGCCCTAAAATGAAACCCTAGCCTAGATCCTAGACTTATGCTTGGTAGGTAGCTAGTTGGTCAAATTTTTACCTTAAACTTAGGTGTAGGTCCTATAAAGTAGGGATGACCACCAAATAGACATGACCAACTCTCTTAACTTGACCTAACCTATATTAGGAGTGGGTTGCCAAGTGGCATATTGGCCTTACATGTGTGGAACCCAATTATACACAATATTTACAATGTTCTACATGGTTTTTGATCAAGCTAGATTTGCCAATTTTTGGCAATTCTTCACACACATTGCGCAAGGTTTTATGCAAAAATAGTTAGCTCCAAAGATGTTGTCTATTATTGAGCACTTGAAAGAAATTTGTGTGGGGTTGGGTGAAAGAGATAGAAAAGGAAAGCTTGTCATGTATGGTGCTAATTTGATTTTTTTGGACTTTCCCACAAGCTTCATACCTGATGGATTGCAAGATGTTCAACCATGGAACATGATGTCCGAGGAACTATTCGATTCTACAATGCGTCTAGTCGATGCACTTCTGTATGATGATGGTTGGGTTATGTGCATTTTAGCACCCAATCATTCGACGTTGTTTCATCAAAACATTTGCAAGACTGCCTTGCAAATGTACAAGAGAGTGTGCTTGAGAGGGATTGAGCCTTTTAGAGTAAGTTCAGATGGTGATGAGGTGAGTTGTTAGAATTTATATGTGCAAGATATTCACTATACGCGTTTGTTTTTCAAGTCTATACTTTTGAGCAATTTTCAATCACTAATTACAATTAATTGTTTGTGTTGCAGCACAACTTTCTTGATGTCTACATTTTGTCCAGTGGGAATGGCAAGCAAGCCTCCTATCAGAGAATGTGATAGCATCGACACATCGTTGTTTAGGAGTTGCAGTGGCGTATGGTCCCACTATTTACCTGCCACAAAGAGACTTACTAATAGCAAGACAACAATGCCTTATAGATCAGGGGTGGAGAAGAGCCCCAATTTTATGCATTTTGCAATTGAGTATCTTTGTAAGAGTCACGGGGTCATATTTGACCCATTCATGGAATGTGGAGCCACTGTTCATGGGTGCAGGGCTTCCAGTCGGCATGCGGTGGTCATGGACATGGACGAGGAACTATTAAGACATGTTGAGAGCAAAGATAGTATGTTCTATGTGAATTTTGCATTCCATCTTTAATATATCATTATTTTTTTTTTCACATTTAATTGCTTTGCATAATTTGTGATAAAATCCAATTAGTAATCATTATGGTGTCTTGAATTAGAGATACTACTTCAGCCAGATACGCACACCAGCACAGTAGTAGACCTTGATGATGATGACGAAGTTGTCCCGTTTGATCCAGTAGACTTGGATGACTTCATGCCATAGTAAGTACATTTATGTCATATTTAGCATTGCATTTTATTTTTGATGATCACCTTTTCAAATGAATTTACTTCATGCTCACTTCCAATAAAGTGAGTTGCCTGTGTATGCAAAGCAAGCTGCACAAAATATGCTTATTGTTTGTGATGTTGCGAACAAACTGAAAAATCGACACCAAACTTGCAAAAAAATTTACATCGATGATGAGTGCATGGAAGATTGACTAGTTCACACAAACTTTATATGTATATTGAGAGCATTTCAAGTAGTTGCGTAAGTTTGGAATACACTTAGTTAAATATATGATTTCTTGATTAATGATACTATCATGGCGTATGAGCTTTGTTCTAAAACAAACTTGTTGTGGACGTTAGTAGATACAAGAGAAGGGCTCTTATATTTTGGGTGGAGTCTCTTGTTTTCATCTCATGGAAGTTATATCTCTTCTTGGTAGTGCATTCCTTAAATTTTTATAAAGAATAGAGTGTTGTAGCAGTCTAAAAAAAATCTTTGTGCAATCCAATTAACATCTTTGTGCAGGAAACCATTCAGGATTTATGAAATTAAAAGTTTTATTGAAAAGTGTACTCAATGTTCACAATTGAAAAGTGTACTCAATGCTCATGTTTGAAATTAGCAAGTATAGAAACAAAAGCAAAATTCATGATGTATGGCAAAGCCTTGATTGGAAAAAGGTGAGTGTGGTAATGTAAAAAGTAACTTGAGATAACTTGACTGACATGTTATTTTGTTGGACTTTAAGAATCGAGAAATAACGTCTTTCTTATGCATCTGCATGATTATGTATCAGATCATTTTTTTCATTGTAGTTAGTTGACGTGTTTATTTTTGCCACCTACATAACATTTTCCTTTGCTTTTGTTTTCTTTTATTAATTGTTTATATCTATGTATGCCATGGTAATTCACTAGGCAACATGGCCAATCATTATTCATAATGTAGATTTAGTACGCAGATGAAGTTTCTTAAATGACTATATAGCAACCAGATTTCAGAACTATTGGTGAAACTGGGCAGCTCGATTTATTCATGAAAAATTCAAGAGTAGACTGAGTAAAGTATGTTAGCAGCTTACTTATGGCAATTTAGTTATTGAGTGTAGAAGCTTCAAATGCTAAAATTATATTTTTGATCATTGTTTGGCAAACTAAGATGTCTCTTATATATACTGGCAGTCAGCTGAAATGATCGCTGCACATACACATTCATAGTCCCACTTATGTAAAGACGATTCAACCCACTTATGTAAAGACAATTCAGCCCAAGCATCGTATGGAGATTGTTTTCTCTTTCAGGAAAATTTAGAACCAACCTCCTTGGTTTGATGAGGATATTGCCCACTTGCCAAACCCTCTTCATGTAGATCCGATCAACTTCGTATCAGGAATTCACGCTTGCTATAGTTTGGTTATTCGAATGCACAGTGAAGGAGAATGTGAAACTAAAATATGTAGTAGAGCCCCAATAGATCTTGGACAACATGTAATGCATAGTGCAAATGAATCATCATTTCGCAGACTCAAGCTACAGGAAAAAAGATATTATGCCTAATCCAAGCTTAATTTAAAAGGTTTCTATTCACATTTTTCATCTTTTACAACCAGATTCTATTTCAACATATTATTTCTCGTTCTCATAAATTTTTGCAGCTATGAAAAAAGGGTTTAGTGACTCCAGTTTGATAGTTGCAATTAAAACTATCATGATCACCTTGAATGTGGTGATTGTCATGATCACCTTTCTTTGGTCAAATAAACTCACTAAGCTCGCATTTTATTTACTCGCAAAATGTCCATGCTCGTCGGCGAGATAATGTTGTTTTCCCTTTCGAACCACAACTCGAAAGTCAAAATCGGTCGATAACAGTAACCATCTTGCAATATGTTGTATTACACGTCTTGTTTACCAAGTAAAGTAACGGCTGGTGATCCGTATAAAATGCAAAGAGCATTTCCATAAGATAATGTCAAAATTTCTTTACAAAGAAAATCATTGCTAATGCTTCACGTTCTGCTGTCCAATAATTTTTCTCTGAATCCATAAGTTGTTGGCTTGCAAATCGTATGGGGGGATAGTCTTTCTTGTATTCACCTAGTTGTGTCAACACTGATCCAATAGCATATTTCAAGGCATCAATGTGAACATGAAATTCAATCGTCCAATCTGGAGAATGTAGTATCGGTGCCGAAGCTAATGCTCTTTTCAATTTTTCAAAGGCTTCTAACGCCTCAACTGTCCAAATAGGAACAATGGTCAGTTTGTATATGGGTCTTGCAAGATCTACAAAGAAGATAATAAAAATTCGATAATAATTCGCATGACTCATAAAGACATAAACTCCATGAATTGTTCTTGGCGGTGGTAATTCCACAATGACTTTTATTTTTGAATAATCCGTTGCAATGTCATGCCTTGATACCACATGCTGAAGAACAACTCCATGAGAAACCCATATCTGACACTTTTCTAGATTTAAGAAAATTTGGTACTTGCGACAACGATCAAATACTTTTTCCAGCCAATCCAGGTGGTCTGTATCTGTGCTATGGACTCCAAGGTCATCCAAGTAGATTTTTTGGAGATAATCTTTGAAAGCAAACTGCATCACTCTTTGGAATGAATAGGTGCATTAGAGAGTCCAAAAGGCATTACTTTCTAAGCACAAGTGCCCCATTCTGTCACAAAGGCTGTTTTATGACGATCTGTAGGTGCAATCTTGACTTGGTTGTATCCACTGAATCCATCCAAAAAACTATAAGCTTCTGCTCCAGCAAGGCAGTCCATAATGCTTTCAATAAAAGGTAACGGAAAGTGATCCTTTCGTGTCACTTTGGTCAAAGCTTTGAGATTCACACAAATTCTCAATTTCTCATTCTTTTTAGGATTCAAAATTGGTGAAACCCATTATGTGTGCTCGATCTCATAAATAAAGTTGACTTCAAGAAATCTCTTTAACTCTTTCCATAACATTAGGATTACAGCGATAGAGCTTTGTGACCTTTGGAACTGCATCAGGTATTAAGGGTATGGTATGCTCAATAACTGATGTCGAAATCCCTTTGAGATCTTTATAAGTCCAAGCAAAGCAATCTTGATACTTAATAAGCAATTTTTGTAGCGCTTGGAACTGTTCAGGAGTAAGTTGTGCTCCAACTTGTACAATCTTTTCTGGTTCTCCTGGTTCCGCAAGATTCATAGGTTGCATCCTAGCTGGGCCACCGTAAGCATCTTTTGATTTTGGCACTTGTTCTTTAGGTTCACAATGTGCTTTTGGTAACATGATAACGGCATCATCTAGAGTATAGCATTTGAAATGCTCTGGCATATCATGCTAGACTTCTTCTGATTGTTCTTTGTCAAAAGGACTAGTCTTGGGTCTTCGCTTAGCTTTCTTAGCAGGAATCGATCGTGGAGGCGATAACTTCCTGGAAGATGGATTTTTCTTTGAAGGTGATGTCTCGCAAGAACTCTGACTTGAAAAACCGTCCTTGACTTTCCCTTTGTCTTTATCCAATAAGGGTGGCACATTCTTCGAATCAACCTTTTGAGATGGACTTTCCCATTTCAGGACCGTATTATAATGTTGCTTAGCTTGTTTCTTCATCATTGATCATGTGATCTTGTCTTCCTTCAATATAATTGCTTTTGGCGGTTTTATTGTTGGTTCATCACGTATTCCAAATCTGGTAGGATCCATGTGATTTAGAACTTGTTCATCAGTATATTCTGCATTGTCATCATAAGTCAAGGCATGACTCACATGAATAAGTTCATCTTCAATCGGATCTGGTATGGATTCCATTGATATCAAAGCTACATTCAACACATTCAATGGAAAAGTGATCGGTGTATCTAAAGTTTGATCCAGTAATGAAATTTCGTTCAAGTCGGACTGATTGTCTTGTTGACATATATAGCTTGTTGTACAATCAATTGTTGCAAGAGCTTGATTCCAGTTCACAGTATCAGATTGAGAGTCATAATGAGCTCCCCAATTTTTTACTGTTTGGTCACATGTATGATCCATTGTTGATGAATCATCATCCTCTTTTTGAGCCACTGGTTTGATAGTCCATGTGATTGGATCAACTTTGACTACACGTTCACGATTTTAAAAGTGATTTTTTCGGTACCCAATTTTGAATTACTTGTGCAACTCGTAAGCATGGGCATCCCAGTAAGACTTGGTAGACATTTGGTGCTTCAGGTAAGTCCATTACTACAAAAGTAATGACAAACTGGACTCCAGCAATTTTGACAGGTATGTCTTCAAGCATTCCTCGCAGATGAGCTGTCGTTTGATCAACTAGCTTAATGGCAAAAGTCACAGACTTAATTCTTGTAAGGCCCCATTTTGCACATAGCTTTGTTGAAATCAAGTTAACTCCTGAACCTCCATCTATCACGGCTGCTTTTTTAGAAAATTGCCTATGTTGTAGTGGCAGACTGATATTTTTTTGCTCACTTTCCCAAGCTGCTCCGACATGGAGTACCTCATTAGATTCTTCAAATCCAACACAAAAAAGTGGTTCTTGATGGACTTCTGGTTCATTTTGTGTTAACTTTTGCAATAATACTTTTTTGCATTTGGCACCAACTTCAAGAACTCTCCCAACGTAATATTGATCTTACTAGACAAAATACGCATGAGGAGTTATGTCTGCGGTGCTTTCAGTTCAATCATCTTGAAGGGTTCTTCATGATGATGCAATTGAGCATTCATATCTGTACGTGGATTATTCGATGGTTGCACTGGTGAAGAATGAACTTCGGTTGCTGCTCTAGCGGCTTCAAGCTCCTCTTTGTCTTGACAATGTTTAATCCATTGCCTCATGTGCTGGTACCTTCTCTTTTCAGCATGGAGATTTGGATAGACACCAGACGATGTTGGTATATCAGTTGATGGTATAGAACTAGCAGGTACTAGATCTACTACCGGTTCTTTCTGCTTTTGAGCTCTGGTAACCACCATCAAAGGTATACTTGGTTCAAGTTGAACTGCTATTCTTTGCTTGATTGTTATCAAATTTACAAGAGCTGTAGCAGGTGGTGGCTTCAGTCTTGCTGGACACTCCTTGTAGCAATGCCCATAACCACAGTCACGACAGAATGGTACAAATTTGCCTTTGTCAACTTTGTGATTTTCTCCACATGCAAAGCATCCAAGCGGTGCTCTGGTCCAATTTTTAGATGCTTGTCGTTGTGCGGCACATAAATAGCATATTGTTGTGAAGAACTGCTATCATTACTATAATTCCATTGCTCGTTACCTTTGTAAGGTTCTGGTTCCATCAAATTAGCAGGAAGAGCCGATTGTGTTGGTGGGGCTGGTAAAGCTAGTCTCTCTGGATATCCAAGACAAGGTTTGGCTGTAGAATCCTTTAAAGGGGTTCCCAATATCCCATCTGGGCATATCATTGCTGGATAATCCGAGGATTTAAATGGCAATAAGCAGTCTCATGATCAGGTGAATTGCATAGATGGCAACTACTGGTTTCTATTCGTTTTTTCAATTGTAGACATTCATTCACTGTGTGATTACCCATACAAATGGAACACCAGACATTTTTCTTGGTAGGAAAAGTCTTAACAAACTTCTCCGACTACAATTTTTCCATCTATATCTGTTGGTTCTTCCCAAGTTTCTCAAACTCACTGAGCATCATCTCTGTAGTAGCATTGATATTCGTTGATGCGATAGGTTGATGTCGTATTGGTCTGCCCTACTGTATAAGACAACATACCAATATTCGGCTCGTCATCTGAATCTTCATCCTCCTCTCGTATTGCATCGTCCATAGCATTTTGCAAAATTGTGTACTCATTATGATGTTTCAACTCGCGGCTGATTCTTTTAAATAGACCTGACAAAAATCACATAATCATGGCATTTTTTTTAATCCTCTCGGGTACACACTCAGATATGAGGCATTTAACCCGTTCAATGTAATCTCGTACCATTTCCCGCTTTCCCATTTTAATTTTACTTAAAATTAGTAAAGGGTCTCCCATGAACTTCCGAGGTTGAACCGTGTGATAAGGGCTTGTTTGACAGTTTTCCAATCTGTATGCTCAGTCTCATCTTGATTATAATACCAATCTTGTGCTGCACCTATTAAGGCCATTGGAAATAGTTTAAGTTTATCTTGAGGAAAAACTTCGTCATAGACTTCACAAGATTCAGCATAGATTTGGAGAAATCTAACTAGACCCGTTAATCCATTGTATTTGGGTAGATCCAAACGGGATGATCTCCTAACAATGATTGGATTGACTTCCTCGGAAGCACCTCCAAGAGGAGCCATTTTTGCAAATTAAATCAATCAGACAATGAGATTGGATCTAGATTTTCAATTAGAAACTTCTCAGTTCAAATTTGCAAATTTTCTTTCACTTGACAACAATCAGATTTCTGATTTTTGAAAAAAGATCTATGAACAAGCGATCGACACTCTAAGAATGATGAATTCTTTGAATCAGAATCAAATTGTAACAGAATTGTCCAAAAATTTGACAGAGGCTTGATCTGAAAAATCAGAATATAAAAATAGTATTGGCAAAGGTTTTTTGGACGAAGTTTGTCTCGACGAAGGTTCATCAATGTTATTTTTGATTAAAAAAAAAATCTCGGATCAGGTTTTTTCTGTCAAATTTGGTGAAAATAACTTTTGCCGAACTCTCAAATAGTAAATCTGACTCAAATAAAGCTAGGGTGGAACTGGCGAAGGTTCCTATTACACAAAAATATGGTTTTTGTGGTTTGACGAGGGAAAAAATGAAGATTTTTCTTGATCCTGATAAAATTATCGTTTGCCAAACTCAAAGATGTCAATTTACTATAAATACAATCCTCAGAAGTTTCAGCGAAGGTTTTGGCGAAGGTTACAGCACAATGGTGTTGCTGAACCAAAGAATAGGACCCTGATGGAAGCAGCCATATGCATGATGGCCTACTCGAAGGCTCCAAGGGTACTGTGGGCTAAATCAGTAGCTACAGCCGCATACATCCAGGACAGGACAGGTAAGTCTGGTGTCCCTCACATGACACCACACGAGCTATGGTGGGTAGAAAGCCCAACCTGTCTCACGTCAGAATCTTTGGCTGTGCAGCTTATGCACATATTCCTGATAAGCTTCGAAAGAAGCTTGATGAGAAAGCCAAGCATGGATTTCTGGTAGGTTATGACAACAACTCGTCATACTACAGAGTCTACATGTCTGACACAAACATTGTGAAAATAGTGAGAGATGTCAGATTTGATGAGAGCAGGACAATGGCCAATGACGATCCTGTCAGCTATGAAGTTCTGGAGAGATAGTACTACGACCTGCCGTCAGTGACAGAGGGAGCAGAGGACGAACATGAAAACGAAGATTATCGAGTCATTTCCCATTCGAGTGATAAATCTGAAGAAGAAAGATTCGAAAGACAGCTTGCCGTCGCAGTTCCTATAAACCAAGATAGTTTCGGACCGAGCAGAGCAGACAAAGACAAAGGCATTGTTGTCCTAGGAGGATCTCCTAGAAGGTCGACAAGACCATGAAGAGCACCAACAAGATACCTGCCAGGCAGCTCAGCTTCCACATCAGAAGAATTCTGCAGATTCAGTGGCGAACCACAGACTTTCGAGGAGGTGATTGAATGTCTAGAGAAGGATAGATGGATCCAAGTCATGAACGAAGAGATGGAGTCCATGAGGAAGAACCGGGTATGGACGTTGGAGCCATTACCACATAAGCACAAGACTGTCAAATGCAAATGGATTTTCAAGCTCAAATACGGACCAGATGGGATGTGACGAAATACAAGCCAAGACTGATAACGAAGAGATTTTCTCAGAGATATGGTATTGACTACTTTAAAACCTTCTCTCCTGTTGTCAAACATTCATCCCTACATTTGTTATTTGCATATGCAGCAGCTTATGACCTCAGGATCCACATTGTGGACGAGAAGATAGCCTTCTTGCATGGCGAATTAGACGAAGAGGTCTACATGAATCAACCCCCAGGATATGTCTCGAATTCACTTCCTGACTATGCATGCAGAATGCATAGAAGCATCTATGGTCTGAAACAATCAGCCCAACAATGGTACAAGAAGAAAGATCAAGCCCTGAAATCATTAGGATTAGCCTCTGTTGGCTGATTCCAATGTATATGTCAGAGTTATAGATGGGTAGATCATCATCGTGGTTGTATACGTGGACGACAATCTGATATTTTGTAGGAGTGAGCAGCTAATCGCTGAAGTGAAGACAGACATCTCGAAACATTTTGAGATTGTGGATCTGGGAGAAGTCAGGTGTTACCTAGGCTTGCAAATTGAAAGGGACTATGAGGGAGGTAGATTATACCTTCATCAGTCCATATACACCCAGAAGATCCTAGAGGATTTTGGGATGCTGAACTGCAAAGGAGCGAACACTCCAATGCTTGCAGGGACGGTGCTGACAAATGATGATTGTCCAAAGACTGAGGAAGAGAGAGAACAAATGTAGCTCACACCTTACAAGAAGTTGATAGGATCACTGATGTACCTTGCTGACAACACACGTCCTGATATTGCTTATGCAGTATTCAGGATGAGCCAATTCTGCACGAATCCAGGCTCAACACATTGGAAGATTGCAAAATGCATTCGAGATGTATTCACCACCTCAATCTCTCCTGATCTACTTCACCTTGTTGTCTGTACATCTCTCAGCCCAATTCACATATTCTTTGAGTTTATCAAGTGCTTCAGATTTATTCTGAATAAAATACACTCTACTATAGTCAATCAAATAAGGCTAGATAATACTTTGAACCTCTTACTGAGATCACATTGAATGGTCCGCAAATGTCACTAGCTCCAGAAACTTAGTCATTCTGTAAGAGTCTTTGATAAATGGAGTGCGTGACATCTTGCCCTTCAAACAAGCATCACAAGTGGTCAAACTGGTTGCATTCGAGATGATGACCCCTGTTATCGCTCCATGGTGGCTTGCTTGGTAAAGTGCCATTGAGTTCATGTGGCAGAGTCTTATGTGCCACAAAGTGTCTAGCGAGTCATTATGAGTCTGATGCACCTGATCTATAGGTAGGCATACCTTCAAATGGTATAGATTTTCTTTTCTTCTATCTTGAGCAATCAGAGTACTGGTACTGGCATCAATCACGTTGCATGCTTCATCAGAAAGCATCACACGCATCCCTGCATCTGCTATTCTTGCTACAAAAAGCAAGTCTTACTACAGTGTAGGCACGAACAGAATCTCTTCAAGCCGTCTGTCTCTGCCATTGGTGTAGAGCCATAGTGAACCAATACCGTTCACTTGATGTCTAGATCCATCCCCAAGAACTATGAATCTTGAAGGATCTGCACTTCTGAAATCAAACATAATTCGTCTTGATGTCACAAAGTGTGAGGTGGCTCCTGAATCTAGAATCACCTCATGTGATATTGATGTTGCACACACGTCTTCACAGATATAGGTGGTTAAACAGTTTCTGTTCGTTCCCTCTTCACCCATTTTTGAGCTCTCGGGCTCCTCGACATAGGATGAACTGTTGCTATTCTCCTGTCTGTTCTGTACTGATTTGTTCCTTGAGTTTTGGCAGCAATCCACGGCTGCATGACCCTTCTTGTGGCAATGAATACACTCAATCTTTGGATTGAGCTAGCATGTATCTATTGTATGCCCGTCTCTTCTGCATCTCACGCAAGTCTTCGTGTCTGCACATTGTTGCTTCAACCTCCCTTTGCTCTTCCAGTTGCTTTTGCTTGTCCCCTTTGCTTGTTGATCACGATCCATCCTCTGATTTGACTCCCTCTTAGGCTTGAATCGTTTCTTGGATTTTTCTTTGTTGTCGTAGAGGGCCTCGTCAGAGCCATCTTTGTGATCAAGATGTTTTCTAGCCTCGACTTCCTCTCGAATCTCAACAATCGCCTTTTCGAGGTTCATGGTAGGATCTTTTGTTGAGCAGGGTCCTTGTCATTTGGAATGATCTGGATAAGGCTCTCAACATGTACATGAGCTGCTTCTCAGCTAACATTGCATTCTTTGCTCCAGAGCTGTGTAGTGATAGAAATAGATCCTTCATCTTTCTCACGAAAGAAGTGAGGTCTTTTCCATCCCACTGTAGATTTGTCAACTGATCTTCTAGCATCATGATTTGACTTCTTGATTTTCTCTGAAATCTGGTGAGCAATACATCTCACATCTCCTTAGCTTTGGAGAGTGTAGCCAGGTCAAGTGTGAGACTATATTTGATGGATGAAGACAACAAGACTACTGCCTTGTCATTTTTCTCCCTCCACTCGCGTAGCTTCTTGCCTGATGTCGTAGGCATCTCTTCTGTGCCATCCACCCAGGGGAATAAACCTTTGCCCTTGAGTATGAGTGATGTCTTAACTTTCTAGGCTAGAAAGTTAGATCCTGAAGAATCAAGAATTGTGCAGATGTTGCTCTACATGTTGCTGATTGAAGCCATTGCTTCTGAAGTTTGTTCCCTCGTTGATGGTTGTTTGTTTGAATGCTTGGCCTCTTGGATCTAACGGCTTCTTGGTTATGTCAGATTATGACAATAAGTAGGTAGGCTCTGATACCATTGATGAGAATGGAAATCTTTCGCGGACACGAAACAATTGCAAAATTGTCACAAAATCAAAACAACCACAACTCAATGCAGTTCGAATGGAGTTCAGATGCGGTCGCTGGACACTGCCAACTGAACCAATCCTACAATCCTCCAGAACGTAGTCAAGCACTGCTGATCTACGTTTACAAATTAATACAACATTCAACAAATTCAACTAATGTGCGAAAATGAAATAAATGGGAGAATCAGACACACAAATAACATCAGACACATTTGCATTCAAGATCATACATCATAAATTGACATGTGCACAATGGCTACTAGATCATCTATTGATTTTTTTTTCCTTTGATTCTTCAAGCACTTCATGCATATCCATGCAGTGCATTGGTGTGAGAGAAATACAGTTCTCTCACGAGTGAATGTCTCGCTTACTAGCGGACCTGTGGATCACTATGGATCCTACTCACATAACTCGTCTCGCACGCAGGCAGACTTCTTGTCTGTATTTCATCTTGATTGCTTACTAGCATCAGACTACTTCAATTGTATATGTGTCAAGTATCATCCAGTAAGTATATAGTTGCTCTTTGTAACTTTAAGATTAGAGTGATTAAGCATCTACAACTAATCAAGAAATTACAAGAGTGGCAGATTAGCCATGACCTAGAGTGTATCTATTGACGTCATGCCATCAGGTCAAATATCTGTACTTCTGGGTGCTTGCATGATCTTTGCTGGTACTCTTTGGAGCGTGAGGGCAAAAAAGGTTTCGCGACGTTTTTCGTGTTGCGTCGTTGGTTTCGTTTCCGTCGTCTGACTTTCTCGTGTTGGACCGCAAAAGCTTCTCGTTCGCGAATCTTTCATGTTTGTGTCTTTTCGTCAGGTGTTCGCGAAACTTTCGTGCTTTGTGCCTTTTGACTTTCGTGTTCGCGAACATCTTTGTCAAGCAGAGGGCTGAAAGCTAGCAAGGCTTTGTAAATAGAAACAGTTTGTTTCTTCAAAAGTAGACAATGTTCTCTTGTCTCCTGGTAGTAGCCCTTTTGGGGTCACCGGGAAGGGTGGATGGCTAGGCGGTGGGGATGGGATCCTACATGTAGCCTGCATGTGTGTAGTGTCATCTACTGGACCGGTTGTTTTTCCACTACCAAACTTTGACATGTAGACCCAATCATAATCATTATATGCATATAAAACAATGAGCAAAACTATTAAGCACACTAAACATACTTTCACAAAAAATATTTGCACACTCTATAATAAATAGTGATCTCCTTTAGTGAATATCTACATAACTTTTCACTCAAATTTCAAGATATAGTGTGGAAGCCCATTATTCGCTTACCAAAGTCAACTAACACTCAAGTTCAATCATTTGGGATTGGCTTTTTATGCCAACTATGTTTATCAAATGAGGGCCAAAATAAAAATGGCTAGCAAATCTTTTTTTAACAATAAAGTGGATGTTTATAAACAATAGTGTGTTTAAATTCACATAACAAGTAAAGAACAAGGTCAACACAAATTAGATGAGCATATAAAATCTTGATTAAGTAAATGATAATGTTGATGTTGATTAAGTAAATGATAATGTTGATGTTTTTATATGCAAGTGACATGACTCATTCTTGGGCATCAATTAGATGAGTATGAAAGTCTAGCATATAGTTTATGCTTTGCATGGAGTTGATATTTTCAGAATTTGTCACTGGAGAATCGTCATAGACTTAACATGTCTGAATCTTCTATGTTGAACTATGTGCTCTAATAGCAATCAGTAAGGAATACTTCTCTATCACCCACATATAATACATGCACATAAGCTCGCTTGATCACCAACACATTCTTCTTCTTCTTTACCTTCTTTCATTGTGTGAAAACATTCCATCATTCTTTTGCAAGCGCAACCAAGGACTTAGCCATGGCTGATGGCATGGCGGCGTGCCATCAGCCATGGCTGCAAAAGAAAAATTGCAGGCACACACTTGTAGCTGCAAAAAGAAAAAGGGTAGCCACCCTGGCCAGTCTCAGAGAGCGATTAGATGTAAACAATCAGGACTTGCAACCAGAAGCTGGCTGTCCTGGTTGTCAGATTCTGGCTGTCTTGGGCAGTAGCAGCCACGGACTGGCTGCAAAAAAGTTTTCAACCGTGATGGCTATAAATTTGCAGCTAGTTGTTGTTGGTTGCAAATTTGCAGTCAGTTACAGCCAAAGACCTGGCCACCAGAAAAATCTGCAGCCATCACAGCTACAAATTTGTCATGGGCTACAAATAATTTGTTGATCTTTGACATGCAAACTGTTTTTCAAGTTTCAACATACATAGATTTTGTGCAGATCTCTCACAAGACCGCATATGCCATTTGTCCAGCATGGATTGCATCTTCGCTACTAGCCCATCATTGCTTGATAATTGAGTGGCAATGGCATCCTTTTCTTGTTTTGACTAGTCTTTTAGGTCTTGCATCTTGGCTTCATAGTCACTATGTATAATTTCGATGCGATTCACCTAGTCCTTTATAGTGCTCACACATTTTACATGAGAACCCTGACCCACCCTTCTCATAGCAATTTTGGAGGCTTCAAAGCTCAAAGGTTTTTATTTCTTAATTTAGTTGCTTTTACATGTCTTAATAAATAGATAGATAGATAGATAGGGAGAGATAAATAGATAGATAGATGGAAAGAGGGAGTGTGTGTGTGCAAAGAAATTTGTGACATTTGATTTTTAAAAGAGAGAGTGTGTGCGTGAGTGATTGAATTTGTGATAGAGAAATTGAGAATGAAAGAGAGAGAGAATGAGAAAATGAATTAAAGGTGAATGAGTTGATTTTGATTTCTGGTTTTAATTTTTTGTTTTGAGAAGAGAGAGAGAGAGAGAGAGAGAGAGAGAGAGAGAGAGAGAGAGAGAGAGAGAGAGAGAGAGAGAATGTGTGTATAAGAAAATGAATGAAATGTGAATGAATTGATTTTGTTTTTTGGTTTGATTTATTGTTTTGAGAAAAGAAATAGAGGTTGAAAGAGAGAGAAGGAGAGGTAATGTGTGTGTGTGTGTGTGTGTATAAGAAAATGTATGAAATGTGAATGACTAGGAAAAAGAGAGATTGTGTGAAAAAAAAAAATTGTATAAGAAAATGAATTAAATGAATTAATGTGTGTATAAGAAAATGAATTGAATGTGAATGAGTTGATTTTGATTTTTGGTTTTTATTTTTTGTTTTGAGAGAGAGAGAGAGAGAGAGAGAGAGAGAGAGAGAGAGAGAGAGAGAGAGAGAGAGAGAGAGAGAGAGAATGTGTGTATAAAAAAAGGAATAAAATGTGAATGAATTGATTTTGATTTTATGTTTTAAGAAAATAGATAGAGGTTGAAAGAGAGAGAGAATGAGAGGTAACGTGTGTGTGTGTGTGTGTGTGTAAGAAAATGTATGAAATGTGAATGACTAGGAAAAAGAGAGATTGTGTGAAAAAAAAATTGTGAGAGAGAGAGAGAAAAAAAAATATTTTTTTAGAGAGATATTTTGTGTGAAGAGAGAAAGGGAGAGTTAGTTTCTAGATTTCATTTTTGGTTAAGAGAGAGAGAGAGAGAGAGAGAGAGAGAGAGAGAGAGAGAGAGAGAGAGAGAGAGAGAGGTAATGTGCGTGCGTGTGTGTGTGCGTGTGCATGTGTGTGTCTTGAAAACCGCTCATGCTCATCTACTCCACTCCTTAGCTAGCACCCCCTATGCTTCTCACAATCAACAATGATGATAGCTCCTCTTCTTGAGAATTGCTCTTTAGGTAGAAGCAGGCTCATCTATTCCTTTGCTCCTCAATTGGGAACTCCTTTTCTCCTCACAATCATCATGGGTAAGAGAGATATGAAGAGTGTGTGACAAAGAAAGAGAGATTTGAAGGTAACTCTTATTAAGTCATCATTAGTAACTCCTATAAATTGGTGAGGCTAATGAGGTTTGGTTGAGGCTAATGAGATTTAATTTGGTTGAGGGTAGGAGTGAGAAAACCCTAATATCATATCCAAGTCCATCAAAATATATTATAAATAAAATCAGTGTACAAGAGATATGAAATATAAGCAATTGCATTGTTTGTACATAATTTATTAACTAATTGAATGCAATTACACTTAGTTTGAGTGCTACAAAGTCTGAGGCCAATCCAAGTTGAATAAAATGGAAAGATAATGAAGCATAATCAAGCTCTTGCCTTGTAAAGCTAGTATTGATCTTGGAGGCCAAAACCGAGCTAAAACAACTACTTGTGCAATCTCAATCACTTGAATATGTTTGTTGGTTGATAAAATATTCCACGCATATGGTAGATTGTTGAAAAGTCTATATCAACTTTTCTCTCTCCATGCTAGCACCCGTTGCCTCAATTGTGCTATAGGTTTGAGTGCACAAAAAGCGTGTGCTTCTTTTGATTCTCCTTATTACAATTTTTGTAGTGCTCAATTGCCTGTCCATAAGTAGTATGCCTAGTATATGCATCATAATTGTTTGAGTTCGTTAGAATTGGGAAATGGCCTTATAATTACAAGCAGATGGCAACGTATGCCTTCTCCTCCTAGACATGAAGCACATCAACAAGCTTGTGACCCTTGATTCAGCCTTGTTATCAAAATCAAAGTTGTATGCTATAGTCAGAATTTCCAACATGCCCCTTCCCTTTGAAATGAACTTCATTTTCTAGCTCTAGGTTGAGGAAGTCAACTACTCCAGCTTTTTTATGGTCTTTGTATCTATGTGAGTTATGACTTTTGATAGCTACTCAATGCCCTTCTTATGTCTAAATGTTTCCTTCATGATTCGCCTACCTCCACAAAGTGGGTCCATAATGCTTCCTTGTAGGGATCACTATCTACAAAATAAATAAAAAACAATTCACTTCTTATGTGTATTAGAAAGAATTGCAAATCACAAGCAAATCATAACACCAAATTATGTCATATGCCACACAAAAAGGCTGGAGATCTACTCCATTTTTGTACTTTTCACACGAAAAAAGGCTAGGCAAAGCCAAGAAAAGTATTTTATGTGCTATTCCTCTTATCTGTCTAGAAAACAACTTTATGGGTGTGCTCGGGTCCACAACCCATCAACTAACATTCACTAAACTTCGAACACAATCCAACTACCCAAGTTTCGGAATCCAATAGCATTTCGGAACGTATGACCTTTACATTCTGGAACGTAGCTTTCCGGAAGCCGGATCCATTCCAAAATGCAGCATTCTAGAATGCGATTGGAACCCAGCGTTCCAGAAGGGGGTGCAACTTAGGTCCACAATATATACTTGAATATTCAAAGTTGAAACTTGAGGTCATGCCAATAGTGTGCATACAATCTTTGTGATACTGGTGTAAGCAGTCTTTGTAATAATGTGTGAGTCAATATTATAAGTCAATATTCTCATTATGTTGCTCATCAAATAGTGCCTCATTCTCATCATTATCTAAGTCCATACACTCATCTGAATCTAATTCTAAGTGCAATCATAAATTTCTCCGCCTATGAGTATAAGAGCTATGATCATCTTCATCATCACTTTCTTCCTCTGGCCATTCTTCATCGAAATGTGACAATCTCATCAGCAATTGCCTTTCTACGTTCATATTTTCATTTCAAAGATTTCTTCATCGAATGGAACTTGGATTTCTGGCTCGATCAAGGGTTCTGGCTCGCTTTCCGGTTCCTCGTGCAAGTCGTTTGACATATCTGATGCAATATCTTTGTCTTCAAATATACGTCGTGATCTTGTATTGAGTTGGACGACATATAATCACTGAGGGGATAATTGATTCTGGATGAAATATGATTTACAATAGACAAATAAAATCAATGCACAATGTGATCACAATTTGTGTTCAAAGTGATCAAACAAAAAAGTCACATAAAATAGAGTGCAATTTGCCTAGTTATACATGTTCACAATGTCGTGGCAACACGAACGTGTCATATGAGTTCATAGGTATTACTTTTGTCGAGTCGATTGCAAAGAATCTGGACACATCCTTTATAATCATAGCATTGTTTTCACAATAGTTAACTTTGAACCATTTCACATCGAAGATTAAGTATTTTCCATTACTTCCATAGTTGACCTCATAAATATGTTGAAGTGTGCCGACATAGTCTAGTTCACCTGAAATGATGTTTGTGTCATTTGCACTAGATCGACTCTCCTGTTGAAAGTTTGTCATTATGTCACAATCAAATGTACGTCTTTTGGTGTCAATGCCCTCAACACGAAAGTGATATCCATATGCCCACATGGCATTGTATGTTTTGTACTAGCACAACATATCTTGAAAATTCAGCACGACATATCTTGAACATTTTAGGGTTTAGGATCTAGAACTAGAATAAAGAAATTTATATCACCCTTTTCAAATTAAAACATTACTTCCCTGCCATGAACAATTGCGAGCAAATTTCCACTCTTGTTCTATCACATGTTCACCATTTTCTTTTGCTTTTTCGAGAGTATCATAGATCCATTCACATGTGCATCGAGAAGATAATTGTCCTAATGGCTCGTCATTCTCATGCAAATGGTGAGTCACCATCCTGTTTCTTCTCCTATTTTGTCTCAAGGCCACACTTCTCTTCTTTTGGCTTCTTCGTACTTCGAAATTCACTTGTCCATTCTTCCGCAATTGTATAAAATGAACGTGCCAATTTTTCACGTAACGACGTAGACATTTTTCTTACGACTCCTTTTCGTTGAGGTAATTCACCTTTAATGCGTTCGTCCTCTTCAGCATGCCATAACCTTGGTGTGCTAGGGTGTATTTGCGAATTATTCTGTGGTGTAAAACAATGATTCTTGAACAAGCCAACCTTCTGCGATGCTACCTTCTAGCCTTGCCTTTTGTCTCACAAAGTCTTTTAAAACTTTTAGACAATGCTCAAGGTAGAACATCCATCTAGTGTGCACTGGCCCAACAATGGAAATTTCATCAACCAAATGCACAAGTACATGAACTTGTATATCCATGAAAGAAGTTGAAAAATCTCTTTCTAATTACAAGCACACAATTTAAGTCATTTCTTGTTGTTTTGAAAGCATTTCACCCCATTTGATCTCCTTTGAGGTGATCCACCTACAAGATAAACATTATGTAAAATAATGTACAAATAACGGGGCACATTCTTTTTGTATTGTCATGTCTTTGTCCCTAGTCACAAATGAGTTTTGTAAATACCTGACAATTGATGCTAATTTGTACCTCCTGAGCAACCTCAAATAGCAATCGAAAGAATGAATTGCAACATCTTTAGCCAATCGTGAGATTTTAATCCACTTATTTTTTTCATCTTTGGTGAAAGAGTTACACAAGGAATGTGCATAGTCATTTGGAGTTCTTATTTGTCTTATGACATTTTTTACATGTGAGAGCTCTCCCTTTGTTAGAATCCATGGCACACTAGGAGTACTTGTCATCTCACTTTCATCGATTTGAATCCAAGTCTCTTCACCTTAGCCACCCCCAAGTTTTGACGTGTTGCAGGAGTGTCCTTTGCACCAACTATATGTTTCCATACAGATTCACACATGTTTTTGTATATGCATAGGATCCAAGAGGTGATTGATTAAGAGATTATTCCAATAGGGTAATCATTGGAATATCGACAATCTCTTCATGATTGGAATTGAATCATCCCAAGAATCGTTGACATCATGTTGTTTGATCCACTCATCGTACCAATCTTTTACTCTCATTCGGATAGGTGGAGGTGTGATTAAAGGGCCATCTTCCGGTCTTCCCCAAGATCGCCTTTGGTTTGTCCGAAAAGGATGATCGATAGGTAGGTATTTTCGATGTTTTTCATATACAACTTTCCGTAACAAATTTGTACTATGACGGCTTTCCAAATTTGGCCCACATATGTAGCATGCTTTATATCCAAATGTTGTGAAACCTGCATTTATGATTGCATTAAAAAGTTTGAATATATTTATGAGATGTAATAGATCGCGAGAAAAAATGATTATTATTAACAATCCAAACGAAGATTAATCATTTTTTAACATTCACTCAAACCAGGATAATCATGCATTGTCCACATTATAATTCCACGAAGAGTGAAATTTCTTTCTTGCAAAGGCCTTGAGATGTCATATGCATTGACACCATTCCAAAGCTTGGACAGTTCTTCAATCAATGGTTTGAGGTAAACATCCATGTTCTTAACCTTGTATTTTTCTAATACCAATAGATCTAGAAACAAATGTCCCGTCTTTATACTTAGCCATGGAGGAATATTAAAGTTAACAAGAACAACTGGCCATGTGGACCATGTTGAGGCTTGAATTCATCATTGTGTCCGTCAAATTTATTTATACACATATATCATCAGTAGATTGATCTCTGGTCGAAAACTTACCATTGTCATATTTGTTGTTTGTGTTGATGCAAGCACGTGCAGCGCCAGCTCCAGATGTAGAGCATGTGCAATCTATGGGGTCATGGTGATGACGACAGTGCCGCCTATGACGAGGAGTAGTAGTGTAATATAGTGTAGTTTTTAATTATTCTATTTTCGGATATATGTATATCATCGTGATGTATTGTACATGAGATAGAAAGTCTCACAACATTATGTAATATAACGTTCAAATTTTGGTATAACGTTCGAATTTCAATGATTTTGATTTGTGATTGAATGGATTGTATTTTTCATACATTTGAAACATAGGTTAGATTCATTACATGCTCAATTATACGCCCTAGATTATATCTATTTGTTATCCACTTAGTTAATTCGCAAGTGAAGTTGTGAACGAACCCTAAAATGCAGAAAAAATGTTCCAAACTTGTTTAAAGAAAACGTTTCAAAGTTGCTGCACTTTTTAAATTTTCTTTCAGTAATGAAATCATCATCCATCGTACGCATAACGCTTAATTTAATTAAATATTGCTTAGATCTTATGACCGACCACATTACATTATGAACACCTATCACATGCATGCTTGGAAAGAATGAGAGAGAGAGAAGAAAGGAGTTATGCTAGATGAAAGAATAGGATTGATAAAAACATGACTCATGATTACTAACCTCATTTAAAAACACCAATTATATCAAGGAATCAATAGTTGAACTCAATGCAGCATCTCGCCAGTTTCGATCGTATTTCCAAACAAAACGCGCACATAAATTGTGTGCCAAATACAATAAAAAAAAATTAATGCTTTTTGCAATGTCGGATTCCGACATCCATTTCAACCCTAGAATAGATGTCGGAGAGATGTCAGACATTTTTGACATATTTAAAAATATTCTCTGTGTGTCGAAAATTTATAGAGAATGTTAGATTCCGACACTAGTAAAATCCGTCGGATTCCAACATCTTATTTAACCCTAAAAAAAATGTCGGACAGATGTCAAAATTTTTTGACAAGTTTAAAAATGTCCTTTGTGCATCGAAAATCTACAGAGGTGTCAGATTTCAACACTAAAAAAATATGTCAATTTTCGAAATCCACGTGTACTGTCATCTTCCACGCGGCGTCCCCAAACGACTGCCGCGTGGCGACAGTTGTATGTCGGTTTCCGACATGTTCTTACTATGACGGATTCCAACACTCAATTTGAATTACAATCCGGTAGTCTGAAAAAGAAGATATGTCGGATTTCGACGTGTTGGATTCGGACAGATCCTTTGCGACAGAGTTTTCAACATGGTTTTCGAAGGATCCTCCGACGTCCCGAAATTTGACGAAATCGTTTTTCGAGATTTTATGTCAGAAACGACTATTTTTTGTTGTTGTGGTTGTTGATGGGACTTTGTTGTTTAGATAGCTAGTTTTATTTTTTTTGCATAGCGATCTAGTTGCGTGGGAGGTGATATTGCAATGCAAGGTTATGCAATGGGTGGATTGTAAGATGCATGGATGTAGTGGCCGATTGGGTGGATGAACGTAATGACAATGTTGTTGTTGGTGAAACATATACATTCAATGGCGGTTAATATAGTTTTTAGGATCGTCTTAAATGTTTAATTTGTGAGTGATTCCCTTGTGTATAAAAATCTCATGGGGTGAACAGTTATGGATATCCATATGAAATATAAACTGGAGATTTGTCTAGAATAGGTGGTGTGTATATATGTGCGTATATACATGTGTGTGTGTGTGTGTGTGTGTGTGTGTGTGTGTGTGTGTGTGTGTGTGTGTGGATATATATCATAAGCCATTTCTTCTAGGGTTTGACTGACAAGTAATTCATGTTGTGCCCCTTAATCAATAAGACATCTAAAAATTTGATTTGTGTGACCTCATCCTCTCTATTTTCAGATGTTCATAGTGGTCTATGAAGTGGTGTCAAAGCAATGGATTGAAGTACATGCATGAGAAATGGTTGTGATAATAGTGTAAGTTTTGACAAAACCTAAGAGAGTGGATATTATAGTTGGATCTAAATGGGATCTAAGCCTACCAAGGGTGTCAATCTTGGTGTAAGATCTAGATGTGGAATGTCTTAGATGAGGGGTGAGATGCTTGACATTCTCCTTGGCTCTTTTTGGGGTCTTAATATGGTGGAGATCCTCTTCTTGGATCTTGGTTTTCTTGAGTTATTTAGGCTCTTTGAGCTCTAAGTCTTCTCCTCTTGAGGCTTACCTTCTCAAGGGAGGTGAACAATGGAAATGGAACCTACCTATGGATCTTAATGATCTCTCAAAAAGTGATTTTTAACACCTACTTTACTATTGTGTGATTTTGTGGATTAAAAGGATGAAAGCTTGAGCTAATGCTCAATCTAAATGTGATAGCATGATTAAAAAATGTCAATCAAGCATTCAAACATCCACGAGAAAGCATACAATGTCAAAATAGGAGGACTTTACAAAAGTAGAAAAAGGGAGGAGGAGGCTTTCTTCTCTCTCTCTCTCTCAATCTCTAATCATACAAGTGAAAAGTGATTACAAAATGGTGTCACATCCCTACTTATAGACAAAGCTAGGGTTAGGGTTTTTGGTTCACCCAAAATCATGTGCCATAACAACTTGACAATTATACAAAGTTAAGAGCCAAAATGCATTTTAGAACTACTTGGGTCCTTTCTTATTTTGGCCCATTGGTATTTAGATCTATTTCTACTTCTCGCGCCTTTGGCTTACGAGTACAATGCACCTTCTAAGGGTGTCTGACGTTATATCACTGATAGATCTAACTCTTATGTCGACTTGGCCATGCTTTTATTCCCATCGCTATAAAATCTGTTGGGGAGGCGTTGGGCTTTGTTTTTACTCATTGGTCGGTCTGCAACTTGTTGACCTTCTGATATTAGTGTTCCTAGTAAATCTGGATTCTGGAATTCCTTCTTGGTTGTTCGTCAATATTCTTTGATGTAGTTTGGTGGCATGATTTCTTCATGCGATATTCATTGGACACTTTCGACATTTGTAATAAGATCAAAGGTTGAACTTTTTTCATACCAACTTGGTGAAGATCTTGTAGATGTCGGAAACCTCAACAGATTATCTCCCAAGGAGAGAGATCCCCCAACACATGACATTCACAAACAAAACCTAGTTCTAGTCTCACAAAGCATGTCACATGTTGTTCTCCCTCTATAGTTGATGAAACAAGCTGCATATTGACTGACTTCTTCAGTATAACCACCATGAAGGTTCTCGGCAAATTTTCACAGTAATAGTATATAATACATGCTTATCTTCTCTCATACCCCTAGTTCATAGTTTACAATCTATCTTTTAATGTATTTAAATAAATTCTAATCACTCAACCAAGATTTTTTGAGATTTTATAGTTTTCTTACCAGCTATTCAAGCTTTATAATTTGCAAATCCACAAGAGATCGATGTATTTCTTTGCCTTTGAAGGCTCATATCATGCAAATTCTCATACATATATATGAAACTTTCTCCATTCATCACATATTCAACTCTTATCTGATGTTATCAACTTTGTGTAGCCTTTGAGCTCACTCTAGATCTTTCCACAAGTAGCTATAGTGTCTCTTGACTTGAAACAGTCAATAACAGTACTTTTTTGTTACTTCTCTAGCCTTTTTTTCTCTTTTCATTGAATGAGAGAATATGTCACTTCAAAACACTTGGTACAAATTCACGGTTCTCATAGAGCTTGGCTTTGATACCAAATGAGGGTCCCAATATAGTGGACAACACTATTCATAATGTGTAACTTGCATACAATTCATGCACAATCGCAATGTATAACAGACACATAAAATTTAAAATAGAGAGTAACTTTGGAGTACTAAACTTGCACTAGTACACACTGAAAGAAAAAATATCAGTGATATAAACCCTAATCAATAGCTTGAATTGCATGCAGTCTACTTGGCTCCCACAAGCTTGAATCTAGGCTTATGATAAACAATCAACAAAGATAAAGTAGTGTACTACATACAAGGCTCGTTAGTCATTATTCCTATAGGTTTATTACTTTCCTATTGTTGCTTGTCTTCATTCACTAGGTCATGGAAAATCGAGTTTCCAAGCAAAGAATTACACTTATCTAGTTACTCTTACTAGATGCACAAATGTTAGCTCTTCTTTTGGTAGGGTATGATCTTGTCAGAAGAGACCTACATAAAGTACTCATCACCATCTTTGTAGACAATTGTGTCATATATGAATAATAGGTCTAGATGATGGGATTCTCTTGCTAGGCCACACTTCTGGATTGATGAGAGTCTTTTGGGCTCTCAAAGACATGATTGCAAGAACAATATGCTCTATTTCACTATCTATGTGCTACTAACTAATGGTCCATGTAATTTATGTGCAAATATTGACTAAGAAACATCTAGTTTCAGTCAATGGTTCCGTTGTTGCTCTCAAAATGTGGTCATGGCTACCATTAGATGTCTGGACTAATCACCGCTACCTCCTAGGCCATTAAGTCTTAGTTGTATAGGCATTGGAAAGTTCTCACTGCTATGTGCTACTAGCATATAAACAAATAACATCAAAATCAGACACCATAATATTGCCATTCAATAAGCCTCATTTAGCTGGTGTAATTGGTTTTATTAATGTCATATTGATAGATTGGTCACATAATAGTACCAAGGCACATTCCTCTTGTTGACGTTGAGTGTATAGATGCATATTGTGTGTTGTTGTTGGGGCTTGGCGGAACATCATTCCATGTCTAGATCAGATTGATCTAGAAAAAAGAATAAGCATGCAAGATTTGGCACCTTGCGAAGTAAGTGTAAGTCTAGATCACATTGTTATTTCATTAATAGATAGCAATGAAGGAGACTTTTAGGCCATTTGCGATAAGTAAATGGTTTAGAGGCCTAAAAGTCAAGTTAGTAGTAATAGGAGTACTCCCCACCATTTTTCAAATCAAATAATAAGGGGGGTAGAAATTGGCCAATAGCCATTGAGGCCAAGTGCCCAAAATCCACTATAAATAGTGGTACAATGTATTTCATTTTTCATGTTGAATAAAAAAAGGTGGAACCTCATCGAATTTGTAGTTGGATGTTCTTGCTTCTCCTCTTCCTCCATCTCCCTCATGTTTTTGTTATTTTCATGTTTGTAGGATTTGAATGTTGTTGCTATCTTTGAGAGAGAGAGAGAGAGAGAGAGAGAGAGAGAGAGAGAGAGAGAGAGAGAGAGAGAGAGAGAGAGAGAGAGAGAGAGAGAGAGAGAGAGAGAGAGAGAGAGAGAGAGAGAGAGAGAGAGAGAGAGAGAGAGAGAGAAGTAACCTTGATCATGTTGGATTAGGATTATTGTATGTTAGGGCCGTTAGACTGTCATCATAGCATGCATAACATTGTGAATCTAAGCTTTGCTCTCATGGGATCGAAAAGAAGAATCATCTTCACATCTTGTTTGCTTCACATGTGATTGGAAATAGGGTTTGAAGGTGGGTAAGGAAAGGTTCCTACAATTTTGGCACCGTTGCTGGGGACCAAGAACCCGGATCACCTGCATGACAGGTTGGAATATTTACTACTATACTACAATGATGATGAGTGTATAGAGGCATAACATGTGTTGCTACCTAATTATAGAATTCTTGGGTTGAGGTTGTAAGCCAGAAGTTTTTTAATGGCCTAACTTTTCTAAACCAATCTTTGTGCAATTTCAACAAGCTAGTATATGACCCTAATATAACCAGTAGGGTTCCATGGATATCTCCAAGTTCATTTAAATTTTCTTTATAGCCTAAATATACATTAAAAAAACAAAGACTAAGTCATTTTGTTGTGACGATCGCAAATCAGTTCTATATAGATGAATATTTCTAGCTCTACTTCAGACATGTAGGCCAATTGGGCTTAGGTTGGAGTCAAAATTGATTCTATGAGTTGATAATTAGTATACAAATCAATGTTAGGGCTTCAAGTCATATCGGGATGCGTCCTTGGTAGGGTTTATCAGTCTAGTTTGAGGTCATAGATATTGTAATCTAGAACAACTTTGAGCATGTGATAGTTGTGGAATCTACAAAATTGGACCAATAATGGATCCTAAAATGATCCACAAGAGTGATTGGATGTTAGATACAATTGATCTATCAATCTACACAAGATTTAGATCAATCTAGATCAAATTTAGATGAGAAAATCTAACAAGAACAATCATTAATGAAAGGGAATCGTACTTTCTGGTTTCACACGCGTGAAAACCTGTTAGAGTACAGAATCCAGCCTGAAATCAAAGTACGATATGATAGGAACCCAAAACTATCAAGAAAAATCAAGACAAATGATGAAATTGACAAGAATTGCCTCCAAAACCAAGATTGGTGTTGCTTAATGATTATGGCCAAATGTGGCTCTATAAATACAAAAAGTGGGAGCTCGTGGTACTGATCATCCCTCTGATCTCACATGTGTGAGGGTGCTTCGTCATGTGATGATTCATCATGCAAAATTGACACTTGGACAAAATCTTCTATTTTGAGCACTTTTGGTCCATTTTTCTTCTATGTAGAGAACTAGGAAAAACTCTTCTAGAAGTGCAAATTCAACTTCCTCAGCTTATTCCACACGTGTGAGAAGACCTCTACACATGGGATTTGACACCTAATCTCATGATTTGGCTTCATGCAATCTCTAGATTGATGCCATGTGGCATATGACTAAAAAACATGATTTTGGCCTTTTTATCCAATAGAACTTGATTTAAACTATATGTACAAGCTATATGATTGTACTACATGACAAGTACATTTATTTCACACATGTGTAATCATAATAGGTACAAGTCATTATGATATTTACAATGTTTGATCAAGTTTGCTTTTGCCAATTTTCACAGATAGTAGCCCCATCATTTGGGCCTTGAGAAGATTGGTTGGGTTCATCTATCTATAGACTACTTGCAAAAATGGATGGCTCAAAAATACAGTCATGGGTATCAATTTAGGTAGGCTAAATTTATGGCTAAATTTAGACTAGGCTAAATGAAGTCATGGTATTAATTTAGACTTGGCTAAATTTACGGCTCAAACACTAGGCAATTTTATAGGCTAACACAACTTCTTTCTAGTGGTTATGACAACTGACACATGGAGAACAAACTAGATTGTTCTCCACTAGATGTTAGTGTGTTCTGAAATATGATACATGAAAAATGTACCAAATTGCTCTCCACTAGATCCTAGTATGTGTATAGGAGTCATGTTTGGTGATGGCACTAGAAACCAAACTCATACATTGTCCCTTTATGTATAAATATACTCACATGACTTTGTTGGACAAGAGTAGCCATTATAACACCACCATTTTGACATAGATTGATATCTACTAAGTTTGGTTTGATGCTACTTGATACTTGGAATAGAAGGCTTGAAAGACGGGTCATTTGGTCATAATACACCCAACCAATGAAAGTCCCAAACTAGCTCACTTAAAAACCCTAACTGTAATCTTTCTTCCATACTTGACATTTTTTAGAAGTTAAACTACAGTGACATATTAATCAATCACACAGTTCATAATGGTCATAGAAACTTGTGACAATCATTGATTTGCATTAGAGTTCCAGTGCCACACTAAGTTTCAAGATTCAGCTTGATCTTTAACCATGAAACTTATGTTGATGCATAGAAACTAAAGGTCACACTACCAAACATATAAACATCAAGAATATCTTGCAAGATCACATGAAGGGATTCACAAAGAAGATTTATAACATAGAGTTAGAAGCAACATCAAAATTGCATCAACATGAAGAACACAAGTTGATCAAGATAATCAATTTGAGCTTACACTAGAAATTAACTAGCAAATATTTTAACTAGAGAGAATATGCACATGATGTGGTCCAAAGTAGATCAATACAAAAGTTTGTCTATAGCATGATCATGAAATAGATGGGTTGAGTCTTAGCGAGTGTGGATCAGTTCTCCTAACCCTAAACAATGCATATGAGATATGTATCTCATCTCTAATATTTGCCCTAGATGAGCATCAAAGGTGTAGATTGTGTCTTGATAGATGTAGTCGATCAAATGAGACAACTTGACTACCAAGCTTTGAGTTTCTTGTGGAGCAACCTTTAACCACCTTCTTAACTCTTTTTCACACATGTGGGACCAAAATATGTCCAAGCTAGCCTCCAACATTGGCCTAAGCTGGTGTTTGTTATTTCTTCACATTTTTTCTCAAATCCATCTTAGTTGTTCTAAGGATAGATTTCTTTTTAAGATCTTCTCTTTATCCATGTGCTCTCCAAGGGACTTTATAAACTTATTGTCCATATAGGATGCTTCACTATCACTTACATAAACTTTACAACTTGTTCTTGTCATAGGAGCATAGTAGTTGATTTCACCATGCTTCTACCACCAAGAAGCAATGAAAGCCTTTCAGTTCCATCATTTGAAAAAGTTCATACTTGACTTTGTCTCTTTCTATCTCACTCTAAGTGAGTACGTATATCACAAAGAAGATGAGCGTCATCAACCTTAAAGTAAAAATAATGATCAATCTTAACAAAACTGAGAGTGAGTAGGTGGAAAAACTCCTTATCTAATTTGAATCTAAGTATATATGTTTGATTGATTGATAATCCTCTAAAATTCTAGTAGCCAATATGTGCTTATACAAAACTGTGTTTGCTAAACACCAATGCCTCATGCTAGAATTTTGCAACCTTGACTAAAAGAAGGAAAGGTGTATTCTAATTTAAAAAAATTTCTACATTTTGACTCATACTTCTATGCACCTAATTTTGCCTTCTAAGATCCTTCAACTCATGGTAGATACCTGGTTTGTTTGAAAGACATTGACATTTTGCAATAATATCCCAGCATAGTTAACATTTTCCTCAACACAATTAGCATTTTCTCTATAGAAATCATGGAGGCTAGGAAAAATGTTGAAATCCATAAATTTTAAAAATGCCCATAGACATATGTTGCTAAAACCCTGACTTTGACCAATCAATTGCAAAATGCCAACTCAAAAAAAATTTGACAGACTCTTTCAACTTTGCATTTTTGAGGTACCACTCAAATTTACGTTCTCATGATGTCTAGTCCATCCCGACTGTTCATTTTGGCACATTTGAATTCGTATATCATATTTGTATCATTGTACACTTTCACTTCCCAACTACACGTCTGTATGCTCTCTAGATAGACTTATGGTCTCTTAATCTTATATAGGGGCTAAATCAATTCTTGTAAATAGTTCTCATACTATAGATATATGTAAAAGATTGATACCATGTTGATTTCACACGTGTGGATTGTCCACAACATGTACTTGTGATCTCCTAAGGTGTGTAGATGCACCAAGATCAAGACTAGATTGAGATTCAAGATCAATCTTAGATCCTATGGCAAAAACACACTACTACATGCATTCAATCACTTCCAACCCTCACTCACACGTGTGGGAAGTATTTAAAAATTATTCTAAGTAAAAACAAGCTGCTCTCCTCCGGTAGAGAGAGAAAAACCATCATGAGCTCTCCGGTAGAGAGAGAAAGCTAGAAATCCAATAACACTCAAAATCCACATAATCACCAAATCAATTAGATCCAAAATGAGGAGTACAATGATACTAGTAGATCCACGAGCTACCACTATGCTTAACTATGATTGGACCACACTTTGTCACCTCTTAATCCTATTGGACCATTGATCCATGCACCTCTTAATTCTATTGGACTATATTCAAGCACACCTCAAATTCCTATTGGACCTCACATGGTTCCACCTCTAAATCCTATTGGACCTCTTAGAATTCATCAAACAAAGGCATTACACTTGTCTACACTCTAATTGGCACGAGTTTAGCCTCTTACTCTATTTTGGCTCAATAGTGGCATTACAAGTGGAAATGGATAATTTGCCATCTATGCCAAATTTGTTCCTATCAACATCCTACACCTAGATGCTTGATGTAAAAAACATAAGACCCCTATATCTAACATAGATAATCTTTTTCAATTCTTCACAATATCTCATCAAGAGCAACAACAAATTGCTCATTAGAAACACACACACACACACACACCATAAGTTAACTTGTTTTTCAATCAAGTTTTAACAAATGCAACAATAAGCCTTTCATGGCTATTTATTCTTGGAGCAACATGTTTATTTGTAGAGCATTTCCCAGATCCAATTCTTCACTGGTGTATTTGCTTTCATTCTCTCAGTACACAATCTGCTAAGTACTATAGAAGACACAAATATTCTTTAATGTTCTACACTCCTCCATCCTTCTTGAAGGGTGTCGAGGAGAAACTTGATACCATAAGGGTCCCTTCTCGTTCACTTGCAATAGAATCTTCTTCTTTCTCATTGATGATGTTGGCTTGCTTGAGTTGATTCTTCTTCTTGAAGCAATTAGTGGCATAATGCCCCTTCTTTCCACAAAAGAAATACTTGACCTTCTTCTTCTTGAACTTGGAGGTAGAAGGATGTGTAGAATCATCTTCTTCTCCATTTGTCTTTGTCCTTTGCTTTGTGTTTGTTGAAGGCATGATATTGTTGGTTCTTGCTCCTCCCTTTGTGCTTGTCTTTGACAAAAAGAGCTTAATTCTGATTGAGAGATAGCTTGTCCATCCTCAAAAGCTTGTACTTTTGTCTTGCTTCCCCAGAAATAAGAATTCCTTGAAGAGTCTCCAAGGTGGGTAACTCCTCCTTGATAGCATAGGATTGGACAAGGTTGTCATAGTCTTCTTTCAAGCCATTAAGAATCACTTGAACTAGCTCATCTTGGTTGATTGTGACTCCAACACAAGAAAGCTCGCTATGAAGATATTTGATCCTCAATACATAATTAGAAGCACTCTCCTCACTCTTTGAGAACTTTAAAAAATTTGATTCCTGAGAGTTAGTATTCTAGAGGTGTTCTTTGCCTCGTAGATAGCCTTGAGTGCATCCCAAGCTTCTTTGGCAGTGGTGCAAGATCCAATTTCTCTAAAGATCTCATAAGAGACATTCATTTTTATAAAGTGAAGAGCCATCCTAGCTCTCTTTTTATATTTTGCTGGGAACTTCTTTTTGTGCTTGAGGCTCATTCTCAAGTCCAAGGACTATGTCCATTACATCTTGGAGTATTAGGATAGACTCCATTTTAACCTTCCAAATAGAAAAATTGGAGGTGTTTAGTCTTTCACTAGCTTCTAAGAGGTAGGATCCCATAGAGGCCATTACTTGTGGGAAAAATCCTTGTTGTGAACAAAAAGATATGTTGCTACTCTCTCAATATAGGATTCACAAAGGGTGTACTAAATTCCTATGTAAGATCTTGCAACAGAATTTGAGATAGATCTCAAAATTTCTACCAACCTCTCACTTGGCAATGGAGTTTAGACAAGTTTTGGTTCAAATTTTTTGGCACGTGTGCAATTCTCAAAGAAGACACAATTGACTCAAATACAATGGCTTTGTATGAAACAATATGTCAAACAACTCAGAACAATGTCTAGATCTCAAGTTTATGTGATTGGTATGCACAGATATGGGATTTTGGATCAAACAAGCAAATTTTGGTCAAATCAAAAAATGTGAAAATAGGTCTAGGCATCCTACCTAGCCTTATTCAAGTGAATATAACTCTTGATAGGCACATCAAATTGATTTGAAACAAATTGCAATGCAAACTAGACTTTCTAGCTTTCCAACAAGCTAAATAGTCACTATCTTTGGATTAAGCATCAAAGAAAACAATCAAAATGAAGTAGACTGATTTTCACACGTGTGAAATCTCATAAATCCGTACAATCCATGTTCAGAATTGAAAACTTCTATTTTGATCTCTTTGATTCACAAACTTCTCGAGAATTGATAGAAAATGGTGAAAACTGCTTTCTAGCTTGAAGAGAATTAGAATTT
Source organism: Diphasiastrum complanatum (assembly GCA_029204225.1). Taxonomy (NCBI): domain Eukaryota; kingdom Viridiplantae; phylum Streptophyta; class Lycopodiopsida; order Lycopodiales; family Lycopodiaceae; genus Diphasiastrum; species Diphasiastrum complanatum. The sequence continues at coordinate 31,800,296 of CM055099.1, forward strand.
CTCATACATGAAATGATTATAGCATGCAAAGCTTATTTTGGCTTTGATACCAAGTGAAAAATTTTATACTTGGTGTGTGTGGTCAGGCTAGGGATTGAACCTAGAACCTCCCCCATTCCGGTGGGGTGCTCTACCACTGAGATACCCGTCCATTTGTGTTCCTAGAGTGTTGTCCAAGGGCTATAGCCTTGACACTTTCTAACACTCCCCCTCAAGGCATAGCCCTTTTTAGCTACCGCCCTCCTAGACCACACCCGCAACCATGGCTCTGATACCATGTGAAAAGTTTTTTACACTTGGCATGTGTGGTCTGGCTAGGGATTGAGCCTAGGACCTCCGCCATTTCGATGGGGTGCTCTAAGGCCCATTGCTCTTAATGACATCAACCTTGTAGCAAAAAATTAGAGCCAGTCATATTGACGTAGTTTTTCTCACTTTACGTGTGTCGGATCAAATTGGTGTAAAAAGAGAAAATAAAGAAAATCAAAGTTTCTAGAAATATGATTGGTGCAATTGAAACGTTAACGGTTCAGTTGAGAGCAAACTAAACCGCAAGTCTGTAAAAAAAATGGGCAAAAAAGATATAATGGCTAAAAAATCAGCAACCCATCACTCACACCAAGTCGTCAAGCAATCAGTCCCACTCATTCAAGATATAAGCCTACTAGTAAGGCAACCCTCAAGCAAGAAGTATCAACCACCAAAAAACAAGAACCCACATTATACAAGCAAGTAATTTGCAAAACCCTAACATCCACAACCAAACTATATCAAACAATCAACCTCTCAACAAATCACCAACCAAACGTTCAACTCCTTGCAAGCCACTATCATTCCTCAATCAATATGCACGCATGTTAGTGAGGACCAAACAACCCTCAACCAAGAAGCATCAATCTAAAGGTAAGAGCACGCACTACTAACATCAAGCAACACACAAGTCAATAGAAAAATGCAAGCAACTTTCGAGAAAGTTCATTGAATAGCACCCACATAAGAGTACCCCTAGCCAGGTGAAGAAGTCGATTGATCATAGGCATAGGTTCCTCATTTGGTTTGCAGCTAGTCCCTATAAGATTTGTTGGGCCCGTAGGATGCCAACCATAATCGTTCTAGATCAATAACACATCTATGATCATCCTCTCTATCAATTCCTCTGCGTAATGACTGATCTAAAACAGGTGATATTCAATCATCAACTACAAGAATGCCCCTGACACTCTGTTTGTGGGATCAACACACATCATTGTGTGATGCTAACCACCTCAACATTCAATACCAAGGCTAACGGTCTTGACAACACACTCATTCAACCAGCAGATTTCTAATACATCTTCATTGTGGGCCATCCATCTTTCAAACAATACTCCCCAATAAAATTACTCCCGGTAGACGCACCAATGTTAGGGGTTTTTCGGACGGGGGATTGGTCTCGTCCGAAGGCCCTAAAAGGGGAAGGGCCCACACTGCCCTTACATGAATGGTTGAGGAGGTGCCGCTTCCAATCCTATGGGCCATCTCAACCACCCCGTGCTCCTCTCACCAATAGGGGTTTTCCAAGCCCCTAGAGGTATGGCCAGAGGAGGTGTAAGCATCATCATAATCGTCTTGTCCTACATGGCTCATGATGTGTGAGATAAATGCCTCATTCGACGCTATAACATAGTACTGACAAAGGTGGGTAATGTAAACCGATTATGTATAGATTTATTGATTATAAGTCTTTGTACTTAAGATTTAATGATGGTAAAATCATCATTCTCATTTTGTATGTTGATGACATTATCCTTAGTGGAAATGATCTTGATGGTATACAAGAAGAAAGGAGTTTAAGATGGTGGATCTTGGTAATTTTCATTTCATATTAGGAATAGAAGTTTCAAGAGGCAAGGATTTGAGTTTTATTTGTCAATCCATTAGAAAAGTTTGAAATGAAAGATTGTAAAGGAGTAGAAACTCTATGGAGCAAAATGTAAAAGTTTCCAATAGTGATGATGAAGCATCCTTTGAGGACATCACACTATATAGGAGACTTGTAGGCTCCTTGATCTATCTTACTATAACTAGACCTTATCTAAGTTATAGTGTAGGCAAACTAAGCCAATCTATGCAAAATCCATTGGTTTGTCATTGGAAAAATGCAAAAAGGGTGTTGAGGTACATCTCGGCCACCAAGAACTTTGGCATTTTATATGATGGATCTAATCTTGCCTTAAGGGCATATTCGGATGCTGATTTTGTAGGTGATAAGGTGGGTAGGAGGTCCACAAGTGTTTTGTCACCTTCCTTAGCAATGGCATAGTGTCTTGGCTTTCCAAAAAGCAAGATACTATTTCTCTATCTTCAACCGAATCGGAATACAGGGCACTAACATCCACAACAAAGGAGATCCTATGGTTGAAGAGGCTTTTGGTGGAATTGCAAGTCATGGAGGCCGAAGAGCAACCAACAATATTTTGTGACAACCAATCAAGCCAAGCATTAGCAACCAATCCCACATTCCATGCAAGGAGCAAGCACATAGAGATTGCTCACCATTTTGTGAGGGAAAAGGTTCAAGCTACATCATGTGTCTTCTTCAGATTGCCTTGCTGATCTACTCACTAAAGCCTTGCCAAAGGCTTCATTTATCAAGTTAAGATCAGCCTTAGGAGTTGTAGATAGATGTACTATAGTTGTATCATGTAAAAATTGAGGAGGAGTGTTAGAATTAAGCAATTTTCACATGGTTTTTGACATCTATGTGGATCCACACGTGTGAGGACCTATCCACACATGTGAAATGACACTTGTAATATTCAGATCCATTTTGATTAGCTTTCATTTGAGTCTAATATGACATCTCCTAAATTATAGGAGTTAGGTCCTAGATTGTAGGAATCTAGAAGGTCAACACAAACCACCAATGGATGATGTGGCAAACTTGATAGATCTTATGGATATGGATGAGTATAATGAGTTGTCCCACACGTGCTGGATGCAGCTTAGAGAGAGAGTATTGTGATTTTGTACTTGATTCATGATGGATCCATTATTGAGCTAATGATGAGAAATCTTGGTTTGTGAAGCAATCTTTGTGTTTTGACTCTCTTAGGCACTTTCTTTGTGGATGAATGCTTAGTAAATGATAAGTAAACTATTTCTCTGTTATTAGGCCGTACAGTAGCTGTACTTCACACGTGTGAAGCCGTGGATCATCTTTTTTTATTGTTCTTGCTTGGAATCACAAAGATTGTCAAGTAGAAGCTAGATTTGGAAGCTAGTCTTGATATAGATCAAGATCCCAAGCTACCAATCACTGTTTGTGATCATTTGTAGATCAATTTCATTCCTTAAACTCTGAAATTTGACAGATCAATCATGGTAAGAATGAATGGTTTGTGATTGATTCAATTTATAGAGGAAGTCGGCTGCCATCTCTCTCTCTCTCTCTCTCTCTCTCTCTCTCTCTCTCTCTCTATATATATATATATATATATATATATATATATATATATATATATATATATATATATATATATATATATATATATATATAGAGAGAGAGAGAGAGAGAGAGAGAGAGAGAGAGAGAGAGAGAGAGCACAATATATCAAATATACCATAATTCAAATATATTCCAATAATTTGGGTGTGAGTTTTTTTTGCTAGCCTCACCAGTAGAGGCCAATACTTTATCTATGCCAATAATTTTATAATAGTTAGGGTTTCAAATGTATAAGTTCTTTGCTATTGAAGGCTCGTATCATACAAATTCTCATACAAATATCATATAGATGTAGTTCATATCATATGTATATTAAAAAGGCAGTGACTATTATAGATGTAGTTCTTTGTATACAAATATTATACATGTAGTTTATATCATATCAAATGTAGTTCAAAGGATGATTTATGCTATTACCATAACCTAAAAGAAGTTTTATTTTACTTCACACATATGAAGTCATATATTCAATTTGTATAAACTTATGTTGCATGTACTTGATGTTCATTTGTTTAAAGGATACCTCATGAATATCGTCTTAATGGACTAAATAATTGCAACCTCCCCACAATGCTATTTTAGGGGCTCAAGAGTAAACTCAACTTTTGTGCATATTGAAGATAGATACATAGACCCTTGAAGACTTGAAGAATGCAACACTCCCAAACTATGAGCTAAGAAGCATCGTAGTTCTGGAACCATGGTTCCAGAACGCGAACGGAACGATGGTTCCGGAACGATTTCCATTTTTTTGAATTTTTTTTTGCGAAACGATTCAAAAACGTTTGTTTTTAAAAGTCATCTGATAGTTGCAAATGTCAGTCAGATGTCAGATGTTAGATGCAGTGCCAGATCGGGGGGGGGTAAATATAAGGTGTAACCGTAACATGACAGCTGCAGATGTTAGTCAGATGTCAGATGCAGTGTCAGATGTAGCATGGTTCCGTGATCAGGAACGCAGCGATTTCGGAACCATGGTTCCGAAACCATGAAGGTCCAGAACGACGTTCCGAGGCTTCTTAGACTATGAGTAAAGCTAGTTTCACCACCAACGTAATTCTAGGTGCTCAAGTTTTCTTATATTTTGAAAGCACTTCCATGAGCAAAATATTCATTCACCTTTCTCTCTCCTCCGGAAGCTGTCATTCTCTCTCTACAGAATGTGTGTTCTCTCTCTACGTAATTGGCGTTTGGAGTGATAGCGGACAGGTGTCACATTTTCATAGGCTCTGAACAGAGATGTTCATAGCCACAACGGACAATTGAAGGGCCAAAACGTCAATTACGCCCGGTAGCGGGCTGTGAGTAGAATTGCTACCCTGTAAAAGACAGCCTTCAACCCACCTCGCCGCAGGGTGGCTTGGTGCGTGAAGGTTGCCTGCTACACACGATAGTGGGCTTGCTCACGGCCGCTGCCTAACTTGAAATGTGCGTTCTCTCTCTATCTTTACGGCGAGGTGCGTTGAAGGCTGCCACACGATAGTGGGCTTGCTCACGGCTGCTACCTAATTCGAAATGTGCATTCTCTCTCTATCTTCTCACCTTGCATTACGTCGTGGAAGGTCCGTGGACCTCGGGCCCACTATCTTTACGGCGAGGTGCGTTGAAGGCTGCCACACGATAGTGGGCTTGCTCACGGCTGCTACCTAATTCAAAATGTGCATTCTCTCTCTATCTTCTCACCTTGCATTAAGTCGTGGAAGGTCCGTGGACCTCGGGCCTTCAAGGACCTGAGGCATTCCTTGAAGGCCTGCCCTGGCCTCTAGCAACATGAAAAACAATCTCCTTACTCTTGAAGCTAGAGCGATGGTCATTAAACACATCTATAGGACTTCATTTTAGTTCCCAAGCTCAGAAGTGCGCATCTTCAGTGGGCTTCGACTACTGAGAGCTACTGATTTGAGTGCTTCTTATGTGGACTTCTTCTGTGGGCGACTGATCTGAGCGCTCCTTCTATGGGCTTCTTCTAACAGCGACTGATCTGTGGGCTGCTTTTATTCACGATTGATTGCTAGCAACTATCGCTTTCCCGCTGAGCGCGTGCTGCCTTTCTGCTGGTCACATAGATTACTTATATCGTCTACTGCCTTCATGCTGATCACACTAATTGCTATCATGACTGGCGGAACTGCAGTCTGAAAACTACCTCCATAAGTATCGAGATAACGTATTACAGGTACATGCAGAAGTAATGCTCAGTGATGATTTATAGGAAGTAAATATGCTTGCATGTTGGTTTTACGTGTGATGATTTGTTTAGCATACTTTCATGAGATGATCTGTATGCGCCTGTCTATCATTATTAATTGATCAAGCCTGTTGTTTGGTTAGTAGAATCACTATATTCGATAGGTTATTCTGACCAAGTTCTGTGATATTATCTTATATGAACAAAAAAAAAACACTCTATTTGGATAGGTAGGAAGGTCATTGCTTATGTGGACGATTTTATAACCAATATCATGCTTTAGACTTGTATGATATGAAAGATATACACTTGATACCTATACAAAATCCGAGCTTTTCCGAACATGGTACCAAACAATAGCAAACAAACTACTCCACAAGGATTCAATTGTCAGTTGGCTTGTTATGTATGTATGTGTATATATATAGTTTTGAAGTTGCTGAGTTTTGGTGCTAAAATAGCCCCAAGATGTAGGATATAAATCTACTTGGGAAACCATTGATGGTAGTTTTGTATAACTTAGGTCTGGTATGGTTGTTCATCTCAACATAATGTTATAATGTACATTGAGCTTAACTTGTGAATAGAATAATGGTGCATTTTTTTTGGGCCATGAATATTGTTTAACGTTATGAATAGATTTTGCCTAGAGTGATAAACTTCTATCTATACATGGATAACAACTAGCATTAGGCTATGGCTCCTATATTCCTCACCACTCTAACTTTAAGTGGTTTGTTTTGGTGGGATGGTGGCGGATATCAACCTTTCGCCTTGGATAGCAAATCTAATTGTTACAATTTTTCATATAATAAAATTTGGCATTTTTTATCAAGAAAATATATGTTTAAAGATTGGAAAATATGGTATTGACTTATCAAGGGGGACTATGTGTTGCCCTTGTTCTATCTTCAATACTCTCTCTCTCTCTCTCTCTCTCTCTCTCTCTCTCTCTCTCTCTCTCTCTCTCTCTCTCTCTCTCTCTCTCTCTCTCTCTCTCTCTCATTCATTAGAGGAAACTTGGATTTAAAAAAGACCCTTTGTAAAGATGCTTTTTATTTTTTTTCAACTTTGAAAGATTTCTTTAGACCAATAATAGAAGTACATGTGTACATTTACATTACGTAAAAATCTGCCCGAAAATTTGGGGCAAATTCTTTTAAAATGAACATCTATAATGAAGGATAAAAAAAAAAATCTTAAATTAAATAACATTGAAAAAAGAGAAAGAGGGGGAAGGGGATTTAAAATGAAAGGGTAGGAGGAGAGGGTCTCGCCCCACTTCGGGGCACTGAGCCAGTTTGGGACGCGGGGGCCCGTTGCGGAGGCACTGGCCTGCGGGACCAGCCTCCTCCCCCCCAAAAGTTACAAAAGTTATAGGGGCGAGCTGGCACACACATGCCAACGCGCCCCCACCCAAGCTAGCACCTGCGAGTGGGCGCCAGCCCCCTCCCACGCAGCCCCGACCCAGGCCCCGATGGCCCCTTCCACGTAGCCCGATGAGCAAGTTGCATTTTCTATAAGATTGTATCCATTCATTAATGAATGGTTCACTTTTTCACCAGATGTTTCGGGGCTTGAACCCGTGTGGCCCGGGTTGCGTGGGAGCCACTCGGGGGTGCCAACTTGGGCAGGGGCACGTTGCCGCCCGCGCGCCAGCTCGCTCCCCGCGTGCCAGCTCGCCCCCTGTAACTTTTTTTTGAGGGAGGCTGGACCAACGGGCCAAGTGCCCCACCACGAGAATCCACGTCCAGAACTCGGCCAGAGCCCCGTAGAAATAACTTAGGCGTCAGAGACAGCCATACATTTATTTGATAATGATGTTTGCGTAAGAGGAATGAGAGTTAGTTTCATTCAACAAGAATGCAAAGATGTAGAACAGTAGCGAATCTGTATAATAATGTCGTAAAACAACAATCAGATCACAATACAATTGCGCTGATAAGCGCGTGATCCTACTTACAAACTCAAATTAATTGCTACAGTTCTGAGTCTCTCTCTCTCTCTCTCTCTAATCACTAACTCTGAGGAGTCAGCTACTAGAAGACCCGTTCTAGTCGTTTGATCTCTGCTTGAGTATCTTTTTTGAAAATCCTATTTGAATCTCTGTCTTCTTCAATCGCTCATTTACTTATATAGCAGCTGGAAGATCTTGTGCTATCTTAACTTTACAATTAAAAGATAGTTAATAGCTATTAAAGTGATCAAGAGACCGGTTTATTATTGGAGTGTGAAGACGGAATGGTCTGTACTTGGGATCCCCTGCAGACAGTCGTCACGACACTCTACAAAGGCAATTGTCGCCTGTGTGGAATCTCGTGTAAATCTACAGTGTCACATTTTTTGCATTTTTTGCGAAGCAATGTCTCATTTTTGGAAGTGTCTGAAATGGACTAAAACCTTCAGTGAACACTTTGTCGCCTTTTTCGCAAAGCCTTTAGTGCTTAAGATGACTTGAAGTAGTGAAGTTTTTGTCGGGTGTCGGGTTTTTCGCTTATGTAAAATTGCAAGGAAAAATGCAATGTCACATTTTTGCACTTTTCGGTTGTCAGAGATTGTGAGCAAAAATGCAAACTGTTGCGACAAACAATTCAAATTTGCAGACTTCATTTGAGAGAGTAAAATTGAGAGAAGGAAGGAGGGCAGTAAGGATGAGTAGGAGTAGGATTAAACTCCAACACTCCCCCTTAAGCCTACTGCTACGAAACTGAACTGCAATTGAGATTTATCATATCTACTAAGGTAGAATGTTTATCTCTAGATATGGCTTTGTCAAAATATCAACCAACATACTGTTTGTATGGCAGTAACTAAGTACAACATCTTGGTTTTGAACCTTCTCTCTAAGAAAATGAAATTGAACTTCTATGTGTTTAGTTCTATTATGAGTTCGTGGGTTCAGAGATGGAGCTCTACAGCTCTAATTGTCACACTGGAACATTGTTGGACCGATCTGTGGGAATTGCAGATCCTGTAGTAGCCTTTTGAGCCAAATTATCTCCTTCACTGCTGATGTAGCTGCAACGTATTCGAATTCTGTAGAGAACAACGAAATGTATTTCTGCTTTCTGTTGTTCCCTGAAATGGGTCCTCCTGCAAGGAAACAAATTTATCCTGAGTATGTGATTAGTGTGAGTGCAGCTTCTATATGACCATTGTAGCTCAAAGCATAGTGCTTTCAAGCTTGAATGTACCTTAGTACTCTTTGTAGAGCTTTCCAGTGCTGTAAGCCTGATTGGACATGTATTTAGACAGTGTGCTTACTGCATATGCTAGATCAGGTCGTGTGCAGATCATAGAATACATTATAGATCCTATGACAGACTGATAAGGATACCTGCACATTTCTTGTTGATCTGATTGAGTTCTGGGGCACATGTCTTTGGACAACTTAGATCCTGGATCCATAGGTGTGTCTATGGGCTTGCAGTCCTCCATGCCATATATGCGAAGTACATTGATTAAATAGGACTCTTGGCTTATAGCGATCCTTCTGCTTGTTGCTGATCTCCATACCAAGTAGGTAATGGACTGGGCCTAAATCAGTCATCTCGAATTCTGATGAAAGCAGAGATTTGGTTTCCTATAATAACTGATTTGAATTGTTGATAATTAAGGAATCATCAACGTATAATGCTATTATAACATAGCTTGACCCCTTTCGTTTGAGATATACATTAGAGTCTACGAGCAAGAAGTGAAATTATACTGCAACAAGAAGTGGTTGATTCTTTCATACCAGGCCCGAGGAGCTTGCTTGAGGCCATATAGTGTCTTGTGCAATTTACATACCAAATGCTCTTGGCCTTGAAGGATGTAACCTTCTGGTTGATAAATGAATATGTCTTCTTGCATATATCCGTGAAGGAACGCTGTCTGGACGTCCATCTGGTAAATGTCCAGATCCTCTACAGCAATATAGCCAGCAAGGTGCGAATAGATTGATGTTTTACCATTGGACTGAAGGTGTCAGTGTAATCTATTCCATAAACTTGCTCAAATTCTTTAACCACTAATCGAGCTTTCCATTTGGATATTGATCCATCTGGCTTAAGCTTTAGCTTGAAGATCCATTTAGAGTCAATAGGTTTAATACCTACAAGAGGATTAACAAGACTCCAGGTCTTGTTCTTCGAAGATCAAGAAATGGTACTCAGCATCCATGATAGCTTTCCATTCGTCACGCTATCATGGATGCTGAGTACCATTCCTTGATACCACACGCCACGCTCCAATCCTCGAGCTTCCGCTGCCACTCACGCCCACACACAATTTTACAACATGGTATTAGAGCAGACATTTTAGTAATCTGCATTGCGGATTATCAGTCTTGTTTCTATCAAAATGTCTTTCTAGCAAACGCGCAGCCAACAGTATTCCGACAGTCGTTGTTTCTACCAACGAACTCGTTCATACGTTCATTCTAAAGGCACCTTCGGGAGTTGCATACCTTCAGTCTAAGGGCACCTTCGCATTTTTTGGCTTTTTCGCATTTTTGCTACATTGGCTGACCGATGTCGCCAACTTATCAGCAACCCTAAAAACAGCTGGACAAACCAAATATCCCAAAGGCGGTTAGCGGTTACCAACTTTGTACATATGCAAAGACTGGCATAAATAGCATTAAAGGCTTGTAAGATATTTTTTCTTCGACACTTGTAAATCTATATATTAGCTGATTCAAGCTATGTAAGTGTTAATTTGAGTTAATTGAATTTTTGTCTTTTAATCAGAGTTTTTTTGTAGCCAGCGTTATTACGCTCAGCAAGTTGAAGTTATTACTTCAAGCTATTGTACTCACTGTTGATATTTATCAAAGTGCAATTTTTGTCTCACTACTGCGTCGTTCATTTGCGCATTCTATTTGAATTTTTCTGCTTGAATAATTCTGCTGCTAGCTGTTGCGCTTCCGTTCTTACGCGCTGCACTCCAATCCTCGAGCTTCTGTTGTCGCTGACGCCCACATGCGATTTTACAACAACAACTTCAGCTTGTGGTTGAACAATCATGGGTTTGAGCTGTTGGACAAACTCTTGTATTTGAACAATCGTAGGTCGATGGAGAACAGAGCTGCTGTGACAGACTCTTTTTCAGACTTGGTTTGTAGCCGTAGTAGGCTTCAAATGGTGTCTTGGAGTCCACTACGTTTGTGCTGGAATAACTTTGCAGATAGCAGGCTGTAGAAATTGCTTCAGCCCAAAAATTCTTGGGTAATTGGGCGTTGACAGTCATGGATCGTGCAACTTCCAATAGTGTTCGGTTCTTTCGCTCAACTACGCCATTCTGTTGTGGAGTGTAGTTGGCTGATGGTGCACGCCACATGATGATAAATAGTTCGCCATTTCATTTGATAGGTACTCTCCCCTTGAATCAGACCTCAGGGCTTTCATTCTCTGACCAATCTGATTCTCAGCATATTGCTTGAATTCTTTGAAGCAATTGAATACTTCTAACTTGTTCTTTATGAACATAATTATGGTGAACTGGGAGTAGTCATCAATGAATGTGATAAAATATAGAGCCTGACCCATGGAGGGTATGCTCATGGGACCACATAACTCACTATGAATCAATGACAGAATGGACTTTACTCTCTTGACTTGTCCTCTTGAAAATTTTGTTCTAGGTTGTTTCCCTAGTAAACAGTTTTCAGAGACAATTTGATTAGTTGTAGAAATAGAATTGATATTCATATCCTTGACCAATTTGTTATGATGCACGTACAAGATTGAACACATATTTAAGTGACCTAGTCTTTGATGCCAAACATGAGCATCAGAGTTACTCACAGAGAGTGCATAATCATGACTCAAGATATACAGATTTTCTTCTCTATGTGCAGAGAGGATTTCATTAGAATTTCCATCAAAAATAGTACATCGACTAGTAGTAAACAAAGCTTTATAGTCTTGATCAATGATCTTGCTAATAGACAATAAGTTCTTTGTTAAATTGGGTACATAAAGTACACAATCTAACTACCTAGTGATGTTTTCAAGGAACTGAAGCTGGGCCTTCGACTTTGTGGGATCTTGAGTCGCCAAAGAAAATGTACTTTGAGTCCATTGCTGTGGGAGTAGAGAAAAGGTTCTTACATGGTGTCATGTGATGTGAAGCACCTGAATCAAGATACCATTGACATGCATCTCTACTTGGTTGGTCTTGTACCATTAGCGCCTTGTCATCCTCTTGCAAATTTTTGACAGAGTCAGAACCTCCGTCTTGGTGCTGCTGCATCTTTTTTCTCGCTTCATTGTGTTTGGGGATGCGACAATCCTTAATGTCATGATTGGATCTTTTGCAATACCTGCAAAAGAGTTTGGTCTTTGGTGATTGTTGTTGACAATTATGCTGCTGTTGTAATTGTTGCATTGAATCTAGCTGCTTCGCCTTTGTCCTCTTGTCCTTGAAGTTCTTCTTCTTGGACTGTTGCTTATTAGAGTACAATGCCATTGACTTGATACTCGTTGTGGATAAGCTTTTTCTCCTGACTTCTACTTGTTGTCAACTTCTGGAGAGACAACGTAGGAGTATTACTCAGAAGCAATACAGACTTGTCATAGGAGGATGGAAAACTGGCAAGAAGAGACATTGTTGAGTCTTCTTCTAAAATAGGGGAACCTATGGCAGCAAGTTGATTCAACAACTGTTTGAATTTGTTTAGGTGATCGCTGACTGAGGTGCCTTCGCTCATCTTGAGTGTGAGGACTTTCTTCCTTAGAAAGGGACGAGTCGATACATCTGAAGTCTCGTAAATACTTGTTAGGATATCCCACGCTTCTTTGGAGGTGGTGTTGTTTGCTAGGTGAGCACTCTGAGTGTCTTTTAGATTCAAGGATACAATGGCAAGTGCTTTGCCATCCTTTACTTCCCATGCTAGGCAATTCAGGTTCTGTCGGTCTAGCTATTGAACTGTTTACGTATCCCCATAGCTCCTTCTTGATTAAGATCATCCTCATCTTGAATTTCTACATGTGGAAATTATCAACTCTGATACCAATCAATTGACAGTTAGATGTTGATGCCAACTGATAAAACAAAATTCTTATTAACAAGATCGTGGATTACTTAGAGAATGGAGACAATTACAAAATAGTTAACAACTATTAAAGTAATTAATAGATCGGTTTATTATTGGAGCGTGAAGACGGAATGGTCTGTACTTGGGATCCCTTGTAAATCTGTAGATGATCGTCGCGACACTCTACGAAGGTAACTTGACGCCTGTGCGGAATCCCATGTAAATCTGCAGAGTGTCGCATTTTTTGCATTTTTCACGAAGCAATGTCGCATTTGTCTGAAATGGACTAAAACCTTCAGTAAACACTTTGTCGTCGTTTTTGCAAAACCTTTAGTACTCAAGATGACTCGAAATAGCGAAGTTTTTGTCAGGTGTTGGGTTTTCGCCTGTGTAAAATTGCGAGGAAAAATGCAGTGTCGCATTTTTCGCATTTTATGGTGGTCAGAAATTGTGAGCAAAAATGCAGACTGTTGCGACAAACAGTTCAAATATGCAGACTTCATTTGAGAGAGTAAAATTGGGAGAAGGAAGGAGGGCAGTTAGGATTAGGAGTAGGATTAATCTCCAACATGGCGGTTCAAGCAATCGTCACCCGATCAAAAGCCAGTTCTGCTAGCATTTCTCTCTCCAAAAAGTTCTAGAAAGAGAATTTTCTAGAGAGAGATGGTCGTTTTGTTTCTTGAAACCTGAGAGAAAGAGAGCACGATGGATAGAGTGTGCGAGAGAGAAAGAGAAAGAAAGTGAGGTATTGGAGAGAGAGTTTACAACAGATTTGTATGTGCAAAAAACTTATATCGCTTGTAGTGCAATCTGCAGGTTAGGTGAGGAAGGAGGAGAGCGTGGAAGATCTGCACTCAATAAGGCTGTCGACGTTGAGGGTAAAAGGAGAGATGTTGAGTAACTTCTTGCGAGAGGAGGATATGGGGGAGGGAGAGAGACGATGAGTGTATTGTGAGAGAGTAATAATGCTAAGAGAGAGATGGTGAGTCATGTTGAGAGAGAGAGAGAGAGAGAGAGAGAGAGAGAGAGAGAGAGAGAGAGAGAGAGAGAGAGAGAGAGAGAGAGAGAGAGAGAGAGAGAGAGAGAGAGAGAGAGAGAGAGAGAGAGAGAGAGAGAGAGAGAGAGAGAGAGAGAGAGAGAGAGAGAGAGAGAGAGAGAGAGAGAGAGATTAGGAGGTTTGACTAGTTCTAAGGCTATAGTCTAAAGCACAACTGAGTATAGCCTAGTCTAGTCTTAGCTCGATGAGTGAAGAGTGAATTTTATCATTGTTTTTCTAACAAATTTGGGGCCACCCAAGATTATGACCGATGCCTTGGAACAAGGTTCACAATCTTAGTTGGTGTGAGAAGATCGTGACCCCTTTAGGGGCTCTTTACATGCTATTTGTTCACATGGTTCACAAGTCAGGTGGCCCTTTCGATGATCCATGGGTGGGGGAGAATGATCATTTCCATTTGTCCGATTTGTCCTAGACCCATCGATGGAATCCTAGTCTTGTGTAAGTGAGGAGAGACAAAGTGATTTCATTATAGATCTTATCATCGATAACTAATCATGCACTTTGATTGATGGAGAGGTCCACCACCCCTTCCCAAATATGTGGAGTCAAAGAACTAATTTTCCAAGAGGTTGTAGACATGTTCGCTCCCTAGGGGATTGAGAGATTGCAGTAAATGGCTTTGGTGATCCCCTTCATCATCTTCAAGGGGTGAATGAGTTACATGCAATTGTGCCCTTAAAGTGAGTCCTCCCTCATGAGCTCGATTTATGGATTTCTTCTGTCACTTTTGGGGGTGAATTTCTAGAAGGGCAATTCTCATGAAATTCTCATCAACTTATCTTGACAAACAAGGATTTCGTCGAACCTCCACTTCAAAGTACCCTGTTAACACATCCTATGAGGTCACTGATAGAGAAATGTTTTTTTTTCCTAGTCATTGCTTTCAGAACGTTTTTTTTTTGGAGTTTGGTTCGACCCTCATACTAGGCATGAAAGTGAGGTCCAAAGCTCATTAGCTTTTTGACAGTAAGTATCAAGACATCATCAAAGTTTTCGAGGTCACAAAACCTCGCTCCTAGCCCATATCTATGATGACATGTGGGTCACTGGGGAATGGGGACTAAAGCCTGGGCAGTGGAAAGCATTGCCCCAAAAGGAGCCACAAAGCATGCATGAGGGGGATAATGAACTTTCCCTCCCTTCCCACCCACGTTCAAGGGACTATCCCCAGCCTGGGATTCGTGAACTATGTACTGACCTGGCCTGCCCTGGCCTACTACTACTCTCTCTCTCTCTCTCTCTCTCTCTCTCTTCCTTCTTTCTTTCTTCTTCTTCTCTCTTTTTCTTTTGCTTCTGGCTATGGAGCAATAGCAACGGAAGCGGGAGCTTATTATTTTCCAATAACAATACAACACGGGAGAGAGCGAGGGAGAGCGAGGGCGAGGGATGGGATGCCGTTTTTGCTTTAACGTATTCATATTCAAATTCTCTGACTCCACATCACGGGCAGAAAGACAAGATAGGTAGATCTAAATTCCATGTCGGATGATGTTACGTTCCTTTTTTGGCTTTCGGAGGTGGAGTATCTCCTGGGATTGGTTTCCGTGCTCAGGCTTTTGCGTTCAGAAAATCATGTGATTTCCTTCAAAATGCTGGAAAGATGTGGTTTACTGCAAATAAAGAATCGGGTATATCAAGAAATGTGAAAGGCACTAGTATTCAGAACGTTGTCCATGTTGTTGCGGTCATGATCCGTGCTGTGTTTGGCCTCAATCTGTGTGAGCATTTCTTCTGGATGAATGAAAATGCTGGCATGTTCACAGTAACAAGTGTCTGAGCAAGACATTTCCCATACAAACGTGTCAGTAAAATTTTTCCGGGTGCGTGATAGAATGTAGATGCATTCCTACAGCGGGATCTGATGTTTTTGACAGATAGATGCGCTAGTATAGTAATGCAGCTGCAGACTTAGCATACTATTACCTGAGGTAGCGGGTGTGCTTTCTGGTGGCTTGATGGGGACCGATATTCTAGAGCGGTTTGAAGACGTGTCTTTCGAGGCAGGACATGTGGATCGTAAAGGTCTTGAAGGAAATGTAGGCTCTATTGGGAGGGATGAGCACATTCTTGAGAACGCGATGGTTCATGGCCAACGCGATTTCATGCCAACCGACGAGGTCGAGAGAAACACAAAACAAGAGGATGAATTTTCGACAGATGAGGACACCAGAAATGGGTATTTGGAAAGTGGGAATGCATTGAGTGATGTGCAAAGGGCTACTCGGAGGGCTGAAGAAGCAGGTTACTTCTATTTATACTCTTGTGATCTCCATTTGCTTGTAAAATGGGCATCTCGCGAATTTTTTAATCCGCAAGTGTGACTACAATCTCCGGAAATATGGCTTTTTGTTTTCTTCTATGAACCATTAGCACTACTTAGTACGTTGAGTATTTCTTTTCTCCTTTCAATCTTCGCTGCAAGCAATGCTTGCAATACCGCACTCCGAGCAGCCATTGATAGTTAAATGCCTTCAAATGATCTACAGCCAATCGAAGGTTTGAAGCAGCCAAGTGGTTGCAGAAAATGGTGGGAGCATTGGGCATTTCTTCTGAGCCGAGCGAGGAGGAGATGATGCTGTGCCTCAGAAATGGGCTGGTTCTTTGCATCCTCATCAACAAAGTGCACCCGGGCGCTGTGCCAAAGGTGAGTCATGCGTCATATGTTCGATCACATTGTTGCTTTTCTACCTTGTAAATACCATGCTATTAGATTCTCGAGCCCGATTTGTAGTCTGTTTTCTGTGTTGAGCAGATAGTGGAGAATCCCCCTCCGTCGAGTCCTGCCGATCGAGCACTTTCTGCATACCAGTACTTTGAAAACGTTAGAAACTTCTTGGTGGCTTTGGACGATTTGGGATTGCCAAGCTTTGAAGCTTCGGATCTGGAGCAGGTAGTCATGTATCGCCACTGAGGAGTCTGTTATTCTCAGCAATCTGCAAAGAGTTTGTCCATAAATCGCAGTGTATTTTTGTGAGTGCCTAGTTTGTTTTGTCTACTGTGTTCAGGGCAGTTGTGTTGCCGGCTCAATGGCCAAGGTGGTCGACTGTATTTTGGCTTTGAAGTCTTTCTGCGAATGGAGAGACAGTGGAGCTTTGGGGATTTGGAAATACATAGGTGGAATCACGAAGCCTGGCGTCAAAGCCTCACCCAAGGGATATCAGGGATTTTCCAATGGAAAACTCCATGATCCATCATTGACACATAAAAATTCTTATCAGCCTCGAAAACGCTGGGTACTTCCTAGTTTAGACTCATCAATGGCTGCAGAAATAGAAACAAGTGATGAGTTTGCTGGTGATACGGGTAGCTTGGAAACATCGAATCCTGTAAGCCAAACCCAAGTCGAATCTAGGCCAAATGGAACCGTTGATGCTATGATGGATACACAGGATTTTGCACTTAACACATCAGCAACAGGTAGTAATACATTCCAGTAACGAAAATGTTTGTCTCATATGTGTTGAGGTTCAAGTTAATCTAAGAAATCACTGTGTACGGATTTTCGTGCTGAAATATTATGTCTCTTTCATGTTAGATATCTTAAGTAGATCTAGAAAATCAATGTGTACACCATGCCTCAGTTTCAACAATCTGGTATCTCCAAATGGCAGATTCAACTGCGAATTGGATTCACCATATTGGTCAGAAGTTTCGTGAAGTACTACAAGTGAAGGCAAAGCGTACCCAAGATGTTTTGGCTTCCGAGAACTCAAAAGTTCTGCTCTCATTGGATGTACAGTTGTACTCACTTGTCAGACTGCAAACTTCTTGTTCTGAAGTTATTTCTTGTATTTTCATTCTAGCCCAGTCAATCATGTAAATTTGTCTTCATTTTTCATGAAGAAATTAAGACTTCATTTGATTGGCTTTGCTCGTTAGTGGAAGCCTTTGTCATGACTGAGTCTGCTCTTCACCACTGGAGAAATGATTGAAACTCAGTGCATTGGTCATTGTACAAATTTGTGCATTGTAATGTGGGCATATGCTTGTGTATGTAATCTGTTGCATGTCTCCTTCGTTATGTCAGGTATTATCCTAGACATAACATCGGATAAATCATTCTGCTGAAAGGCCGAGACAGATTGAATAGTGTGTTATCGACCTTACTTGTTTCTGAACTTCCAGAATTTTACCACATTGCAGAATGGTGCATCTCAGTCGCTTCCAAGCCTTGTAAAAAGCATCCTCGGTGACAAAGATCCAGGTGAAATACCCGTGGTAAGCTGCTTGCAAATATCTCAACAGCCAACTCCTTTTCTTCAGGCTTCAAATTCATTCACTATAGTTTCTTTCTAATTTCCATCTGTGTCACGTGTTTCTTATTTTGCTCAAACAGCGATTATGGAAAAACCTTAAAATACTGGAAAGTTGTAACATCTTGGATATTGTTATTGACTTCCAAGTGCTTCACAGCAACTAGTAATTGTGAAAAAAGTGTGCACATTTTTTATTTCAAGTTCTCTGCATTGCATAGGGATATGTTTCACAACTACTGAGTTTGGACTGTGTACACTTTCTCAGAACAACAAGCTAAGCTGGAAGTTTCACATGCTGTTAACTAGTGGTGAATTAATATTGTTCTGCCATTTACCTACTTTTTGAGGAGCATTGATCGTAAGTTCATGAAACAATGTTGGAAGTTCTCAGTTGGTGGAATTTATGCTAAGAAAAGTGATGGAGGAATTTGAGCATCGCCTCTTCGTACAAAATGAGCAGATCTACAAGGTAAATATCTTCCTTTTGTATGTTGTTGAGGATTCACTGCCAACCTGCATCACCTCTATACTCATTCAAGCAAGTCATGGATAGGTCTGGAAGCCTATTTGCTTTCCCTTCTTTCAATTTTTGTTTGTTACATTCCTGTGCGTCATTGTCATGTGCATATGAGCGTAGGTAAGTAGAAAATTCACCAGTTTTAACAAATGGTTTGTTTTTGACATTGCGACAGTTGAAACATGCCTTCCAAGAGCTCTTGATGCAGAAAGAAAGGCAAATCTCCAGAGAAAAGCTGCTAGAAACGCTTGCAGCAGGTTCGACAGAAGAATTGAAGGTAATGAGGCTCTGAATTCCTTTTGCCCAGAAGCTAGATCTTCTGGTGTGCACAGCTGAATCTGATACTCCCTTCTTGGAATTATCTTCAGCTCTTTAATCCCTACTGGAGACCATAATTCCGTAACGAATGGAATGACATTCCATAGCGAAGAAATGATGTTTTGTACGTAGTTTCAGCTTTAAAAGAAAATGTTAGAAACATATTTCTCTTTGGTTTCGTGAAAATTACCTTCAATAGCCCTAAACGTGCTCTTCTAGCTGGGAAATCATCGCTAAAAACCATAATAATATGAAACAATTAGTTGGGATCGTAGCTAAGAATGACCAATAATAATGTCGTTAAAAATAATGAGCCAAGATCCCTATATCCTAGCTAAGTCCCTGTATTGATCCCAGCTAAATGTTACGGGTTCCTAAATCCGGAAATCTATCCCTAGCTACAAACCTCTAAATCAATCTCTAGACCTATCACATGCTTTTGAATTTCATAGCCATTGTAACCTGTAAAAATGTAATTATCAGCTGTAAAATGGCTCAAGCTGTTGGCCTGTGGTGACTTTTGTAGGTGGTAAATTAAAAGGGTCATTGGTCGAAAGTGACAAGCTTCTAATTGGCAAAAGGGCAAAGCGTATTAGAGTCTGCTGGACTGACTTCCTAAAATGTAGTTGAGTAGTCAAAGGGGTTGTCATATGTTGATTGGGACATTTGGTACACGAGTGACAGTCGTATGGTTTTAGGAACTTCTGCATGCATACCCATGCGTCAGGTACTTGCCAAACTGGTATGTACCATGTAGTGGCTTTGGGATGAGTCAGGCCTGGTTAAGGGTTGCTTGAGGAGATAAGAGTCAGCTTTAGTCAAGCATTCTTGAGTTATCTCTATGCAGGATAGGTTGGGAGAAGTCTTGCAACAGAGCTCTCTTTGTGCTCTTCGTGTTCTATATACTTTCATTTGAAATCAATAAAGGAGAAGACTTTATGGTGTAGTTCCTGTCTCTTAGTTGAGTTTTAGGGGTTGTGAATGCAACAAAACCCCAGCCACATATCTTTGGATCCCTTAATCAATTCTTGAATCCTAGCTATGGATACTTGAAATTTGATTTAGGTGATCAACTTTTTCCTTGTAGTTTTTTGGGGCTCGTTTGCCCAAAATTGAGCTTTGTTTTGCCTTGAATAAAAACATCTAAATTAATCTCTTCAGTTGTTTACGTATAGAATGGAATACATTCAATACATATGGAATGATATTTCGGTATCAAAAGGTATGGTGCATTGTTCTGGGTTCTAAGCATCCTTTCATCTATTGGTAGTAACCACTTAGTGTTTTTGTCCTCCCTGTTAATGTTTCATGGCCCATTCAGATTTACCCATTACAATCAACCTGTCTGCTCAATTAGAACTGATTCAAATTTGCCAAAATGTTTTCAAATCGGTCAAGTAGATCCAAGGGATTTCTTTTCCATCTATTTTCATGATATTTTTTTTTAAATCTCCAGTTTCTTAACCTAATTTTCTCCCCCCTGTTTACTTCTAGAAACCTAACTTGAGCCCTCAAATACTGTGAGTGGTCCTCAAACACTATGAATACTCCCTTTGACACTAAAGATAGGCCCTCAAACACTAACATAATTCAGATAGATTAGATATAGGAGAGGTCTGTGCATTGATCTAGTGAAGGTTCTAGTCAAAATCAATCAGATTTTTGTATATGCTTCACAAGGTGCAGTTGTTATTGCACATGTACCAAACGAGAAAGAATATTATATTCTATGACTTTAATCATCTGTGCATCTACGTTATAGTTTCATGTCCAATTCAAATTGGCCCGATTCGACCGGTTCAAACCAATTCGAACCGCCCATCTAGAAACTGAATCGGCCGGATCGGACAGGTTCAAATTTTTTTGCTTTTAGGGTATCTAGGCATGAATTTCAAGATTTATATTCTAGAAATTAGGTTGTACACTCTGTACATTAAGCATTCAATTAATGTTTCATGTCCAATTCATCTGGTTGAAACCGATTCGAATCGCCTTAAACTCCCTGTCACCTAAACTCTCTCTCATCATTCACACTCTCTCGCTTGCACACTCTCTCTGCCCTATCAATCATGATCCAGCACATTCCTCCTCCAGCAGTAGCAGCAGCTCCTATCACATCTTTCTTCAGTAGCAGCCGGATCTGATGACTTGATGACATCATGTTACTATTTCCATTATGTTTGAGCTTGCAGTCACATTTTAGATGCATTTTGGTTTAGCATATATACT
Organism: Diphasiastrum complanatum; assembly: GCA_029204225.1. Classification (NCBI taxonomy): domain Eukaryota; kingdom Viridiplantae; phylum Streptophyta; class Lycopodiopsida; order Lycopodiales; family Lycopodiaceae; genus Diphasiastrum; species Diphasiastrum complanatum. The sequence goes on from CM055099.1 coordinate 31,821,372, forward strand.
TAGCTTATTTTTCTTTACTGCTTTGGAGATGTTTCATACGCTTCCCATTGTACCACACACTTGACATGGACATGATCATTTGTCTTATATGCCTTTTGGCATGGAAAAGACATTAATAAATCTCTCTCTCTCTCTCTCTCTCTCTCTCTCTCTCTCTCTCTCTCTGCCAACTGGAGAAATGGGCATGAATTGGCCCTCGTGTAAATCTGACAGGATCCAATTCGGGTCCCCAGCTGATTCAAATCGGCCAGTTCCGATTCGACTGAGAATCACTGATTCGTTGCCCTTGAATGAGTGATTCGTGAAACTATAATCTACGTATTCCTATAAGTCGATATCGAAAATATATTTGAATTTCAAACTTGGCTTCCATTGAAAAGCTCCACTGTTGGTATCTTTTTGCATGGCCAGGATATTGCATGTGTACCAAACAAGAACGAATATCTTATTCTAAATATTCTAAACATCTACGCTTCCATCCCATGTGCATCTACATGTTTTTATAAATCGAAGTTATCAAAAATATATTTTAATATTCAGACTTGGTTTCTGTTGAAGAGTTCTACTGTTGCTATCCGTACTGCAAAAAAAAGCAAGAAATCTGCAGCAGATTTCCCAGTTGTGAAGTTCTAAATAGGTTATATGCAAGGGTCTGATAGTTGTGTAGAGAAACTTCTCTATGGCACATTCATTTTGAGCTACAAACATCAAGGGCCTTCCTTCTGAATAAATTTGCTGAAACTGTGAAAGGTAAAATCAAACAGTTTCAGTTCAACATCTACAGGAATTTGCAGTTATAAGCAAGACGCCATGCACTTTTTTGTCCATACTTTGTCATCATTAGTTAACTGTTCTGGAATCTGACAAAATTTGGCCAGCAGATCCATCCCTCGATCGGTTGCCCTCTTTCAGCAGTCTACAAATCAGGGCCCTGCTGCATTTTTTAACCTTTCCTATTTGATATTTTTATAATAATTTTAATACCCGTTCTGTACCAGAATGTTTTGGAACATACAATGCTTTCCGACCCATTTTGATTGGAACGGGTTTCTGAGGCATTGCCTAGTTTCTTAGACCTCTATATGTTATTTATTGTGCACCCTTATTACTGTCTCGTCGCCCTTTTTGTGGATCAAGAAAAATCGAAGAGTATAAAATTCTGATTAAGTATCTTTAAACCATTAGGATTCTTCTTCTATTAGTTCTTTAAATCAACATAATTCATGGGCCGGTTTCGATTTGGCCAATATAACTGTTTGAAGCGCGTTCAATCGGCTAGTTTAGGTTCAAATTGCAGAATTGATTTAGGTGAATTTTTTTGTTGGTTTCATTTCTAGCCTTCCTTTATAGCATAAATAATTGCTAATCTAGTGTTTAAGGTGCAATCACAGCTCTATAGTGTAGAGTATAATCAATAAATTATCAGATCATGTCTGTTGAGTCCCAACTTCTAAGTCCTCACTGCTGATTCCCAAATAAAATATGCTCTTAGCTCAATGCTAAGTGCACAATGCCCACTGATTGATCAGTGAAATTATGCTTCAACTTCTAAGCAAGATTCAAAGCACATTAGTGGCCAGATCATGCATGATGTACATGGAATACATGATAAATTTGTTATTTGAACGGTTATATTTCTCAGTGCTGATAAGTAACATACTTTGTGTGCTGGCAGATTGTGATGAACCAACTTCAACTTGTCAAGGTTAGCACTTTATCTATTTTCTAGTTATCCACAAGGCAGCCATCTGCAACAGGGTCATAGCCTTTCTCTAGGAAATCTGATAGTTTGCATTTGAAGCTTGAATAATGATGACAGTTTGGAGTGTTTAGCTGTCATTATTTGATATTTTTCCATTTTATTGGTTTGGTTATCAACTTCATGAAAGATGGAGAAGAAGCAACTTGAAGAAGAGAGCAGGAAGAAAGAAGAACACTCCGAGCAACTCATAAAAGACAGGGAAGATAAAATTGTCAAATTGGAAGTTCTCTGTAATGAGGTAGAAATTCTAAAGCATGGAGATCACGAACACAAGCTACACCTGGAACTGCAGAGGGAACTAGAGTTGGAATCAAGGAAGAGAATAAGTGAAATGGAGTCGCTGTTAGCAGAATCTCAAATAAAGATGCAAGAACTACAGATGTCTAGTTTTCTTGAGCTAGAAAATGTACGAAGAAAGGAGCTTATGTGCCAAAATCAACTTAAACAGCAGCTTCAAGCATATCAGGTAGAGCCAGTAGTCCTTTTCCAAAAGGTCAAGAAGGTTCTGAATAAGTTTTACAGTTCAAATTGGAACTTCACGGCTAAGAAAAGTCTTGCTGATCTTGTTGACATGTCAGAGTCTAAGGAGAATTTCATACTCTGTGAGGGAAGAGGTTTTGAATATGCAGACTGGATGGCAGGGGGAGATTGAAACCCTGCGTAAGTAATTTACTGGCATTTCCTTACACTACGCTTCTGCGCCAACTAGACTGCTCTTATATGGTTGAACAGATTTTGCTGAATCTTCAAGACAATTGAATTTTTCCTGATATTTTTCCAACTGCTGGAGTTACAGATTGGTCACAGCAAAATCTATTCAGGGCAGTTTATTCATAGTGTTGTCCTCTGTAGCTAAGGTTGTTTGCTGATGATGTATAGATGGTGTCATTATATGTACCGCTTACCATGTTTCTTGACTTGAATGAAGCCAAGATCATCTTATTTGCTGGAAATATCCATAATGATAGTATTTTTCTTTCTTAAATACAGAAGTAGAACTGGAAGCACTGAGTGCTGCAGCATCAGGGTATCACAAAGTCCTAGCTGAGAATCGTGAACTATACAATGAAGTTCAAGATTTAAAAGGTAACTTGGATTGCTTGTTTTTTCCGATTGCAAAAGTGTCCAGAGTCTGAGAAATGGCTTTAACAAGATACTTGGTAACGTCTCGGTGTTGAAATAATGACAGGCAACATCAGGGTATACTGTCGAGTGAGGCCTTCTCTTGTGGACCAAAAGGGAAGAGAAGGCACAGTTGATTACATAGGTGACAACGGAGATATAACAATAGTCAATCCCTCTAAGCAGGGAAAAGATGCTCGCAAATCCTTCAACTTCAACAAGGTGTTTGGATCTTCAGCCTCTCAAGGTGATAGTAATAAAAGTTTATCTTCATTTTAACATATGTAGTTTCTATTTACTTCTGGCCTTAGAGAGTGATTATAAAAGCCTTTGATGTTTTGCTGCTCAGAGCTGTGAGACGTCATTTCTGATCAATTATCGTGAGGGTTCTTGAACGTGAAGGCAATGAGACTCATTGTTTCCAATTGTTCTTTGTAAATTGCTTGGAAAATTCACTAAATATTTATGCCTCTTCATCTGGTGCTTATGATCAGAGGAAGTTTTCCGGGACACTCAGCCGCTGATTCGATCAGTCCTTGATGGTTTCAATGTTTGCATATTTGCATATGGACAAACAGGCTCTGGAAAGACATATACCATGGTAAATGGATTTTTCCCTGTTGTAGCTGATGCTTGGATTTTTATGGAGTGTGTTTTCTTGTTCTCCTTCGATCAGAATATAACATCTACAACCTTTTATCCTATGTTGCAAAAGGACAATTCAACAAATGCTTCACTTAGATCCTTTGAGGATTTATTTTTCATGAAGTGAAATTAATGTGTCCACACTGAATGACAGCGATTTGATGCTTCTTCTAGAGCTTGTAGCTCTGCACCCAAGGCATCAAAAGTAGCCAGCATTTTTACCCAAACATTAGTATCTACGTTCTGGTTAAAAAGGATATTCAGACTCATGGTGTTGATGTAACAAGAGAGGTTTTTGCAATTCTATGATATCTAAGCTCAGTCAAGTGACACTTTAATATAAACCAGCTATACTATTCTCTTGGTGGTTTTATGATGATTTGAAATAAAGTACGAAATTCGATCTGATAGTTATTAGTAGCTAAATGTGCATCTTTTTGTGCAGAGTGGCCCAAACATTTGCTCAGAGGAGTCTTGGGGGGTCAACTACAGAGCTCTTAACGATCTCTTCCAAATATCACAAAACAGGAAGGATGTGTTTAGATATGAGGTTGGGGTTCAAATGATTGAAATTTATAATGAGCAAGTGAGGGATCTTCTTGTTTCAGATGGTGCACACAAAAGATATCCTTATTGAGACTGATTTCAACTTGCACTAAGTTCTGGCTGAAAGCCATGTACTCATTTTATTAACAAGTAGTTACCATGACATTACATGTTACTGCCTTGACATTTAATACGCTTGAGATTCGAAACAACTCTCAGCAGAATGGTCTAAATGTACCAGATGCTAGTTTGCTCCCAGTGAAATCAACAGCAGATGTTCTTGAACTCATGAAGATTGGTCAGAAGAATAGAGCTATTGGTGCTACTGCACTCAATGAGCGCAGCAGCCGTTCTCACAGGTCCATTCTTGTGACTATGTATTTTACGCTTACTAGAATTTTGATGCTCTCATCAAAGGTTTCAATGCTGCGGCACAGTAGCCAGAAATTTGGGCCATAAAAGTCCATCGGCCATCAGTTTGCTTTGTTGTTTATGTGCGCCAAATCCCAAGCTTGATCAGTGTTCTGTCTCTGTTGTTGAGCATAACAATTGCATTTATACAATTGTTCCTACAGCATGAAGTTCTGATCTTTTATCTGCAGTGTTTTGACTGTGCATGTTCAAGGAATGGACCTGGCTACTGGCTCTATTCTTCGTGGCTGTCTCCATCTAGTTGATCTTGCTGGCAGTGAGAGAGTTGACAAATCTGAGGCTATGGGTGATAGACTGCGTGAAGCACAACACATCAATAAATCTCTGTCAGCTCTTGGTGATGTTATTGCTGCATTGGCGCATAAAAGTCCTCATGTTCCGTATCGGAACAGCAAATTAACTCAGCTACTTCAGGACTCATTAGGTAGCCCTTGTCTAGAGTATCAATTCACAAGGCTAGGCTCTTTGTCTTCTTATTGGGATAATTGTTATTTGATCGAATTCCTGGACTTTTTTAGCGAGATTAGAAGACCTCTGATGTACTGAAACTCTTTGATGATGTGAATAGGTGGCCAAGCAAAGACTCTTATGTTTGTTCATGTAAACTCAGACGTAGATTCTTATGGGGAAACCATAAGCACATTGAAGTTTGCTGAAAGAGTAGCATCTGTAGAACTTGGAGCTGCCCGTTCTAATAAAGAGAGTGGAGAATCCAGAGAGTTAAAAGAGCAGGTATTCTTATGTGGGGCTACTTCTACTTCTATTTAGACATAAATACAGGAGAACAGGGAACTAGAAAAGGATAACTTGAAAAATCTCAAAGTTTGTCAATAACCTAGGTAGCATTGTTTTGGCTTATCCCTAATGATGCACACATCATCAAATGGGAGCTCAAAGAAAATGGTCCTAGCTACGGCAACTATATCGTGGTGAGACTATTTTGTATACTGAATCTGAATGCTGAGAAACTACCAAATTGGCCTAATCACATGTTTTCTCAATGCATCCGGTGGTGAACTTCTCATTTCAGATTGTAGATCAGACTAGTTTACTGTTATTGAAAGATGTAAATTCTTGAAGTACGCACTGAAATATCATGGAAAAAAATTATCTTTTCTATTGTGGCTTAGTTTTCATATTCACTAATCCTTGTTACCTTGAGCCGTATTAGGTTCAACTTTAGAGTCTCTGATGACATGTTTTTACTTTTTGCAGGTGACTGTGTTAAAGGACGTGTTAGTTAAAAAAGATGCAGAGATCGTCAAAAGGGATGCAGAAATATCCAAAAGAGATGCAGAGATAGCACGTCTACAAGATTTGAAAAATGTTGTTGTCAATGTTCAAGAGGCTAATATCAGCATGGAGAAACCAAAAGTAAAAAATCAGAGTTTGCTATTGTATTCACCCAGGCTAAGCAGTGAGACTCAAGGTCAAAAGCTGCGGAAAATGGTCCCAGATGGAGTGCTGAACGTGGAGGTAAACTCTTTATATACATTTAATGTCACCATACATGCATCGCCTTCCTTAATTTAGGGTTGTCCCGGACGGAGGGTTTTTTTTTTCCCGGTGTCTTTGGAAAAAATAAAGAAGCCTAGAAAGTAAAACAGAAATCTATTGGGGACTTAAACAAGTTTCAGGTCCTTCAATGAGATGAGGATAGTGTGTATCATAGTTGCAGAGAATAGCGATAATCAGGCTATAGCAATTCGCGAATCTCGATTCACAGAAGAGAATCGCGGTTCAAATTTTTTTTTTTCCTTTTATTTTGAGCTGGCTTTTGGCACATTGTTTCAGCTATATAGATATCCGGAAATGGACCATACTGTACCTGAAACTACTGCCAACCTACATAAAAAAAATGCACTGCTTTCATCACGAGCTTCAAGCCGATACCCATATTACCCACTAAAATCCCCCCCAAAAAAGAATGATTCTCAAAACCCTAACCAAAACTGCGAACCGCGCTTCATGGTTCACCAGTGCAGCTATGGCGTGTATAAAGGCATGTTTACTGTAAACTCGTCATTGTGGTGGGTTCAGACTGGAATTTCCAGTGATGAAGGGCGATGATTTTGGTTTTGAAGGGCTGAAATCTGCTGCCTTCATCACAGGAAGTTCATTAGTTTTGCTGGAGTAGGTAAAGTTCCGATTAAGAGTTGTTGGTTTTTGAATAAGTAGTTAAGGGTACTCATTAAATTTGCTGTCATCTTCAAGATCCAGAAATATGTTTTGATTTGCTGTTTTTAAAAATCAATATAGGCTCTCTAAGGCAGGTGCCACCTATTGGCCCCTACGTGTGTGTTGACAGATGTGGTTGACTTTGTAACAGGAATATTCAGATTTAGCATGTAATTCCATTATCAGCTGTAATCGGAGAATATCAAGACATGCTATAGGAATTGGCAACCTATACCTCTATTATTCCAACTACTGACATCGAGTGCAGTTACTGGGAGTTATTACATTGCCTAACCCAGTAATAGTTCCGCAGGCTCTAAATTAAATATTTTTTTTCATTCCAATGTTCTGGAATGCTTCCGAAACGTTGTTCTGACGCAAGTTAGAATATCACTTTGTTGATGCTATGGAATTTGGATATGCATTCGTATTTCTTGTGCAAATGATTTGTGATAACTATGTGCAATCAGGCTGCAGGTGGACGTTATGTTATGTCTCTCTTGTTCTTCTAACCGATGTCTTTTTCAAAAAGAATGTCAAAGAGTGATTGCCTTGTGTATATGTGAAATCTGTAGACTTAAGGTGGTGTTTTGTAAACCTGCCTCACAATGCAGCTGCTTGAAATCATATGTACAGGCTCGTCCAGTCAGTCGGTCTTCTGGAAACCGAATTCCTAGGCGCGCTTTGCCTTCAGTTCCATCACCTCGGGATTCCTTTTCAGATGATGCTGATAAAAATTCTGAAGGAGCAGGTCCAGCAGGAACATCACCTAACTCAAAGACATTTGAAGAGGATTCAGGCATTCTTCGACAGTCTGTTAGAAGTTTTCCTCAGGATTGTGAGCACTCGGCTGTTTGGTCTTCAATGCAGGTGAATGCCTCAAAACAAAAAGGAGGCCAGCATTCACTAAATGACCAAGAGGCCAGTTTGAAAGACTGGAAAGATAGGATTCAAAGCAGCACAGAGTCATTACTCACTTCTGCATCTCTGGACGAGGAATTCAAGTACTGGGATGCAGGTGACCCGTTCAAGATTTCTGCTGAATCGACAAAAGAGCAGTTGGTAGGTTCCTCTCCGACAGTTCTTGTAGATGTTCTCAACAGAGCGAATGTTTTACAGCACCCCAACGATTTCAATGGAGGAAAGTCTGAGAGAAGAAGACCCTTCTATTCATCTAATAGTTATATGCCAGACCGTCATGTGGAGAATGAAGCACAATCTCTCCAAGGAGCAGAGTTTGAAGATAAGTTCAGTGAATTGTCAGAGGGAGCTGTTTCACAGGAGATTGAAATTGATGGCTCTTTTGCAACTATTCATGAACATACTCTCTCACAAAGATCATATAAAGTACCTTCAGGGAAGTCAAATGTAGTTGAAAGACGGTAAGTCATAACTTCTACTTAGGCATGAAGGTTTTGTACTAAAGAAAGCACGTAATATTCTGAAAATAAAAACTCCTGATCATGTGTGCTTCCCATTGTGAATGACTCTTATGAGTTTTGCAGGTCTTCGCATCTGAGTCAAATACCTCGTCCTCCTTCACGGAGTGATAGGAGAGCAAATAAAGGTGGAGAATAACAAACTTCTGTTTGAAAATTTTTGAATGCATATCCAAATTCCCTCTCGAGTACACACAGTTGTTGGGAAAGTGGGCTGTTAGAGTTAAGCAAGAGTTGCATTAAAGCTTGTTAATACCTTTAACTATAAACGTTTGATATTTAGGTCACACTTATGCTAAATTCCTTACATGTTGCAAGGTTTGCTTATTTAAACTATTAATTATATAGTACTACTATGAATATAGTTGACACATAATTCTAGTCTGCAATCATATTCTTCTTGCTTTGGTGAGTGTTTCTGGGTTATTAATAATTGTTAGTTACAAGATTCAAAGTGGCTCCTTGCAAATATATCTTGTGGTTCTTGCTCAGCTTATTCTCAAGAAACAAGAGTCTCATCCGGAACATACTGACCTGAAAGACTATTAAACTTTAATAAATAACTACCTAACTCCAGCTAAATCAGTAATACTATAATTTTTCTTTGGAATGTCCTGTTCTGAAACATGTTCCGTTTCGGAATGGGCAACTATAGTTTACATCAAATAAAGTGCAAGTTTTAGATATTTATCTAAATATGGTTCTGTATCAATGTGTTGGGATCTATGCAGTTTCAGGTGAAAGCACTCTTGATTGGCCAAAAAATGCAACTTCACATCGACAGCCACTTCTTGTCCAGTCTGGGTTGCAGTCAAAGTCAACTAAAAGGTGGCATTAAGTTTCTATGTAACATGTTGTACCTTATATCAGGTATGTACAATCTAAGATGGAGCTCAACCAACTCCAATGGATGCAGACAAAGAGGTATATAGGTTACACAAAGGTATTATACATCAGGTGGTGTTTTTGTTAAGCCGGCATTCATTTTCCCAAACTCTTGCTAGTTTCATCCTTGTAACTGTATTGAAGCATTCTATTACTGGGAACTTCAAGGTTCAATGTGAGATAAGAGGTGTTTCATGACAGGTTTATTGAATGTGTAATCAAGCAGGTAACTTCATTGCAAAATTACAGACTATTTGTTGCTGTTTCATGAGCCCATATTGGGAAGTTATGCAAATTATTGGCAGGTCTTTTCCCTGGGGCACTTGAATGCTAAATACCAATAGCACTGTGGTATCAGAAGGATACAAAATCCTTGAGATATTTCTCTAGAGTTAAAGACTGAAAGACAAAAATTTATTTATCATGAGAAACAAATTTACTAATTTTGTACGATTGGCAGAAGCCTGTTTGGTTAACCTGTGCAGTGTGGTATCAGAAGGATACGAAATGCTTGAGATAAACTCTGTGATATTAGAAGAATACAAAATGCTTGACATGTTCCTCTGATGTTAAAGTCTCAAAGAGCTTAATATCTGATCATGAGCAATAAATCCACTTGTGTTGCTGTATTACAAGTTTTTTATGATTGGTAGAAGCCTTTTTGTTAATCGACCACCCCTTGTCCCAGTGTGGCTGGAAATTCTGCAAATCTTAAAACTTCAAAGCCTACGAATTTCTATGTTTTTACCTTCTTAATATGTTTGCACAAAAGGAAACTGACTGATCAACACCTTCAAACAGAGTTGTTAGACACCCTCTGTTGAAGTGATGATGATGCGGTCTGATATGTCCCTTTCTACTTTGTGGCCTTGTGGTACTCAAACTATAAGTGAGATGGAACAGCAATTTCCAAGTGAGTTGAGCCTTTAGGTAATGATTGATTATCATTGAGTTTACTCCAATCCCCAAAATCAAGGAAGATGGTGGGAGTCAATGATCGTTTGAGAGTGTTGTACACTTGATTATTCAAAATGATTTCATAGTATCAAAGCAGAATGCCACGCTATATAGTACAATGCAATGAGATTCAGGTCAGCAATTCTATTTTCACTAATTGTCATGCTGTTTGGATTATTATGTTGTTACGATAATGTTATGAAAAGCAAGACAAGTTTATCATTCTTAGACCGTCCATTGTTAATCGTAATGTGCAATAACTAAAATAAAAATTTAAATAGCAGCAAATAGAAGTCAAAGAAAGTTCAATTGGTGATTAGTGATTGTAATGTAGAGTTACCCTAACCTAAACAGTGCTTCATTAAAGTGTTTTGTGGTTAACAATAAAATGCTATATAGCTATTTTCAGGTGCAAGTTCAATTAGCTCTGTAGAATCAGGCAGAATTATACCTTCCGTCATATTGGCCTGGGTATGGCTATGAATTTTGCATATGGTTGATTTCATAAATTTATTCTTGTCAGATGCACCTGATCTGTAGACAGGCGTACCTTCAGGTGATATAGATTACCTTTCCTTCTGCCTTGAGTGATCAGGGTACTGGTACTGACATCAATAACATTGCATGCTTCATCAGAAAATGTCACACATCCTTGCATTTGCTGCAGTGTAGGCACGAACAGAACGTCTTTGAGTCGTCTGTCTCTGCCATTCGTGTTGAGCCAGAGTGAACCAATACCGTTTACTTGATGTTTGGATCCATCTCCAAGAACGATTAATCTTCATGGATATGCACTTCTGAAATCAGACATAATTCGTCTTGATGTCACGAAGTGTGAGGTAGCTCATGAATCTAGGATCATCTCTTGTGTGTCAGGTATTGACATTGCACACACGTGCACAAATGTAGGTGGTCGAACAATTTCTGTTCGATCTTTCTTTGCCCATTTTTGAGCTCTCTGGCTCCTCGACATAGGACAAACTGTTACTGTTCTCTTGTCTATTCTTTGCTGATTTGTTCCTCGGGTTCAGGCGACAAGGCATGACCCTTTTTGTGGCAGTGGATACATTCAATTTTCGGATTGAGCCAACATGTATCAACTGTGTGCCCATCTCGTCTGCATCTCACGCAAGTCTTATTTTTTCCACCTTGCTGTTTCGACCTCCAGCGCATACATGATGTGGAGCTGGTGCATAATGCATTATGCGGCATTGCAGAACCCTATCAGATGTTTGTGAGCGGAATAGCATCAAGAGAAAGATTGCCAACCTTCGACGAGCTCACAGGAATCTTGACGCAGGAAGAGCAACGACGAGAAATGGTGAAAGCTAGACATCAAAATACTGATGATCAGGCACTTGCGACACGCCAAAAACAAGGCAAGGGCAAGGGCAAGAAGAAGTCTAAGCAGCAATTTTCCAAGTCTCAGGAGGATGAGGGATATTCCAGCAAAACTAAGAAGAAAGGCAAGTGCTTCCATTGTGGTAAAAAGGGCCATTGGAAGAGTGAATGTCGCAAATTCCTAGCGGAAAAAGTCAAGGGAAAACCAAAACAAGCAGGTAACCTTGTCGATGAGGGTGAGATTGAAGACTCTAGCATCTTCATATATGCATTGTCATCTAATCAAGACGATCAAGCATGGTATATTGACTCAGGAGCCACAAGACACATGACACGTAGCAAGAATTGGTTCAGTAGTTTGAAGGTGTTGGATAATGGAACATCTGTTTCACAAGCAAATGGTGAGGTGTGCATGATCAAGGGGATAGGCACAGTTTCAATCCAACTGCCTGATGGCAAAAGCAGGATGATCAGGGAGGTACTTTACGTACCAGGTTTGAAAAAAAATCTACTTTCTGTTGGAGTCATTACTGATCAAAACTTGAAAGTAGAATTCGCCCATGATCGTTGCTTTGTGAAGGATGCGAACCAAAAGTTCAAAGTTATTGCGAATGGAGTAAGAGAGCCCAATACAAAATTGTACAGGTTGAATGCTACAATCAAGGGGCAACATGGACTTGTATCGTCCATTCCATCGCAAACTGAGTTGTGGCATAAGAGGCTTGGTCACTTGAACTTGGGAAGCCTCAGTTTGATGAGAAAATTGGAGATGGTAACAGGATTGCCTACCATAGAAGATCACTTGAAATTGATGTGCGAATCTTGTGTATATGGGAAGCAGCATCGAGAGAAGTTTAATAAAGGGGGTGTTGCAAGAGCAAAGAACATCCTGGATTTAATCCACACAGATTTATGCAGGTCTATGAGGACCATGTCCTTAGGAAAAGCTTTCTATTTCATGACCTTTATTGATGATATGTCACGTAAGACGTGGATCTACTTCTTGAAGAAGAAATCAGATGCATTTGATAACTTCAAGAACTTCAAAAACTTGGTAAAAAATCAGACAGGTAGGAAGATCAAAGTCCTAAGATCAGATAGTGGAGGTGAGTATAAGTCTAATGACTTCAATGATCTTTGTGATCAATGTGGGATTAAAGGACAATTTACGCAAGCTCATACTCCTGCTCTCAATGGTGTAGCTGAGCGCAAAAATTGTACGATTGTGGAAAGTGCCAGATCTATGCTAGCTGAGATGAAACTAGCAAAAGATTTTTGGTCAGAAGCATGTAGCACGACAGTCTATCTTCAAAATAGAAGTCCTACCATTGCCATACCAAAGATAACACCTGAGGAATCATTCACGAAGAAGAAGCCAAATGTGAACCACTTGCGAATCTTTGGATGTAAGGCCTTTGTACGCATTCCTAAGGAAGAGAGACATAAACTTGATGTAAAAGCTATCAAGTGCATATTCCTAGGATATGATGATCGTGTGAAGGGCTATAGATGTTTTGATCCAGTCGAAAACAAAATCCATATAAGCCGTGATGTTATCTTTGATGAATCCAAGATGTATGAAGACGAGGATGCCGAGAAGATAGACACATCAAGTAGGAAATATGGTATAGTGAGGATACCACCTGATGATGATCCATTCATTGACCTTCCGAGTGATGAACATGAAGAGAAGGATGTACCGTGGGATACATTTTCACCAGGAAGCCGATCACCTGACAGAAAGCTCCCTAAGTGGTTTGAGAGATTGATGGAGAGCCGCGACATAGATGACTTTCCAAGATCATCTAACTAGGGAGAGCTACGAAGATCAACAAGAGAGAAGATACTACCTAAAAGATATGAAGCGAATTATGCTCTTTTATCTACATTATTCAAAGCAAAGAACCTTCGACTTATGGTGAAGCGAAGGATGATGACATTTGGGTCAAGGCCATGGGAGAGGAGATGGAGTCAATTGCTAAGTATAGCACATGGGACTTAGTAGAACCACCAGTTGGCAAGAAACCCATTGGTTGCAAATGGGTATACAGGACTAAGTACCATGCAGATGGAAGTATAGCAAAGCACAAAGCAAGATTGGTGATCAAAGGGTACGCACAAAATAAAGGCATTGACTATGAGGAGACCTTTGCGCCAATTTACGTCTATTTATTGCTTTAGCTTCACATTTTGGTTGGCCTTTGCATCAGATGGATGTGAAGTCCACTTTTCTAAATGGTGAGTTAGAAGAAGAAGTGTTCATGGATCAACCTGAAGACTTTGTAACGAAAGGACAGGAAAATAAAGTATGTCGCTTGAAGAAAGCGCTTTATGGTCTTAAACAAGCACCACGTGCGTGGTATAGCAGGATTGATGCCTATTTTCGTTCAAAGGGGATGGTGAGAACACATTCTGATCCAAATCTATATGTCTTATGCTTTGATGGTATGGTTGCTTTGATTTCTCTTTATGTTGATGACTTGATTATTATAGGAAATAATCAAGAGATGATAGACATGATCAAGAAAGACCTCATGGAACAATTTGAGATGACGGATCTCAACCTGATGCATTACTGCCTTGGAGTAGAAGTGTGGCAAAAAAGACATGAAGTGGGTTTAACACAGGTGAAGTATGTCAAAGAGTTGCTGCACAGGTTTAGGTTGTAGGATTGCAAACCAGTAAACACTCCTATTGAACCAGGTAAAAAGCTTTCTAAGCTTGATGAGTCACAATCATTTGATGCTACGCTATATAGACAGTTAGTAGGGAGCTTGATTTACCTTACCACGACTAGACCAGATATATGCTATGCTGTTGGTATTATAAGTCAGTTTATGGCAGCACCTACGGAAACGCATTGGAAGACAACTAAACGCATTTTGCGTTATGTGAAAGGCACTTCAGAGTATGGCTTCATTTACAGGAAGCATGATGGTTTACCTGAGTTGTGTGGCTATGTGGATGCGGACTGGGGAGGTGACTATGATGATTGTAGATCCATCATAGGATATATATTCCAGTTTTGTGGTAATTGCTTTTTCTGGTCTAGTAAGAAGCAAAGTACAATTGCTCTTTCCACCATAGAAGCAAAGTATAAGGCAATGTGTAGTGTTGCACAAGAAGCTATATGGTTGAGACAAATCTTGGAAGAAATTGGCATGAAGCAGAAAAATCCCACGACTTTACATAGCGACAGTCAGAGTGGCATTCAGCTAGCAAAGAGTCTAGTGTTCCATGCGAGAACTAAACACATTGAGATTCAGTATCACTTCATACGTGAGAGGCTGCTGAGTCGTGAAATTCATGTTGTTCGTTGTAGCACAGAAGAACAACTAGCTGATATTTTCACTAAGCCACTTACTGGAGAAAAGTTTGATAAATTTAGATCAAAGCTTTCTATACTTAAAGTTTGTTGACTTTAAAGCTATGTATATGACTGTATAAAAAGTGACTCTACTTTAAGGGAGAGAGTTAGAATTAAAGTTAGAATCACAAGCAAATTCTAAGTAATCCCACCATTGGAAGCCATAAATATAATGATTCTTCAACTTTTAGGCTCTGTCCTAATGCACTAGCACTCACTTTCCTCTCAACAAATGATGGACAAGGAGATCTCAAAAGATCTAGGACCCTAAAACACTTCTATCTTGAACTGGCTGGTTTCCAAACATAGAAAGGAAGATTGAAACACATGCAACACTTTGCACACACTAAGAATGGATTACAAAGTCAAACCAACCTGAACACACTCTTGCTTAAGCTCTCAAACTTTCCAACAAGTGACCAAATCAAGTTATGATGTGAAGAGTTACTTGCATTCTTAGAAAATACACAAGACTAGCTGCCAAGAATACCTAGAATTAAACAAACTTGATCAACACAGTAAGATATTGATTCAACCTATAAAAACACATGTAAAACACACTTCTAAAAGTTTATAGTTTCCAACAGATAATAGATACAAGCTTTAGAGGTGAATGAAAGAGCACACTTAGTGAATCACAAGACTAGCTTCACTAGCTTGTCAAATCTTGGTGTTTAGATGTAGATCTAAGACCACTTCACATGAGAATGTTTGTCAACCTATTAAGAAACTGAAAACACATTTGCATAATGGTTAAAACCTTCCAGCAAATGCTCCAATCAAATTACATAAGGAGAGTTACTTACGTGCTCAACAAAGCACACCAAAATTTATGCAAAAGATTGTTGACAATCTGTTAACCCAAAAGGGGATCTTTCATCCAAGTGGGAGCTTTGCTCAGCCTTTTGGAGAATTACAAAATCATTCAAAGAGTATTTGTCATCCACTTAAGGAGAAGGTTCATCCACTTAAGGAGAGCGTTCATCCACAAAGGAGAGTGTTCATCCACAGAAGTGGAGATTGTCAACAATAGATTGAACAGAAGGGATCTGACTGAGAGCAATACATCCAAACACTCTGATATTTGTGAGTGTTGGAATGGCAAAGTGGAGCCACAACCACGCTCAAAGAAATCTCATAAGTAGAAGTGAGACTTTGTACAAAGTGGATATAAGTGGTAAATGCCATAATTGTTTAATGTCCCTTGGTACCAACCCCTTTGTGGGTAAGGGGGAGCACTTGGATTCGTGGGCGGGTAGGCGTCCGAGGACGAGATCCCGGAACGCAGCTCACAGAGGGGAAAAAGGCTCCATGATTTTGGTGCACCCTCTGAACCAGAATGATTGTCAAATCCTCGAATTTTAGCAATCATATCTGAAATCCATCCGAATTGTTTTGTTCCCCGTTTGTTTTGTGCTCGCGATTGTCATCAGTGGTATCAGAGCCTACCTTGCCATAGTCTGACGTAGCCAAGAAGCTATCATATCCAGGAGGCCAAGCATTCAAACAAACAACCATCAACAAGAGAACACACTTCAGAAGCAATGGCTTCAATCAGCAGCATACAGAGCAAGATCTGTACAGTTGTAGATTCTTCATGATCAAACTTTCTGGCCTGGAAAGTTAAGACATCATTGATACTCAAGGGTGAAGGTTTTTTCCCCTAGGTGGATGGCACAGAGGAGATGCCTATGACATCAGGCAAGGAGCTACGCGAGTGGAGGGAGAAAAATGGCAAGGTAGTAGCCTTGCTATCTTCATCCATCGAAGATAGTCTCACACTTGACCTGGCTACACTCTCCAAAGCTAAGGAGATGTGGGATACACTGCTCATGAGATTTCAAATGAAATCAAAAAGTCAAATAATGATGCTGGAAGATTAGCTAACAAATCTACAGTGGGATGGGCAAGACCTCACCTCTTTTATAAGGAAGATGAAAGATCTATTTCTATCACTACATAACTCTGGAGCAGAGAATGCACTGTCAGCTGAGAAGCAGCTCACTTACCTGTTGAGAGCTTTACCCAGATCTTTCCAAACAACCAAAACCTTGCTCGCGAAAGATCCTACAATGACCCTCGAAAAGGCAATTGTCGAGATTTGAGAGGAAGTCGAGACCAGAGAACACCTTGATCACAAGGATGGTTCTGACCAAACCCTCTACGACAATAAAGAAAAATCCAAGAAACAATTCAAGCCTAAGAGGGAGTCAAATCAAAGGCAGGATCGTGATCAGCAAGCAGAGGGAACCAACAAAGGCGAGTGGAAGAACAAAGGGAGGTCGAAACAACAAGGTGGAGAAAAGAAGACTTGCGTGAGATGCAGACGAGATGAGCACACAGTTGATACGTGTTGGCTCAATCCAAAAATTGAGTGTATCCACTGTCACAAGAAGGGTCATGCAACCATAGATTGCCGCCTAAACCCAAAGAAAGAATCAACACAAAACAAACAGAAAAACAGTAACAATTCGTCCTATGTTGAGGAGCCTGAGACTTCGAAAATGGGCGAAGAGAGATCGAACAGAAATTGTTCGACCGCCTACATTTGTGAAGACGTGTGTGCAGCATCAACATCTGACACACATGTGGTGATCCTAGATTCAGGAGCCACCTCACACTTCGTGACATCAAGATGAATTATGTTTGATTTCAGAAGTGCAGATCCTTCAAGATTCATTGTTCTTGGAGTGGATCTAAACATCAAGTGAACAATATTGATTCACTCTAGCTCAACACAAAGCGATAGAGACAGACGGTTCGAAGACATTTTGTTCGTGCCAACACTGCAGCAGGACTTGCTTCCTGTGGCAAGGATAACTGAACTAGCTCCACTATCAATCCACCATGAATCTTTGTCATCTTCATTTGATATTGGACTTGAAGAACACATCAAAAGAGAATCACCACCACCTAGATCCTCATCATTAGTAGTAAAGTTGATTTGCTTGCTACCTTCATCTCTTTGCTTCTTCAAACATTCATTTGCAAAATGCCCTTTGATTCCACAATAAAAGTATTTTAGCTTTGACTTTTCTTTCTTTTTGCCAAAAGAGGAATTCTCACCTTGAGCTTGACCTTTATTTAACAGTTGTCTCGAAACTGGTTTAGTCGCGGTTTGAGATTTTGCTGGTCCAACGAATTCAGGAGGATTATATAAACCACTTGCCTTTGCCTTTTCCCTTGAACTTGCCTTTGATGAACATAGCCTCCTCTTCATATTGAGATGTCGATGTAGATCCACCTTCTCTTGATTGAAGCCTAAACTCCTCATTCGCCGAGATCTCTTGCAAATCCACAATACTTGGCAAAGTCTTTTGAATAGCAAAACTTTGAACAAGATTAGCATGATCATCCAACAAGCCATTAAGTATAACTTGAACAAGTCCTACCTCCTGAATACTTTCATCAATACATGCTAACTCATCATTTAATGCTTTAACCCTCAAAACAAAAGCATGAGTAATCTCTTCCTTATTTCGCAAACTTTGAGAGATTTTCCTTTTAAGAGTAAGCACTCTTGATGTAGACTTGGATTCATAAAGCTTCTTCAAAGCTTCCCAAGCCTCCAAAGATGATGTGCACTTACCAATCTCCTTAAGAAGTTCATTGGTAACATTAATCTTAATCATGTGCAGAGATTTCTTTGCTCTCTTGTCATACCTCACTTGATCTTAAGGTGCTTGAGGCCTCTCCTCCACACCTGCAACAATCTCCATCAACTCATTCATCTCCAATAAGGACTCCATCCTCACCTTCCAAGTAGAATAGTTGATTGAGGTAAGCCTATCATTGCTTTCCAACATGAATCCACCACTTGTAGCCATGTTGCAATGACCCGATCTTATCTGTCAACCTATTCCAATGCACAAAGCACTCTCTTGAATGTCAAGAAATGAACTCAAGAAGAAATCACAAAGATACGGAACCTCTCAAATCTCTTCTAGCACTTCTAACTAGAAAATCAACACATAGAGTAGTGAAATCTTGATCAACCTATGATCTATCCTCAATCTAATGATTCTTGTTACTTTCTAAAATTGAAACACACTCAAATGAAGTTCAGTAACCTCACAAACTAGAGATCCAATCAAAATTAGGGTTTTGACAAAATCACAAAAAATTGAATATCTCAAATTCTACATGCAATTTTTAAAAACTTGATATATCATCTTGTAGCCTCCAATGAGACCTTCCTAATGCACCAAAACATGGCTAATTCCTAGTAAACCAAATGTGAAATCTGAATTGATCAAGTATATAAACCTATATTGAGTTTTGACCTACAAAAGATCAATTCTACATATGCAAAAATAGAGATTTTTGAGTAGAAATCAATCTAGCATCCTCTAGCATTGGTAACTCCTCCAAATCCTTGTTAAAGATGGCTGTTATGACCATGGATTTAGTTTTAAGACGGAGTTGATCCATTATCCACTAAAGTACCTACTTTTTTATTTTTCAATGTGTCCATCAAACAGAATAAATCATTCGGCAAAAAAGAAGTAGTACTGAGGGAAGGTTCACACTCATAATCAATCAAGTTATTTTCGGTTTATCCTAATAACCTGGCATCTCAATAAGTTGAGTAGCAGATTTCTTCATTCTAGGTAGAATTTCATCACGTGTCCAGGCTTATTGCAAATAAAACAATTCATCTTCTTAGCCTTCTTTTGGGACAAGTGTTCGTCGGTGCTTAAATGCACCTATTTACATGTGCCCAATGAACAACCATCGACGTTCATTGTTGTAAAATATCTCTTATGGATGTGTATGGTGCCATGGTGTACACAATATGGAAGGTACCCGAAAGTTTTTGTTTGTACACGATCTTACAACCAAGGCAAGCATGTATTAATGAGTTGCATAGAGGAAATGAGCGACCCATGCAGGTGGATGCAAAGTTCCAGCCATGCATAATTGGGAAGGTCAACATATACACACACACACACACACACACACACACACACACACATATACATACATACATACATACATACATGGTTTACATCTAAAGTTTTGAGTATAGGAGTATTTTTGTGGTTTTGCCATGTGGTGCTCTATAGATGTTCCACGTAGCAATGCCATGTGTCTTAATATGATTCGGCCGAGCCGAAACACTTCTCATAAGTGTCTCCAAGAAGCAAGGCACCCAACTTGAGAGCAAGCTTCAAAATGTCAAGAAGGCACTGCAGGCATCTGGGTTCTAACCAGCAACTTCTACGCAACATGAATATCTTTCTTATCCTAGTTTTTCTTCTCATATGTCCTCATTTTGTGCGAGGAAAAGTCATCCTAGCTTTTTAGAGACATACATACAAATATCCCAACGTCGTGTTGAAACCGTTGGATCGTATCATATAGCAAGATGCCAATGGTGTGGATAACAACCACCCAACCCCATTATCCAAAATAGTTAAATTACAGCAAAGAGTATAACAATGTGGAGGCCTAAGGGCTGGACAAGTGTTGACAAAGATTGGCCACCGAGTTGCTTCCACCTGGATTACACTCCTCTAGCCACCTGGCCTCTCCCCTCCATATTAAAACTAATGGTCTCTCTCTCTCTCTCTCTCTCTCTCTCTCTCGTTAGTTCTCGATTCTCGACTAATTCGTAATATCGTATTGTCACATCATCGTATCAGTTTTGCTTTCTCTGATTTCGTTTCGTTAATTTTGTATCAGTTTTGGTTTCTCTGATTTCGATAATATTTGCCCCTTTCGATCACCAAGGTGTCAGATCTGCCGTTCCGTCCTCGGATTTTAATTATACCAAGAAGCATTTCGTCTTCGGATTTCAGGAGCTTCGATCCATTCGCTGCTTCTTTTGGAGAGGTTTGAAGCTTGGAAGCGTAACGGGTGGAAAGATCTGAGTCTAATAGCAGGTTGGAAGATGTTCTTGGTTCGATCTGTTCTTTGCTTTCCTTTTGGATAGTTTGGAAGCATAATGGTTGGGATTATGTCATTGTCATGATGCGGCCAGATTGGAAGATGTTTTTGGAGAAATCATGTGATGCAGCTCATAATAAATCGGAATTTGATGTATAGATCAGTGAGATTGCTTGGAATTGTTGTGAATTTTGTTCTAGAAGGCTTTCATGATCTGTTTGACTCGTTATGATTGCATTCTTGTAGATGTTTTGGATAGGTTTCTCAGCTTTGAGGTTTTGTGTAGATTAGTGAGTATGTATGTCATGCTTTAGGGTTTAAAATCGAAGTGTAGTTGCAGGAACGCTAGAAAGATGCAGACGCAAGTTCACAAAGTAGGCGAGGGCGCTGATCAGTTGCAGGAGCGCTCGGCTGATCCAGAATCTTACAATCTGACAACTGGTGAGATTTAATCCTTATTCATACTACATTTGCCAAAACTGCATGATTTCT
The DNA here is from genome assembly GCA_029204225.1 of Diphasiastrum complanatum. NCBI lineage: Eukaryota > Viridiplantae > Streptophyta > Lycopodiopsida > Lycopodiales > Lycopodiaceae > Diphasiastrum > Diphasiastrum complanatum. The sequence continues at coordinate 31,842,427 of CM055099.1, forward strand.
TGGCCTAATTGCAACTGAGGAATTGATGTTCAATCTAACGCCCTGATGATGGATTACCAGGTAAGCAGGATTATATCAGCTCTATCGAACCGAGCACCCCTGAACATGAACAATCTGAGCACACTGGTAAAAAGTCCATGATGGGCAAGATGAAAGACAAGGCCAACAGGCTGAAGTCGAAGATTAAAAGTTCGTACGCTACCAAAAAGAGTGGTGATATAGGGAGTGACGACGCCGATGAGGAAGATGAAGACGACTCCACCTCCTCGCCCGAGCGCAACAGTGAACCATCCGCTGATGACCTGGTAAGCCTTATACTGGTCATGACAGTAGATGCTGCATGATATAACAAAACTGTCACTAAGTCGCAAAGATTTGAAGATGAGGAGTGTTGATCGATGTTAATGAATGAAACCTATACTGGAAGCTAGCTATTCTTAGAGATTCAAGCTTAATTTGAGGAGGCACCGTCATCAACAGGATTTTACCATCTATTTTTGAGGGCATTGGGCTTACCTTGAGAGGAGGTGAATTTCAGTTGGACACACACCACATCGTCTTATTAACTTGGTCACTATCGCAGGTTCCGAACTCACCGCCGCGCCAGCCCGTTGGAACAGAACCTACACTCACAGCTGACGAAGGTGTGAAGAGACGTAAGTATAACTGCGGGGTTCAATGTTTTCGTACTTCATCCGTATCTACTTTGTTCCTTGTTATTTCGTAGATTTCACAATTCGAAGTTCCTTTTTTACGTTGATGCAGATGATCAGATTCACGAAAATAATGACTACGCCAATGCACTGGATGAATTTGGAACGCATAGTGTCTTGAAGGACAGACCGTTTGAACTGAAAGAAGATGTAGCTGCTCCCACCCCTGGTAGTAAAGAAATGGAACTCGACTACAATAATGATCCCCGTGCTGCTTCAGATAAGCCGCCTTCGTATTCTGAGACTTTGGAAAGACAACAGAATGAGCCAGCTGCACCAGGTACTGGTCTGTCGCTGTCTTCATTGTAGGATTGTCGTCATTGTAAGAAATTTGACTATTCTGTTTGAACCGACACATTTGATGTGCTCGTGTTGCAGAGCAGGAATCGGCTGGAATTGCTGAGGGTTTACAGTTCAAGGAATCAAATCATGGTGAAGATCGTGTTTCTTCGAATGATGAGTATGGGAAGTCTCAAGGAGAATTCACACCAGCTGGCAGAGGCGAGAATTATTCGGACTCGCTAACTGGATTCACAGAGAGATCTGACAAAGAAGGGTTGTCTCCTAGAGACAAAGAAGAGTCGTCTTCTAGAGACGATGCATATGTTCACAATCCATCTTGGACAGATAAGGTGTGAAGTCACTTCGACTTTCATGATCATTTGTCAAGTTTTGTTGCCTAGACTCTGGCATTTTGACAAATCCTGTATATCTACTTCATCTGCCAGTTTTCGACACGTTTTGAGATGAGTCTTCTTTCAGAACTTCTTCCTCAATCTAAAGCTGTTTACATTGGTTTCTATTCAGGGTACCGGAATTGTCAGTGCAGCTAAAAGCGCACTTGGCTTCCTCCCAGGCGGGAAAGAAGGCAATCCAGCCGATTACTTTCTATCTGGATCATCTCAGAGGTCGGACAGAGGCGATACTTTGAATGAAGAAACTTCCCCCGTATCACAGGATGGTGAATCTGAATTTGGATACGACTCAAAGAACAACATTGGCTCAAACTTTTCTAGCTTGCAATCAAATGAAGACAAACTCGCAGATCCGACGCCTGTCACAGATCGAGCTGCTGACGGATTAAGCGCTGCTAAGGATACATTGGTTGGTACATCGCTGGCAAGTGTTGGTGCTGTAAAGTCGACGTTGGGTTACCCCTCTGATGAGAGCGATATGAAAAGCAACACAGAGCTTGGAGAATCCATTGATAAATCTGAAAATTCTGACAAGCCTCGGTCGTGGGGAGAATGGGCTTCTGGAAGTGTGAATTCTGCCAAAGATGCTATCGTTACAAAGCTTGGCGTAAGTCCAACTTCAGTCTCAGATGCATCCGTTGATCGTTCTACGACGACCCAAACGACGCCAGAAAACCGAAGTTGGACAGAATCAGTAAAATCTATCATAATGCCTACTGGAGGTAATCCTGAGCTTGCAGAGCACAATCGATCGTCTAACACCAGTGGACCTCTCAGCTCATCATCGACTCCTGAAGATACTGTAGCCTCAAAGCCTGTTTATTCAGAACAGAAAGGTGTTACTCAGAAAATTATCGACTCAGCAGCTTCTGTCAAAGATACCTTGGCCTCCAAAATAGGGTATGCCTCGCCCAATGAGGAGCCCACTCTCGACAAGGGGGAGAATGTCGCGCGGAATTTGGACAGCCCTATTTCAGGTGGAGATGTTTCTGCCAAGGATTCTACTATCTCCCTCTTCCAACCAGGAGAAGATGATCAAGCCCTCTCAGAGAAGATCACGCAGCTCTTGAGTCCTTCCCATATCAAAGATTCTATTGTTGCAGGATTCAGCTCCAAAACCACAGAGACTCCCGAGGACACAAGTGCCGCACCAGTGAAAGGGGTATTGTCTCGTGTCACAGATGCTGTCAGCTCCCTGCTTGGAAGTAAATCTCCTACAAACGAGGATTCTCAGCAGCAGATGTATGACAAAGGTAATTAGATTCAGTATTTCTTCCTATCTTGATGCAAAGCTTTATGAGTGAAGTTTATGCTTTTTTTTCCTAATGGATCTGCAGTAATTTTGATCTGAATCATGAATATACATGTTCGCACTCAGAAAGAGTGAAATTGCTTTTGAATGCATGTTTGCAACTACAAAGACTGATTTTGCATTTCGATTCAAAATATTGCTGAAGTATTGTCTTGAATAATATGATGGGACTGAATAGTAGATGAGGATTGTGCTTTGTTTTTCAAGGTGTTAAGCATCTACATGGAACATGTAATAAACTGATTGTGATTTGATCATTTTTTGTTGTGCTAAGCATCTGCAGATTTTGAATATTTAACATTACTTACAATTTAGTGAACAAGTAGTTCTTTGAAATTAAAAAACTTAATCAAGGTTCTGATGCTACAGACATGTATGCAGAGAATTCGGCTGGAGAGCAGATTGGCACCAACGTATCAAAATCCCATGTGTCAGAACAGGATATTATCAACTAGATCGTTTTGTAATCAAAACTCTGCTTGGGTTTGGAGATCTTGCCTTCTTTTCGTAATGTAGTTAGAGAGTGAGCTCTGTAGTTTTCTTGATGTATGTCGTGACATGAACAGACATTTGGACTGTGTAGGTGAAGTAGTAGTGAGAATTAGTGGTTATTGATTGTTTTTTTGCTGTTTACATGTAAAGTTCACTTTGCATTTATAATATATAAATAATTTGGCAGATTGAATTCACTATCGGGATCGAATAAGTTTGCTGGTTTTGATTATATTGTGAGAATCCATGGTCTACATTAGAAAATCATGTTTTGACCAAGATGGGAATGCTTTTTCATGTCTACATTTCGAAAAAAGAAGCGAATGATGGGTTAGTTATGGCGTTATTAGCATGTTTATTAATGCAATCTCCGTGGCCAAATGTCTGAGGCTGATAATCAATATATCAGAAGTTTTTACAAATCTCTAGTAACAAATGGTAGCTGAAGTTATTTTTGAGGAAAACCTGAGCAGAACTTGCTCATGCACATACACAGTGCACAGAAGAGAAAACTAAGCAATAATGGCAAATGAGAGCATATGCACTCAGCCAGCACAGTCATACTAACTTGCTTCAATATGCTATCATACTAGAAACTACGTTGCTCTCTTTCTCACTTTACTTATACTAATCTTTGTCAACTAACATCAGAGGTTTATAGCTGATTTGTAGCAGGTTACCACTAACTAACAATGGGCTGTTATTGACAGTGAGCTGATTTCTAGTAAGTTACTACCAACCAGCAGTTAGCTAAGTTAGAGGGCTGGTTGGTTGAATCAAGGTTGAATATTCAACATCAGGAACATTCATAATATTAGTGTACATTGTGATTCTAAGCCTTGAGATCAAGAATCATGTTAACTAACTAAACAAAAAGAAGTTTGAGACACCAAGGAAAAGAAAGTAGAATGGGATTTTGTTGAATTGCATTCACGAAGTAGCAAATAATTGATTGGGATAGAGATTTGGTAATGTTACTTTATGAACACATCATTTAAAAGAGAAAGCTGAAATACCGAAGACAATGAGAGATTTTTAAGAATCTTTGTTCAATGGTCATTCAAGTAAAAAGTGATGGTAATGATTGTGTTAAATATATACCTAGTTAAATACAAAAGAATGGCATTTCAGTTTGACAAAAACATTTGATGATAAATTTGCTAGATGTATTGAGTTAACAACTCTTATCACTAAATATTAATGCTAGGAGAGACTGAATTCGTTTTGAGTAAAGTGTCATAATAAAAAGGACATCTACAAACAAATCATACACCTTACTTCCTGATAAGTTTCTCCCCTATGTTTGTATAATTTATATTGCTTCACATTTTGTCTTTTGATATGCACATGTCACCAATGCATATGTCAAATATTTTGGTGGGCAGACTTGTTCTAAATGCTAGTTCTTGGAAGTCCTTGAAGATGGCCAAGTCTTCAATGACTTCAAATTGTTGAACTTGACATTTGAATTTGAAATTATGATAGGATTGGTTACCCTTTGTTGAAGATCAGCCGAAAGTCCGTTGTAGTCGTTCTTCAAATAGTTTGGTTGTCTAAGTTGTGATTCCTGCAGGTATCAAATGAGCGACGTAGAACCAAAGTTGGTTTCACTTGATCCTAGATCAACGATCAATAAACTTGTTATTCACCAAGAAGACAATTGTGGGCTTAATTTCCAACATATACTTCCATATAAACGTAGTGGATATGGCTCAGAAGAGGAATGGACGAATGGATGCAAGTTTATAGCCTATGTTTATGTATAGGAACATAGTTGGATATATTGGTTATGTACATCCTAATCTTGTGGATCTACTATGTGTTTCCTGTGTACCAAGTTTATATCATATACTTAAACTAGTCAGTGTGCATAGACATATGAACAAGTAATGTGCGGAACAATTACTTGTAGGTTAATGGTTCTTTCTATGGAAAGAATAATTTATTAACTTGGTGTTGGTTTAGAAGATCTAAATGCGGTATTATTCTACGATAAGTTTTAGAATATACGGATTCGGCATTTGAGATTTTTGAATCATTTACAATTGATTTGAGTGATTGGATTACTCCTGATTAGAAGTTAATTGGTGGAATAAGCAGTGTGAAGAGAATTTACTGGGAACTATTTATTTTGATCTATATTGCTTATAAGGCACATGATTTGTGAGTCATCAAGATTCATCTATGAGAGTTGTGTGCATAGAATATAGGAGATTCCTATGAGAGCTGTGTGCATAAATATAGGAGATTCTTGTTATAGAATATTGCTTGAAGGAGAACATATTATTTGAGTGATTTTGGTTAATATTTTTGAGTGTGTGTGTGAGTTAGTGACAAAATACTAATTGCTTGGTAAACCTCAATTCTTGTCAAGTAGTGAAAATTTTTGGACATAGTTTAGCTCTAAATCATCTTTGATCCCTTCCAAATTCTTAGGATAAGATTAGATTATACCTTTGCAAGTCTACAACATGTGTTTGGATTTGTAAAAGTTATTTTTGTGGCTCTTACTGAAGTACACCTATCAGAATATCTGAGCAATACATTGTTCTTGCCACATCCTCCACACTCGTTAAGATATCCGAGTTGTATGCTAATCTTGATGTATTGTTATGAGCCACATCCTCCACACCAATGAGGACATCCGAACTATACAAATTTAATGATCTACAAATACCTATATCTTCCACACCAGTGAGGACATCTAAATTATATTTTTCACATTTGCAAAAACAATTGGCGCACTTCTTATTTTTCAATGTACTTTTTTTTTATGGTAGTTGAGATATCAAACTTTCAGAGTAATATGTAAAGTAACCATTCAATGTCTCATCGAATGATACTTGTTTTTCTTTTCTAGAGCACTGTAAAGAAAGTCTTGACAAACACCAAACCATAGACTGGTTATGTGTGTAATAAGGACGTCCGTCCTCGCATGTGGCATTAACAATGGTTCCCTTTCTTGTTAGCAAAAGTAATTTCACAGTAGCAAGCAAGTGACCCTCCTCGGGATGATAGCCTTTGAATCTAGCAGAACAAACAATAACCCCGTCAAGATCCATGCAATCAACAACATTGTCGATGTTATACACATGGCATTCAGTAACTATTGCAATTTTATCCATCTTCACAATATTTGTATTATCCCACAACATAATACCTTGGAGACAACGACCATGCTTTTTTCTAAGAAGAATTATGGTAAAAACTTAGTAGTAATGTTCGTTATATATGAAAGGAAATTTTTGACAGAGTTATAATTTTCATTGAGAAAAGGAGTAAAGTCTGGACTATTGAGTCTTTGTATAGCCAATTTTCGTGCAAAGAATAGCCAATTCTCTAAATCCAATGGGTAGATAGTCAATGGACAATGAGAGGTAGCTACATCGACCCGTCTCTCTCTCTCTCTCTCTCTCTCTCTCTCTCTCTCTCTCTCTCTCTCTCTCTCTCTCTCTCTCTCACACACACACACACACACACACACACACACACACACACACACACACACACACACATTCAAGGTCGCAAAGGTCCTGAAGATCTGAATATTTTTCCAAAAAAAAAAAAATGCTTTGATGGATATCCACCCGTCGTCGCGGGTGGAGACCCATAAGAAAACTAAAAACAAACAGAAGTGTTCTGATTCCTCCTCCACCCATCAGATTAACAAATATAAAAAAGAAAAGCCTGATGGGTCTGTAAATGACACTATTGCAATATGCGATTTTGCGAGCGAATTGCGATTTTTCAATCACCTTTAATTCTCAGCACTCTATCTCTCTCCTCATGTTAAATATGGTAAAATTCACTTATGTTGTCAGAGCAGATTTTTTTATCTCCATACATTCAGAAAAAAAAAATTCAAAAAAAAAGTCCGATGGCCTACCGTGGCGGATCAGGAAAATAAAAATAAACAAAAGTGTTTTGATGCGCCGCAATGGGTGGAGATTCATCAGAAAAATAAAAACAAACGAATGAAATCTACTGGGTCTCCACCTATCAGAAAACAAATATTAAAAGAAAAAGTTTGATGAGTTGTAAACGACATGCGTTAATATCAATTTATCCCATAAGCAATATTTTACTTCTACTCCCCAAATCCCTTATAAGTAAAGGTGGTCTCCACTATAGATTCACGTGATTTCAATTTTTATTTTGCTTTCCATTGCAATCTACGATTTTGTGAGTGAATTGTGATTTTTTGATCACCTTCAATTATTAGCACTCTCTCTCTCCTCATGTTAAATATGGTAAAGTTCACTTATGTTGTCAGAGCAAATGTTTTTATCTCCATACATTCAGAAAAAAAAATTCAAAAAAAGTCTGATAGGTCTCCTCCCACCCCGGCAGGTGGAGACTGATCAGGACAATAAAAACAAACAAAAGTGTTCTGATGCATCTCCACCCGCCATGGCGGGTGACCCATCACAAAAATAAAAACAAAAAAAAAGTGTTCTGATGGGTCTCCACCCATCAGAAACAAATATAAAAAGAAAATTTTGATGGGTCTGTAAACGACATGTGTGAATATCCATATATCCCATAAGCGATATTTTACTTCTTGTTATGTCCATGACTAGTACAGTATACTCCTAGCCTTGGATACACCAAGTACTCTAGTGAAACAAGCTATTAGTTATGCCACATCACACTGGACGTGACCCGAAAGTAACTAATATTCTTGTGAGGCCCAAAACACACTAAATGGAGTTAATACAAGGTATAGGATAGGTGCATGTGTAGAGTTATCAATAGCAATAAAAAATCTAAGCATAGAGAATCTATTCTGGAGGAGTATGAGAATCAACTAGTATTCTCATCCAAGGAGTGGAGCAAGGTTGCAAATTGGTGGATCTTTCCAATTTCAATTTGCATGATCCATGTCTCTCTTAATTTCTTTGTGGTTTATGGAGAATTGTGCTAGAAAATCAATTTGTGTTGTTTTGGAGCTTTAGCTTGTGTAACTCAATTCTAGTATAGATCTGAATTTTCCAGCAAGTGTACTTTCATATTAGTGTTGAAATTAATGATGCATGTTGGACTTTCCCATGATTTAGGATTCTAGACTATGTTTTGGTCAAATTTGTTTGTTTTTCATGCTTTTTGACACAAAATAGATAGTAAGAACCAAAATCCAGCAAGATCAGATCAATTAGATTGTTATATTTCTGTAATTTGGATTGCATGTGTTGGAGATAACATTTCTTGCCATAAATTTCAAATGTATGATTGTGAAAAAACTGGAAAAAGGCCAAAAATCATTTTTTTGCTTGTTTTTTTTTTTCATAAAATTGGATGGTACGAGTATGTAGAACCATTTAGAGCTTGTAAAGAGATGAATCATAGTCTTTAGTAGCTTTCCTTGAAGTTAGAGCCAAGAATTCCAGCAATTGAGCATGTAGGAAGTCAAAAAAGGGCAAAAACTGACCATTTTTGGTGAATTTTGGGGGGTGGATACTTAGAATTTGCTTCGAACGGGAACACAGATCATGCCACATAGTAACACAAACAAAAAACACTCTCCACAACAAGCTCACATAGCAACTGTATTTCTCAAAATAAAATTACATTGTACATATAGTTCTTCACTCAGGCAACCCATGCATGACCCAGGTTGTTGTTGGCGGGACGCGTGTCCCGTCGACTCACCTTGTAGCGAGGCCAACTGATCCTTATCGACTAATAGGACCCACAGTACAGTAGCACAATGATTCTACTTTAATTTCAACTCTCTCCTTTAAAGTAGAGTCTACTTTTTATACAGTCATATACATAGCTTTAAAGTTAACCAACTTTAAGTATAGAAAGCTTTGATCTAAACTTATCAAACTTTTCTCTAACAAGTGGTTTATTGAAAATATCATCCAGTTGTTCTTCCGTACTACAATGAACAACATGAATTTCACGGCTCAGCAGCCTCTCATGTATAAAGTGATACTGAATCTCAATGTGTTTGGTTCTCACATGGAACACTAGATTCTTTGCTAGCTGAATGCCACTCTGACTGTCGCTATGTATAGTTGTGGGATTTTACTGCTTCATGCCAACTTCTTCCAAGATTTGTCTCAACCATATAGCTTCTTGTGCTGCACTACACATTGCCTTATACTCTGTTTCTGTGGTGGATAGAGCAATTGTACTTTGCTTCTTACTAGACTAGGAAAAGCAACTACCACAAAGCTGGAATACATACCCTGTGGTGGATCTACAATCATCATAGTCACCTCCCCAATCTGCATCCACATAGCCACATAACTCAGGTAAACCCTCATGCTTTTTGTAAATCAAGCCATAATCTAAAGTGCCTTTGACATAACGCAAGATGCACTTAGCTGAATTCCAATGCGTTTCCATAGGTGCTGCCATAAACTGACTTACAATACCAACAACATAGCATATATTTGGTCTAGTCGTGGTAAGGTAAATCAAGCTCCCTACTAACTGCCTATACAGCATAGCATCAAATGGCTATGACTCATCAAGCTTAGAAAGCTTTTTACCTGGTTCAATATGAGTATTCACTGGTTTGCAAAATTGCAACCTGAACCTGACTCTTTGACATACTTCACCTATGTTAAACCCACTTCGTGTCCTTTTTGCCACACCTCTAGTCCAAGGCAATAATGCATCAGGCTGAGATCTGCCATCTCGAATTGTTCCATGAGGTCTTTCTTGATCATGTCTATCATCTCTTGAGAAGTTCCCGTAATAATCAAGTCATCAACATAAAGAGAAATCAAAGCAATTATACCATCAAAGCATAAGACATACAGATTCGGATCAGAATGTGTTCTCACCATCCCCTTTAAACGAAACTAAGCATCAATCCTGCTATACCACGCACGTGGTGCCTGTTTAAGACCATAACGCGCCTTCTTCAAGCGACATACTTTATTCTCCTGTCCTTTCGCTACTTAGAAAAGCAGATTTCACATCCATCTGATGCAAAGGCCAACCAAAATGTGAAGCTAAAGCAACAAGCAGATGTAGAGTATTCCACTTACATACTAGCGCAAAGGTCTCCTCATAGTCGATCCCTATACTTTGTGCATACCCTTTGATCCCCAATCTTGCTTTGTGCTTTGCTATACTTCCATCTACATGGTATTTATTCCTGTTGTATACCCATTTGCAACCAATGGGTTTCTTGCCAACTGGTGGCTCCACTAAGTCCCATGTGCTATGTTTAGCAATTCCATCTCCTCTCCCATGGCCTTGACCCAAATGTCATCATCCTTTGCTTCACCATAAGTCAAAGGTTCTTTGCTTTGAATAATGCTTGATACCTTTCAGGTTGTGTCTTCTCTCTTGTTGATCTTCGTAGCTCTCCCTGGGTAAATGATCTTGGAAAGTCATCCATGTCGCAGCTCTCCAATAATCTCTCAAACCACTTAGGGAGCTTCCTGTCAGGTGATCGGCTTCTTGGTGAAAATGTATCCCACAGTACATCTTTCTCCATGCGTTTGTCACCTGCAACTTCAATCCTTCTTGCACCAAAAGGTCTATCTCTGACTCCAATCTGCTTCTTGAGGTTGAGTAGTAGTAGTATCTTGAGATGTATTCTCATGTCCATCACTTGGAAAGTCAATAAATGGATCATCATCAGGAGGTATTCTCACTATACCATCTTTTTCACTGGATGTGTCTATCTTCTCAGCATCCTCGTTTTCATACATCTTGGATTCATCAAAGATGACATCACAACTTACATGGATTTTATTTTTCCACTGGATCAAAACATCTATAGCCCTTCACATGATCATCATATCCTAGGAATATACACTTGATAGCTTTCACATCAAGTTTATGTCTCTCTTCCTTAGGAATGTGTACAAAGGCCTTACATCCAAAGATTTGCAAGTGGTTCACCTTTGGCTTTTTCTTCGTGAATGCCTCCTCAGGTGTTATCTTTGGTATGGCAATGGTAGTACTTCTATTTTGAAGATAGACTGCCATACTGCATGCTTCTGACCAAAAATCTTTTGGAAGTTTCATCTCAACTAGCATAGATCTGGCACTTTTCACAATTGTACGATTCTTGCACTCAATTACACCATTGAGAGCAAGAGTATGCTTGCGTAAATTGTCTTTTGATCCCACATTGATCACAAAGATCATCGAAGTTGTTAGACTTGTACTCACCTCCACTATATGATCTTAGAACTTTGATCTTCCTATTTGTCTGATTTTCGACCAATGCTTTGAAGCTCTTAAAATTGTCAAATGCATCTGATTTCTTCTTCAAGAAGTAAATCCACGTTTTACGTGACATATCATCAATAAAAGTCATGAAATAGAAGGCTTTACATAAGGACATGGTCCTCATAGGCATGCATAAATCTGTGTGGATCAAATCCAGGATGTTCTTTGCTCTTGCACCACCACCTTTATTGAACTTATCTCGATGATGCTTCCCATACACACATGATTCGCACATCAATTTCAAGTGGTCTTCTATTGTAGGCAATCCTCTCACCATTTCCAATTTCCTCATCAAACTGAGGCTTCCTTAGTTCAAGTGACCAAGCCTCTTATGCCACAATTCAGTTTGCGATGGATTGAATGAGACAAGTCCATGTTGCCCCTTGATTGTAGCATTCAACCTGTACAATTTAGTATTGGGCTCCCTTATTCCATTGCAATAACTTTGAACTTCTGGTTCCCATCCTATACAAAGCAATGATCATGGGCAAATTCTACTTTCAACTTTTGATCAATAATGACTCCAACAGAAAGTAGATTTTTCTTCAAACCTGGTACATAAAGTACCTCCCTGATCATCCTGCTTTTGCCATCAGGTAGTTGGATTGAAACGGTGCCTATCCCCTTGATCTTGCACACATTTTCTTGTGAAATGAACGTTCCATTATCCAACACTTTCAAGCTACTGAACCAATCCTTGTTACCTGTCATGTGTCTTGTGGCTCCTGAGTCAATATACCATGCTTGATCATCTTGATTAGATGACAATGTTGATATGAAGATGCTAGAGTCTTCAGTTTCACCCTCATCAACAAGGTTACTTGCTTGCTGTGGTTTTCCTTTTTCTTGTTCTGCTAGGAATTTCCAACATTCACTCTTGCAATGGCCCTTTTTATTGCAATGGAAGCACTTGCCTTTCTTCTTGGTCTTGTTGGAAGATCCCTCATCCTCCTGAGTCTTAGCAAATTGTTGTTTAGACTTCTTCTTGCCATTGCCCTTGCCTTGCTTTCGGCGTGTCACAAATGTCTGATCGTTAGTATTTTGACATCTAGCTTTCACCATTTCTCGTCGTTGCTCTTCCTGCATCAAGATTCCTGTGAGCTCGTCAAAGGTTGGCAATCTTTCTCTTGATGCTATTATGCTCACAAACATCTGATAGGGTTCTACAATGCCACACAATGCATTGTGCACCAGCTCCACATCACGTATGCGCTCACCAATAGAATGCAGTTCATCCCCCATTGTTTTGATTCTGGTCATATAAGTATGAATGTGCTCTCCTTGCTCCATGCGGGCACTATTTAGTTTTGACTTCAAAAACATGATTCTTGACAGATTTGAAATCTCGAACTGCTCCTTTAGCACATCTTATGCCTGTTTGAGTGTAACAACATTACAAATGCGAGTAATGATGTGATCCTTCACTGACAAGTTAATAAAGGTCAAAGCTTTTCTCATCTTCTCGTCGAACACTTTGAGGTCCGCTTCATTTGGCGGTCTTCTCTCATCACCTGCGACGACATATCACACGTCCTTTTCCATCAGTATATTTTTCATTTTGAATTTCCGCACTGCATAGTTGGAAATCCCGTCCAATTTGCTACTTTCACTCCAAATGGACTCTCCCCATGTTTGTCATCACAAAATTGCTTGAAACTTCTGTCATAGGCTAAAAGCAGTCAACCGAGGCCAACTGTGATGTTAGAAGTCAAAAATAATGACCTGCACTTTTTCCCTTACCAGGCCACTCGCCGCTTTTCCACCAAATTGAAAGCCAAATATGCATATCAAACAAGTACTCAGAGATAAAAAAACCTATTTGAAACCGTTAATCTCTATTCTGGAGTACAAACTCTGGTTTGAAAAAGTACACTAAGAGATATATTTTTTCAACAGGGTTAACATCACTTTCATGTAAAACACTTACATGAACCATTGAGTGAAATATTCCCTAACTTAGGAGATTAAAGTTAAAGACAAAATAATAATTACAGTTTGAAATTATTCAAAAACTCTGGCGATAATTCATAAAAAGCTTTCAAGTACAACTATCCTTAGAATCCAATTCTAAGATATGATAATTCAATTAACTAGAATCTCTAGGAGAACTTTTAAGATATAGAATGATTAGAACTCAACTTTGAGTATTCTAGATACTCTTTTGAGTTAAATGCTCTTGTTTCTAACACCAAATGCAAGAAAATAGCATTCATTCATCTTAATAGACTTGTTTCTCTCCTAAGATAACTGGTGATCATCTCAATGGAGGAGGTGGATCGTCCCAATTCTATTGCTGCATTATCGAATGGGGCATCAGAGGAACCAAAATCCACAATGCTAGCCAATCCTGCAAGAGAGGAAGACATGGCCTCACAGCAGAGTCAAGAGGCAGAACCAAGTGTCGCATGTCATAAAGTTGACCATCAAGAAGATGACCACCAAAATTCTAAGGCTTGTAGAATAAAAATTTCTCAATGGGACCAGTGTGGAGAACTATACTCAAGCATCTGTAGACCATAAATTGTAGCAAAATACCATCCACTAAAGTAAGCAAAACTCCACATAAGTAAAAACAATTTACTTAACGAGAAATACTTGTGAGATCCATAGACTCAATAAAGTACTAGAGTAAAGATATTCAAGACACTGATTTGAACTCTTACTCAATTAATAGGTAAAGAATTAATCATCACACTTAAGAATCTTCACAATTCCATATAATCCTTTGTCAATAATTAAGTATCTATTTAAGATATGTCAACCATAAATATTTAGATTCGCATGATTAGTGAATCATCTAGGTTCATCCGTGAAAATTATGTGCATTGAATAGACAATATTCTTGGGATAGAGTATTCCTTAGTTAAGGAATAGACTCAGCTCATTAGTGATTGTATCCCATAGCGCTCAATTAGATAATAAATCATAATGAATCCAAGAATAACATTTGAATTGATATTCAACAGGACTTTGGGTATCTAGATTTGATTCTAGATTGTAATCTAAAATTTTTGTAGTTGAAGATGATTGTCACATATCTCACTGAGATCTTGTAACTCAGCTACAAAAGATTTTCTATTTCTCTCTGAATCTATCCAAAATTTCTTTCGGACCAAATCTCAATTCTATACCCCAGCTGGTTCTCTTTCGAAAACTATGCAACCCACAGATTCCCAAATAGAATTTTATCCCATCACTTCACCCCTCCTTTTAAAGAAATTATCAATTTCAATAAAAGTTAACTAGAAAGATGATATATGAAAATATCTAAATCCAAGAAACTTCAATAATAAGTGCTTCCACTAAAGGATTCACTCTATTACAAACTCCTTCAAATATTTTCAACTCGAGTGACAGTACAATCATTCCATTGAACTTATTTATGCAACAGAGATTCTAGGTTTAAGAAATTGAAATACGTTAACCTTAGAATTTATTTAATCATTGAGAATACAAATAAACTCATCGGTGTTCTACCGAGTTGAAAAGGAAAAACAAAAAACAAACACCATTTAACACAACTTACTGGGAGTACTTATACTCCAGAGCTAAGTGGCAAAATAACATAGTACCAAGGAAACATATCCCTTTAACGGGTACATGCTTGAGAACTGTACCACTCCCTTCGTTCCGTCAAGATCGGCTTCGAAAAAAATTTCCACCGGAAAGCGATTAATACTGCTTGACCACGAATATAATGGTACTCAAGTTCCACAAAAAATCTGGGCTTACATTATTGAAAGCCAAATGCCAAGTTGATAAGAGCGTATGACATGCATATTGTCCATGGAGAAAGAAAATCCAAATTTCTTCTAACCATAATCGAGAAACAATATACAAGACCAAGGTTACACTTTGACAAGCGAGCACCAAGAAACCCAAGCTCCTCTAACAGGGTGCTAATAGCTTAAAAATTCTGAGTTAATTAGGACAATCAAATTTTTAAGTTACAAACATTAAGTCCAAAATGATCCTTGGATAACTGTTTTGCAACAAGCCATACAATTGCCAAATTGCGGATTGTCACACAACCAAAAAAACCATACTACCCCCCAAGGGCCCTCTCATGACCTATTTCAAAACCTAATATGATTTTTTTTTTAACAAGGAAGGATTTCAAAGGGGATTGCTGGTTTCTACAGCCACCACCCTCAGGACAGAGAAAATGGCTCTTTATATAAGCGAAAAAGAGTTATTTTAAAAAGTATTGACGAGCTTTCAACAAGTGGGGGTCAACAAAAAAAGGAATATATGCTTTCAAGTAAGATTATGTTTTAAACTATTCATGTGTTTTGTTTCATCTAGCACATCAATGGTTGTGAATTGTTTTTTTTTCTAAATCTTATTTTTATTTTGCAGATCAGCTTTAGTCACCAATGAAAATCTGAAAGACAAGGACATGATTGGAAAGTCTTTGGGTGCAGTACTTACAGCCAAGTCAACAATGAGTCTACATTCAACGATATTCTCGAATCAAGTCCAAGATTGCAGAGGCCCTTATGGGCATAGTCGGCAAGATCATGGACCGAAAATTGATACAAGGAGCATGTGATTATTTTGGTATTAGAAAGGATGCATATGACACAATGTTTAAAATTATCAAAGAGGCATTTGGACAAGTACATATAAAAAAATTTCCTATTCCTCGGCCCTTTCAAATCAAATTAGAGAGGGATGTTTTAAACATGGGTTTGCAAAACATCATTGGTATTTCTTACCATATCAATGAAATTTATAACTCAAAACATGACACTTTGTCATATGATTCCACCAACAATATGTTTGTAGATCTGAATCATTTACTGAGATTTATTGTAAAGTTTTATGGAATCACAAATGAAAGTGTTGAAAAATTGATATTAGGTCTCAAGTTAGATGAATCAGAAGTTATAAAGGGACAAAAGCTGGAAAGGGTTAGTGTTACACTTATGAATGGAGCATTAAGCAATACGATAAACTCGGAGAGTCTTGATTTCAGTGTGCAGTCCGAAAATAATATTTGGTGGTTGGCAGCTTTTCAGGTTTAAATCTATTCTATTGAGTACTAGCAACTAATTCATTTCGAGAATTAATGGTTTTATGTTTTAAGCTAATATTGTTTTGTTATTAGAGGGTTCAATTCTCTTAAAATAGTTCATGATTTTGTGTTTCAAACAGGTTTAAAAGAAGATCATGACATTCTATTTTGGATTTTTAGTAAAACAAAATATCCAGAGATAATTAAGAATCATATGAGCGACACACCACTCAATGTTCCTAGAATAGGTGATTTTAAGGTGGAATGGCATTTGGCTGGAGACCTGAAGTCGTTGAAGTGCATGTTCAACGTTTCACATGGAGCAAATTCAAAACATCAATGCCTCTATTGCATGAAAACTTCACATGACATGTCGAAGAGCACGAGAGTTTCAAGGGATATAGAAGATCCGACTTGGAAACCAGCATTACCGATTCCGCTTAAAAATGTTCACATTTGTACACTACATGGAGAGGTTAGAATTATTGAAAAATTGATATCTTCATCTTTGGTTTGCTTGGAATACTAAGCCAGAGTCGTTAGCCAAAAAGGCAATAGCTCGATTGGAAGAAGTTTTATCAAAAGCGGGACTTCATAAAGGACACGTTAAAATACAAAAGAACGAGAAGCTTTCAGGGAAAATGAGAAACATCCCATGCAAACCAAGTATAGGAGGATCCAAAGCTCGTCGTTTCTTATCAAATCTTTCCGGAAAACCAACTAAAATCCAGTACTCAATTTGGATAGATGTACTCAATGCCACAAAGGATTTTGAAAAAAAAGGAACAACAAGGATTAAAAAAGTTGAAGTCTAGACAAAGCTTGACAACATGGTCAAATTGCTCAGAAAAGATAAACTGTCTGATACTGATGTCCTACTAATTGAGAAATCAACAATTGAGTTTGTGGATGCAGTTAAAGACGCCTGGGGTGAAGATCATATTACGCATTATATGGTAAATCTCTTTTCAATGTAACTAACTCTTTGATTTATAATCTCATTGCACATATGCTAAATTTAAAATGATTAATATGACAATATTTGTATCTCTGATATTGTATCACATTTTACGACATCATGCATCATTTTTTGCAAAAGCTTACGGCAGTCTAAGTATTTGGTCATCACAAGGAATGGAGAAATCGCATTGGCAAGCCAAAGCAGCATTTCATCGAAATACACAACACGGTGGAACATCTCAAAAAAATAGTTACATCATCCAGCTATTTCAATGGTTCTACAGGCGTATTCAAATATGATATACAACTAGATCAACAAATTATCAGAAATTCAGAAAGGCGTGCAAATTTATAGACAAAAATAATATTGATGCAAGACTCAACCCATAGTAATTTTCATGATAAGGAGGAAGACCTTTTCGGAAAACAACTAAGGAGGAAGACCATTTCGGAACTTCCTCAGCTACATAGCCAAATGCTTTTATGACAATGTCTCTTTTCACAAAAATAATTTTATATGTATTTGGAGGGTATTTATGCCCGTTCGAGAAATAGGATAACGCTTTAATTGCCATTATTATTGTCGCAACATCTGAAGAAAATTTGCTATGACGAATGCAAATTTCTTTATTTACAATGCACTTCAAATAATTGGACATGGATGAATCCCTTTGTCGTGATTCTTGGCCTTCCCTCAAATATCCTTGCCTTGTTGCAAAGGCATCCACCTCCACAGTAGCCTGTAAAATACGAGCAAAGGTCACATGTCTTGAAAAACAAAATAACTATATTTGAATAAAAATCTCATTCAGATAAAACCAGATTTACCTACCAGATCACGCTCATCAGCTTCAATAAGTGTAGACTAGCAACAATGGTCGTTTTCGAAGATTGTGACAAATATCTGCTTCGGTTTCTCAGAAATTCTTCCTCACAAGGCAAATTTGTCTGGTATGCCCTGCTTTCAAACATGATTGACTGCAGGGCTTCAGTCCCATCCAGCCATTCATCTCTGTCTTTGTAATCAATAGAAGCACATAGATCATCATCACCATCGAGATCTATGAAGTCTCCAAATTCTTTGATGAAATTAGACAAAATTGATAATATCTCATCCTCCCTCAGATCAAGAACATCTCCAACATCATTCAGTGAGAGGTATGCAACACTATTCATGTAATACATCGGCAAATCGAGGAGAGTCTTGGTTTTGTCATATGGATTCACGTCAGATAAGGAAGAAATAGACAATGCATGAGATTCGGTTGGGTCGTACATTGCTGCCAATCTTGCCTCCTCGTCAGCACCCAAAGCATCATCAACAATAGCTGACTCTGATATCACTGAATCAGTTGATGATGAGGCACCCTCAATGCTAAGCCTTGAAGTTCTTGCCTCCTCGAGGAACAAGAGCAGAAAGATAAAACACAAAGCCCATGCCTTCCTGCAAAAAGCGACATGATCAATTGTGCTGGTCACAATGGACCACATGTTTAAAATCACTCACGATTGTTGTGAATCGTCGGTTGTGGCTTTGCTTTAAAGATGGTTGGGCAAGTACCAGGTCATGGAAATGGATGGATCGTAGATTATCCATTATCAACATAGACTGATTCAGACTATCATAATACTCTTTATACAACGCTGAAAAATAGGATTTATGTTCTGATCCAAACCTCTCAATATCAAAAGACATATTGAAGTACGTCTTATAGTGACCTATGTAGTTACCGACACCGGATTCAATGAGAAAGGCGTGCAACGCAGAATCAAAAGTATTAGAAGATGAGGCGGCCATCTCGAAAGTATGACCAGTAGGGCCAAGTATCGCTACGACGCGGGGTGGCAGGGAGTAAGAAGATAATCAGACAATCCTCGCGTGATGCGATATTGGTGAATGACCTGATATCAGAACGATGCGAGGGATCCAAAATTGTCTAGAATCTGTGAAAGATTCTCGTGGTAGCAATACTGCAAAGAAATAGTAGTGTTGACACACCAAGAGTTACAGGGAGTGAAAATCCAAAACTTAATGAAAGGTTTTAACTGATCAAACAACATTTATATAGCTAAAACCAATAAAATCCAAGTCGTACACGTGTCGATCCAACAATGGATTAAATCCATGGCGTGCAATATTACCATCCACACATGCGAGACCACACATGCTACAATACGCATAAATCTGCCATTTGGCCACGTGCCCACACGTGCGAGCTAACACGTCCTAGAACACACGTCACCAAACCTTTGACCACATGGCCACACGTGCGGATACATACGTGTGGTCCCACACGTCAGAAACTGATTGGGCCACGTGACCATACGTGTGAGCTTATACATGTGAGAACACATGTCGCTGATCCATTCGGCCACGTGTCCCCACATGGGATCCCACACGTGCTGTGCAGTTTCACACGTGCGTATACAAATGCGTGGTTCCACATGTCAGTTATTGATTGGGCCACGTGTTGCTGGTATTCACACGTGCCAACTTTTCTCCCCTATATAAGTCCATTCTTGGGGATTGTACATGTTTTCGTGTAATTTGATTTCATGTTTGATTGCTTCCATACAACTTGCATTCGTGATATCGCCATCACGCAAGCGACCTCGTCCCCAGGCCTGTTCCTTACACCCTCTCGCGTCGTAGCGATATCGGCCTGACTTCCCTTGTATCGCCATCACGCGAGCCTGTGCCTCTCCTTGTTTGACTCTACAACTGTCTTGCATCATAGCAATATCACCCTCAGAGTTCTCAGTGTCGCCATCACGCGAGATAATCTAGATCTCTCTTCTGCTGTATCTATGTCCTCGCGTGGTATAGATATCTGGCCTCAATGGCTCGGGCGAAGCAAACCACTAGGCTTACCAGTTTTGTTCAATCATCCCGTCCCCAAACTTCTAAACCCGTACGTCCACAAAGATGCGGGAGACCTCGCCGTCCATGGTTGAGAGACATCAGGGCCTTGCAGAGGAGCACCAAACTTTCTGATCCCGAAAGCAACCTTCTACCGGGCTGTGAGGGAGGTTACACAAGATATGACCACCCATCTGTCCAATGCAATGAGGTGGAATATCACTGCATTGGAGGCACTCCATACTGCATACGAGGACTTGCAGACAAAATTGTTTGAGGATTTGATGATGTGCTCCATTCATGGCAAGAGGGTGACACTGATGACCAAGGACATGCTTCTTGTCAAGAGGCTACGAAACACCTATGATAGCATTTTTAAGTCTGGCTTCACACAGAGGCAAGTTCCTCTTGAAGAGAAAGAAACCACAGCCCAAGCATTCGCAACCCAAGCCCAGGTCTCCCAGCTCTTCACACTCACCTCCTCCCATTAGAAAAGATCTAGCTCGTACGTCCGCAATTCCCATTGGTTGAGAGTCCT
This sequence comes from Diphasiastrum complanatum, assembly GCA_029204225.1. NCBI lineage: Eukaryota > Viridiplantae > Streptophyta > Lycopodiopsida > Lycopodiales > Lycopodiaceae > Diphasiastrum > Diphasiastrum complanatum. The sequence continues at coordinate 31,863,216 of CM055099.1, forward strand.
CCCCTAAGCCCTGATCTTCAACTGCACGATTCTCCTTCTATACATGTGGATGACCTAAATACAGTGGTGGACATTATTGTTTCTAATGTTGATGCAACTGATAAAGAGTTGCACATCAGACTTCCCAATGAACCTAAAGTCACATTTTTTTAATTCTGAGAGATACATTGATTTTGACTTGTATATAGCCAAGAAAATAGATAATCTCAGAGGAGAGTTTGTGTTTTGTATAGACAATATTAATTTCGCAATGCATATCAAAGACTTGCATTGTAGGGAACTAAAAGAGAAGACCTCATATATCTCAGACATTGTAGTTGAATCTGCTTGTGCATACTATGTACATAAATATACATATACAATCACGAAGGAGATTTTTGTTGTATCTCCATTTTTTGGGCATCTGTTGAATAAAGAGAGGAAAGCCAGAAGGCTCTTCAGGCACACTAGCAAGGAGGCATCAATGTTCATCATCCCATACTGTTCAAAGTAAGATAGTTTCTTCTTGTAATATTTGTTTTCTGTAAGATTTGTCTTTTGGAAACTCTTGTAGATTCTAGTAATTCATTGGTTGTCATTTTCTGGCAGCAAACATTGGAGTGTGCACGTCATATCCATGAAAGTGGATTCGACTGGAAGCTACACATCTGTGTGCATGACAATGAATTCTTTGCATGCCACCCATTCCATGGTTAGATCCATGTACAAAAGGATGGTGGAACTATTGCCCAGGCCGGATGGGCTGATTGTAAATACCAACATAGAGGTTGTTGATACAAAGGTAAAAAGAATCTTTTTACGTAATTTATTTGCATGATGGCATGGAGTTTAGAATTATATTGAATTATAATTTAACAATTTTTCGTTGTGATTTCTCAGTCTTCGCAACAAAACGATGCTTTCAGCTACGGATAGTATTCAATCTGGAATGTTAAATCATTCTTGGATTGGTATATGGTGCAACCTCTAAATGCTAGTATCCGTGAGGTATTTTTTTAATGTTCCAGTATCCTGATGATATATTGTTAACTTTGTGAATTTAATTTTTTTAAAACATTGGCTAATACATACATACACTCGACATTTTATCTTGCAGTTCCAATGTCATGAGGTATCAACAAATGCGATTCATCAGTATTGGCATGAAATGTTGGAAATTTTACTATCGTGTGCAAGGCCCTACAAGCATGAAGGTGTCTCGGATGAACCTGCCAGGGGATCCGTAGATGAGGTTACAATGCTTGAGGATATGCGTCAGGCACCTTTGATTGAAATGTAAATATTGTCACATAAGTTCCGACAGACACAGAGAAATATATCATCACATGATGATGCATAGAACAATAGATAGGCAAATAGAAAGTGGGCTATTACTGAATGCCACAAATATATTATATCGATTTTAAAAACAATGTACATTTTTCAAAATACTAATTACAAATTGTTCGATGAAATCTTGAAGTCATTTAAGACTTCTTTGTATTTCTTTTTTTCTGAAAAAGTACATTGTTGTTGCTCGTCTATCATCCCAATGTTTATGCGGTTTCAACAATTTCTACGCTTCTATTTAAGTCCTTGCACTGTATGCGACTTTCTTGTCTTGGTCTTACCTGTACATCCAAGAAACTTGTTAAACAATATCAACATTGTGATTATGTTAAATGAAATATTGCAATACCAAAAGCACTGAAACATGTTTAAATAAAATTATTGAAAGTCATTTCAAATGTGTACTGAAATAAATACACATACACCAATCTTCTTCCACCTCAATTGTTGTAAGAGTAGAATGATTTTGCCTCACTTGGATTTCTATTTGTTCTTGATGATTCACTGTAAAATCCTGATCCAATGCTTTCCATCCATTGCCAACTTTGGACCATCTTCTATAATAAAATGTTAAAGAAAGCACTTTTTTTTCTATAAGATATCTAAATTTCATTGACGATCTATTAACTATGCACTCGATATTGCCATTACTCTTTTTATCCCAATGATCATCAATGAGGCTTGATAACATATTGTTTGTTAAATCACTACAAATAAACATTGTCACTGTTCTACGAATATTACATTCAACAAAAAAATCTACAAATATTGCAAAAGGCAAAAACCAATGCAATCTATTGTTTTTTGAACCTGTGCTACATTTCATACTTTTGAATGTCCATAAAGAAACCTTGATCGGAAGCTCTCTGCTATGCTAGAATATGGAGGAATCCATTCTTCGCTTGAGAAAGAGGGTAATGATATCGCCTCTAATTTTCCACCTAAACTGGATGGTGTGTAAAATGAATCATAGAAGAAAATACAAGAATCCAAAAGTGATCTCGTGGAGCGGTTCTTGTATTGCAGAAGACCAATATCAGAATGAATAACGTCCATGATGCCGACAAGAGATTGTATAGGTTGCCATTCGATTATGTTTGATGGATACAAATCTACACAAATCCATAAAACTATATGTCATTTTAAATACTCAGATACACGTCTAAATGATTAATGCAAAGCTCAAAGCAAAAAATTCTCCAAAACTTACAATTACATTTGAGTTTGTCATTTAAACTTACGCCTTCCACTCTAATTTCCTTATGCATGTAGAGATGTTGAATTAAAACCTCTGAAATAGATCGACCACTGGGTGAAACTTTGAAGTCTAAAATTCTACCTTTCCAAAAATTCCTATAATCCATATTTGATTTTCTCTTTTTACCAAAAACATTTCTTGATGAGGGATGCATGAGAACCCAGTGAAATTTTCTATAGATATGTGGTATCCAAGAGCCATCAGAGTCTTTTTCATTACAAACAGAAACTGAGACAATATTGCTTCATGGTCTACGACTTCCGGAAGCCATTCCAAAGCTAAAAGAAGATGAACAACAGAGTCTGAAACAAAATGTAATTGAATTAGTATAAAAATAAATAACCAAATTTGTAATAAATGTTGGAGGTCTTTTGTAAATCATATATGTTACTCTAACTACGGTTAGATCAAAATAGACTTACTTTAACCACAAGTTTTAGGTCCCGGGCACTCAGAAAACTCACGGGGCAGCAATCACAAGTCAAGACCCTGCCCAGTGGGAGTTTTGAATTGTATAAAATTATGACTGACAAGTTCCAAAAAGGAAATCGACCGGCAAACTACGTTACGATCTTTCACAGGTGTGTAAATATATAACTGGGCGAATTGTACGTCGAATAGTTGAAAAGTCAAAAAACAACATCTTGACAAAAGGCCCTTTTGGTGCTCGAAACTCCTCTAATGATTTCTAACCCAAGATCATTTTATGGATTTGGATCTTAATTGGTCTGAAATTTTTCACATGGTATCAGAGCTTGTATAATGTATATTGAATCCTATGTACTGGTCATGGACATAGCATTCTTCCCTCCTTCAACTGCTTCTATCCTTAGAAGCTAAAAGTTAGGAAAATTCTTCTTTATGCTATCAACTCTCTCCCACGAATCATCATCCTCAGTACGACCTTTCTACCGAATTAAGCACTCAAATATAGAACAATTTCTCAATTGTTTATCTCTGGTTCTGAGCACTTTCTCAGGTTCTAAAGGTACACCTACGTACAATCTTGAATGGTCCACAATAACAGGTAGACAGTTTATAATGCTTCCATGTACGTAACATATTAGAATTTTTTAGAATCCTAAGATATACCTAGTCATCAACTTTAAAATCTCTTGGAGATCTCTTAAGATTGATATAGTGTTTAGCTCTATCCTAGGCACTATGGATACTATCCTTAGCCACCTGCAACATTTCGTGCATATCATGCAAAAATTTAGCAACCTTCTGGATCTTAACAGACTTTGTCTCAACATTTACTGGAGATCTAGATTGAAAACTGTACTTAAACATAAAAGGACCGTAACTTGTAGCATAATGTTTTTTACTATTGTATGCAAACTCAACCAGTGGTATATAATCTTCCCAATGAGATTTCCTGTGAGAAAACATACGTCCTCAAAATATCTTCCATAGTCTGGCCATCTGATTCAGGATGATCAGAAGAACTTAAACTCAAGGAAGTTTCTAGTTTATGGAATATTGCTGACCAAAAGTGACCTGTGAACATAGGATCTTTATCACTAACAATGTCACTTGGGAGACCATACAACCGAAATAATCTTCCAACAAAAATTTGAGCTAATTCAAAAGTCCCTTATAATTGACTTTACTGGTATGAAAGCAGCCTAACTTAGTTAATCGGTCCACTACAACCCAAATAGAATCATTTTGTTGTTGGGTCTTTGGAAGTCCAACTACAAAATCCATAGATATACTTTCCCATCTCTTGTCAGGGATATCTAACTGATGCAACAAACCACCAGTCTTATGGCGTTCAGCCTTTGCTAGTTGACAAGGCTTGCATTTAATAACATATGACTCGACATATGGCTTGAGCTTTGGCCAATAAAATTCTCTCTTAACCAAGTCTAGAGTCTTGTGAATACTGGGATGTCCTGCACAGGGCATGTCATGACATTCAAACAAAATCTTACATTTGAGCTCTTCCTCCCTAGGTACGCAAAGTTTCCCATTCCGAAATAACAATCCATCTCGAATGGTAAATTGTTCCACAATATTCTTATCTTTCTTAGTTAGTTGAGTCCCCTGTGTTTTTGACTCAACATTGTCCACATTTCTTCCGGTCTGAACAATGTTCCAAATATGACCAAAATGAAAGTCTGATTTATATTTTTCTCTTAAGGAAAGATATAGATCAGTGAAAATCTAGATGCATGACAACTCATTCAGTCCACTGATCCGACTAAGAGCATCTGCAACTTGATTAGAGTTGTCTCTTATGTAATGGATTTCATGATCGAATTCTTGCATCAATTCAGCCCATTGACCTTTTCTCCCCCGAAGATCATGTTGGTTGCAAAATACTGAAGAGGCTGGTGATCCATATACACTATAAACTTACTACCATACAAGTAGTGTCTCCAGGTTTTAAGTGCATGGATTACATCAAAAAATTCCTTTTCCTACATAGTATACCTACATAGTATAATGCAATTGAGGGACCAATGAATTTTTTGCTCTCAAATGCTAGTGGCCTATCCATTTGTAATAGAACCGCTCCAACTGCAATATCACTTGTGTCCAATCTCACAACGTAAGGTAAATCTGGATTTGCAATTTGTAACACGGGAGCTGAAACAATCATTATTTTAAGTTTCTCAAAACATTGATTCAATTCCTTGTTTGATTCCTCTTTTTCTTTTTATTAACAAACCCTTTTGCTCAAATTATTGAGTAGAGCTGGTAACTTAGCATAATCCTCACTAAATCTCTTGAAGAAAGTGTAAATTCTAAAAATGACTTTACTTGCCTCACAGTTCCTAGAATTGGCCACTCAATCTTGATTTTATCCTCGGCAATCTTGATCCCATTAATTGTGACCTTATGACCGAGATAAAGTAACTCTTGCTTAAGAATTCACACTTGGGACTTCTTAGCATAGAGTAACTCCCGCCGGAGTTTCATCAAGACAATTCTTATGTGTTCCACCAACAATTTACTATAAACGAGAATATCGTCTAAGAATACTACCACACAACACTTCCCCAAATATGGATGAAATAAATCATTCATCATATGCTGGAACATTGTTGGCACATTCATTAATCCAAATGGCAACACTAAGAACTCATAATGACCAAATCTGAATGAAATCATGTCTTTTGGACATCTTCCGATTTAATTCTTATTTGATGGTACCCTATCCTGAGATTGATCTTGGTGAAATACCTAGCTCCACCCAAGCGATCTACAAGGTCATCCATCCTGGATAATGGATATTTATTTTTTGGCAGTCACCTTATTTAGCCCCTTATAATCATCACAAATCTGGAAACTGTTATGGCCATATTTGGTTAAGGACCTGGAATAGGCCTAATATGGTAGACCGGCCCTCCAGTATTCGAGATTATTGGTCACGCCCATGATTTAATTCCATGTCAAGGCTAGTTTGTGACTAATTACCTTGAGAGGACATAATTGGGTCCCCAGCCCACCCTAAAGTGGTTAGACACAGTTTAAAACAAAGAAGCTGACTTTCCAAAAAATCATCAAAAATATTTTGTGGTCAATTTTTGTAAAGAACGAGCCAAAAATGCCGGTCCACCTAGGAATTGGGTCCCCCAGCCCGCCCTAAATGTGGCTAGAGAAAAGGTTGCAGCCTTAGAAATGGCTTATGATAAAGTTTTACGGCTTTTTAGCCAGTTGTAAAAATAGCTGGCATAGCCGTGCTAAAATCCTACCATGTACAGAGTTGGTTTTACTAATATATGGTTGCCTAGTGCATTTTCAGGAAAACCGTGTTGTCGTGGGAGTCCTAGTCATGAATGCCAAAAAAGTCAACCCCAGTCAAAGAGCCATCAAAGAAAAATATTTATCGGGCAAAACCCAAGCTGTGAATTATGGGCAATACTGAAAACTGGCCAAAAACCCTAATGGGTAAAATTGGGCAGATTACGGAAAATGGGCAAAGTACACAAATCAGTCGATAATCCCGAGAAACCAAAAACCAAAAGTCGGGTTGTGCATACTACAAGGAAAATCAAATGAAAAGCCAAGGAAATGGAGGACCGAGGGAAATAGAGGACACCTAACAAGAGAGAGAAAGGTTGGCAAGAGTCTTCAACAACCCTTTTGGATCATAAATGCAAGAAGGCCCTTAGAGGCTAGCAAAGTTTGGTAAATACCTCCTCTAGCTGTTGACAAAAGAAGCATCTTGGCTAGTTTTGGAAAGGGGCCTTAAATGGCACCAACCCCCTATACCCTCAAGGAGGCCACTTGATGTACTTTCCAATGGGGATTGGACAAATGGAAAGAAGGCTGGAAGGGGCATGAAAATTGGCAAAGCCTCATTTTGAAGGGGGACACTTGGGATTTACTATAAGAGGAGGCCACTCTTTGTGTTAAGATATAGTTGGATGATGATGTGATAGTTTGATGTGAGAATGGGATAATGAGATGATGTTGATAGTTGCTAAGTTGAGAGTTGAGAGCTTGATGAGTTTGATGTGATAGTTGAATGCCATGTTGAGTGAGAGTTTCATCCCCAATTGTTGAGAGTTAGAAGTCATGTGAGTTGGAATGCCTTTGGGTTGTTGATTGAATGTTGATAAGTTGAGAATGAAATTTGGTATGCCTACTTTCTTATTGCTCAATACTAGTGCTTTGTATGGGATGTGAGAAGTTAACTTCACTTTGTGGTCTTGTGGTCTCCCATGCTAGTATCGTCAATTGAGAACGTAGAATGCTAAGTTTTGAGAGATACTTGTTCAATGTTGATTGTTTGAGAGAGATTTAAGGTTAGTTACCCCATGGCATGTTTGATTGGATGTTCATAGTGGTTACTTTGTTCTATGTTAATTGCTTAAAATGTGGAATGTTTTGTTTGATTCGTGGAGATTGAGTTTCACACTCATGTGTGGTTGGTTGATAAATAGAAATGGTTGAGTGGATTGGTTGAAAGTTTGAGAGTTTGGAATAGGGTTTTCTCTGATGGTTGGTCAATAACAATGGTGAGGTCAGTTAACGGTTTGAATATGCAAAAAGATTTTGGTTACTTGTTTCAAGAGGGAGAGTGATGGGACAATGATCATGACTTGCTCGGTTCAAATGGAGTACATTAGCAAGAGGTGCTTGAGTGTTTGTATGCAAGTGTTGAGTGGAATATTTTGAATGCATGTTGGAGATTTGTTTCGTAAGCAGTGATTGGTTTGTGTTCAAGCGGTTGGCGTAATGTCTGTATTTTTAGAAAGCTTGGGTACCCTTGGGTGCTCGGGAAGTGTATCCGCAATCAAGAGAATCGAATACTAGTAAAAATACAGTAAAACGTGAGAAGGATACAAAGAATCAGATTCCAAACCTGCTACCATACAAGCCCTGACAGTCGCTGCTGCACCTGTGGAGAACTTGTTACACTTGTGGAGAGCTTGGAATAGCTCGTTGGAGTTGCCTATGACCCTGTACCAGTTGGTTGCAGCTTGTTTGACCTGTCTATTGTCTACTGTTCCACATGAGGCCAAAAATTAGAGAGCTGAGCCCTGTGTGACCCTACCTGAGTTGCGTGTGATCCGTGAATTCTGCTTCCTACTAAGCTTGTGCGACCTCTGTAGCTCATGACTGGCTCGATCTGCATGCCCACCTACATGCCCACGACCCTCTCTACCCACAGCCCTACATCTGCAGAAGCCACCTGCGACCAGCTGTGGCTCAAGACTTCGTTGCTCAGTTGATCAGGCCCCCCCCCCCACCCCCCCCCCCAACCCCCCTGTCTGTCCATTGATGATAGCAAGAAACATTGCAAGCACAAGTCCTCTTGTGGGTAAATCCTGTCAGTCCATCACAGACCAATATTCCATGTGTGAAAAAATACTACATTTTGTAAACAGGACCTCTTGCTTCAACCCATTGTTGTCTCCATATCCCAGTGTAGACAATCATGGAGTCTATTTCCATAGCCCTCCATTGTTGGTTTCTGGAGCAAAATACCTCTACTATTTTATGCCTGATCTGAGAGCACTTTTTACAAACAAACCAATCGCACTCTTTGAGGTAGCCTATAACGTATTTCTTCATTGATTAGTCCAGCGCATTTTTGAGGCCCTCCATCGCTAATTTTATGAAGCATTGTACCTCTGTTGGTTCTGCCTAGTATATTAACGGTTCTGAAAATTCACCTCGCAAAGATTTCAATCGCTGATTTTTGTGGAGCCTTAAAGCATCCCTTCACTGATTCTGTAGCAGAATTCATCCGCTATCTCTCCGTGATTCGAACGCATTTTTGAAGCCATCAATCGGTGATTCAAGAGGCAAAATTCAAGTGGACTTATGCAACATTCAATCACACTTCTACTGCCAGACTAAGCTAAGCGCACCGAATGGCGAATCCACCTTACCTTTGAGGCAGAGATCCAAGGCATTGTTGTTGCTAATTTTTTAGCATTCTTCTGCAGTCAGCCAACATTTAAGCACATACCCATCGCGTTTCAGATAGCCATGTGAGATAGTAAAGGCAAAACAACCGGGACTTTGAGATATTCATGACTAGTGAGCTCTTGCAGCAATTCGGGCTACCTCACTCGTCACTCAAGGTACTTCAATTTCATCTCAGATCATTACATGTTATGCCAGTTGTGTGAAAGATGGTTAGTTTGCTGAACTATTCTGTGCTAGAGTAGACTAGTAGTAAGTCACATCACCAGCCGGTCATTGAAGGTTAGAGGTCCTTATTTGCTTATGCTGTATTTTGTGAAAATTAACAAACGTAAGGAGCATTTGAATGTTTGATGAAATGCTCTCACGTTGCGTGACGCTACTAGACTTATCGAAATCGCGACTGTTGTGGCCACACCAATTTCTGGTACTGTCTAGCGAAACACCTAGACCCGGAATCTGGGAAATGCTACCGTCCAGTGAACAGGATGGCATGCGTAATGTAATTCGCCACTTTTCACTTGACCTACCCCCACTTAGAAAAATAGTGTCTAGGGTGTCCAATAAAAACTGAACAATTTCAATGGATATACTCTTAACATTCCTAGAACTTTAGCAGACACATAACCTAATGTCAAAGTAGGGGTCTAGAAGTGAGATAATAGAAACAATGAGTTGGACCTTGTATGATGGGGGAAGAGGGTCAGTTCCAACCTGCACGTAGTGACATCTGTCAACTAAGGCAGAGAGGACCTCCATGCTAGTATTTTTTCACCCCATAACTCTACCAGTATCTATGCCCTAGAGACACTCTACATAGAACACAATATTGTGGGGAGTACAGCTACTTCGAAGCATATGTACTCGCAAAAGACAGATTTTGGCATCTAACAGAAGCCACCCTCTGTCACGTACGCAGATATAGCCCACCCCCTTCTACTTAGAGAACCAGCGATACGGTCACCTGGATTAGACAATAGTACCAATCAAGATCAGGGATATGACTAGGAGAAGATCCTAGGTACACAGTAGACCTATGTGATTGCACCGCCACGAGTTCCACCATTAGAGATGAGGAGCAATTTAGGGGTGCAAAAAGAAGAAATCAGGTCTAGCAGGTCTAAGATACCACCAAAACCTCTAGGTAGTCATATTTCTAAAGGTCCGAAATATTTTCAATAATTAGGGTCCTTAAAATTCGTGTATGGTCTAAACTCCACAATGGCAGGGATGCGTCCCCAATCTCCCTCTAGGACCTAACATGCCATACATCGGTACTTCGCATCTAACCATTACTATCTTGCTAGGGCTGAAGATATACCCCCGGCCAGAGAATTATATCCATGCTAGGGATAAAGCGATTGGATGAATTTCTTAGAGCACCAGAGCTCTGCATCCTACCAATAGTGGATCTTGCAAGGATGCGGGATGTCATAGTTTTAGTATTGTTCTAGGAGAATCAGTCTCGATAGTAGTGTGAGAGGATGACCCGTAGTACTGGGCTAAGACCAAGTTGACTGAAGCAGAACCTACTCTCTTTCTACCATACTTCTGGAGGCCTGGAAAACTTCCATTGGCTGGAAGAGCACGGAGCAATCGAATGAGCCACCAGGGTTGGAAGCGGCTATCCTCGGTTCCTACCGTTAGGGCATTGTGGGCCCTTCCCCTTTTAGGGATTTCTGACGGAACCAACCCCTCGTCCAAAAAAACCCCTTACAAACACTTTCATTTGTTTTTATTTTTTAGACACCGTGAACATGTTGAGATCCATCAAAACACTTTTGTTTGTTTTTATGTTCCTCAAACACCGCGACGGTGAGAGACCCATCAAACTTTTTTGAAATGTTTTTTTTTAATCTATGGAGATAAAAAAATTTGCTCTGGCAACATAAGTGAACTTTACCATATTTAATGTGAGGAGAGAGATAGTGCTGATAATTGAAGGTGATCGAAAAATTGCAGTTCGCTCACAAAATTGTAGATTGCAATAGAAAGCAAAAGGAAAATTGAAATCACGTGAATCTATGGTGGAGACACCTTTACTTGTAAGAGATTTTGGGAGTAGAAATGTGAGGAAAGCTCCTCAAAATCCTGCTTAACAAACACAAACACAATGGATTACACACTATGAAGAAAACCACCCAACCAAGTAGAAGCATACAATCAAACTCTAGAAGCTTTACCCTCAAGCCAAGGATTAGGAAGCATGAAAGTAGAGTGAGAACCTAGCAATGATTCAATCACAAATGTGAGGAGTAGGGGCGGAGTTTGGCCTTCTTCTTATAGAGCCTATGAACCACCTGTGCACATAGACATGCAAGGTCTTAACTCTCCTATACATAGATTCTCTATGCTTAGATTCTCTATGCATAGAATTGCTATTGATAACTCTATACATGCAACTGAAGACAGTTCTTTATTCAACTTCACGGAAACACAACAAATGACTATATGAAATATCGTACTGTCTGACCAAAGAATGATTTAAGTAATGCATACGAGATTGCTAGTAGACCCGAAGTCACTCACACACAGCAGTGCCAAGAACAAAGATTAAAGAAAATAATCTTAGATCGCTATTCACTTCTTCCATCTCAAACTTACAATAACTGCTCTTTCTCTCTCAGTAATGTGAGAACGAAGCATGTCGATATTTATAGCCTACGGAGCAAACAAACACACCACTTAAACTTCCTGGTGCATCGCTCCATTTACAAATTCTTTTTAACATATAAGTTACAAATAAAGTGTACAATTGATGGTTTAGTGTGACGATACAAATCTAGTCCCTTCGTATTCCAAGCGTTGTTTCATTTCAGGAGGTCTTGTCCTTAAATGAAAGACAGGTCCTTAGTAATTACATTCAAAAATTGATATAGGCTTCTTCATAATATATATTTGTCCAGCGCATATCCTCATTTTCAAGTATATATTGCCATTTTTGAGTAGATATATATATATACATATATACATATAGATATATATATAATATATATATATATATATATATATATATATATATATATAATATATAATATATATATATGATATCACATATCAAATGTGAAAACAAAAATTTTCATTTTCGAGAATTATTCATTCTGTAGAAAAGAATATTTTTAGTGTCGAAGATCTTACGTTAGGTCACAAGTAGAAATATTTCTTCATTCATTGAGTTGAAGATCTTCACTTGATATTTCTGAATCAAATGTTGATTCAAAATATGTTTTAGCAACATAGAATAAGCATCATCACATATGAAACTCAGCATCACATAGTCTGCAACACAATATACAAGAAAAAGACTTTATGTATTAAGCTCTTCGTGTAAATGTTGTGCCATCTCCAAATCTCTTTGGCACTCGAGCAACAATACATCTTGCTCTTGCTCTGGTATAACTTTCGATAGGTAAGTTATCATAAGTATCAACCTTACATGGAGTAGAGAACCATCAAAAAGTTCTTGAAACTAATTGGAAATCTTCTTCAGAGTTTTTCCTAAGTGAAAATTGTTTGAATGAAAGTAGTAGAAAACTGAAGAAATTACACTTTACAAAATAAACTTTCGAATGAAAATAAAGTTTTGGCTACAATGTGCCAAACTGCCAATATGTATATGTACAAAGATATCTATATCACGGATTTGAATCTGTCTTGTCAAATTGTGTTTTATTTTTGCAAAATAACTGGAAAAGTTGCACTCCCAATCGGTGTAGATGCTATACCAACTCTGGATAATGCCATGTTAACAATCCAACCAACTAAAACCTGCATCGTCGAATTCTTCGATATTCGCCTGGCCTTATGGTGAATATAAACTTAAATTGTGCATGCTTCCTCCAAAACTTTCGCTTCGAGTCGTTATGCCACAAAAATTGGTACTCCTTAATTCGGATTGTCTCTAGAGCACACACAAAAAAGTGGAGCCTATGTTACAATTTGATTGATCCAAAGGGCATAACTTTGAACTTCTCCCTAGATTATGGCCCAGTATAGACATCCTTTCTGTTCACACGCTTAACTGGTCCCATAACTAGAGAAAATCTTTCCTTCGACCACCAATCGACCTGCCAATCCTCAAATGCCATGCCTATTAAGCATGGTAGCATCAAATAATCCATATGACACATGCAACTCGACATTGAAATGGCAAGATTCTCCACTTCCAAAATCATTCAGAAAAAAGTTGAAAGCAATTTGCACATACATTCGACTGATTTCGCTTTGATCACTTATCCTTAGCAGTGCTTCTGCAATGTGTGTAGTTGATCAAGACCTTCTTGTTGCAGGTAATGTGTGAAGTCGCTCCTGAGTTGATGACTACATCGTACTCTTGCTCTGCATAGCTTGTTGAAGCCTCATTAAATATTGTGAAGGCTTCATCACTCTTGTTTTCCTTGGTTTTTTATTTTTGATTTGATATCTGCACTCATATGAAGAATGTTCTTCTCTTCTTGCAGTTCATGCAAAGGATTGTCGACATTTAATTGGCTGTGTATCTCGGCTTGTGACATTGATCACAAGAAGAAGTGTGTTGGTTGTCGTTGCCCTCTGTTCAAAGACTTCGAATGAGCCTTGTCAAATCTGGGCTTGTTCTTGTTTTTTTTTCTTCCTTTTGTGAAAAGAGCCTTCTCTTGGCTCAGCTTCCTTCTCCTTTGTCTCTCATCAGTCTCTCATCAGCGACACAAAACTGATAGCTCGTTCAAACGTCATGTCTAGTAAGCTTAGAATGAGCATTCTCAACGGTTGATAGGACATAGATAGAGATTTCATGAAGTACATCAGCTGCTATGGTGCTAAGACCTGGTGCTCCTGTCCAGATGTAGCAAATTGAATGAAGATCGTTCTGATCCTCTTGACATGATGATCAACTGGTTGCCATTCCCATTACAGAAACTTGCAACTAATTGTGTAGAGGTGCATCACCAACGTGACAGTCATCAATTTGTACTATTTCAGCCTTTCCTATGCTTCATGGATGTTCTCAACAGTCTTCAATCTGCATGAGTATTTCTTTGTTTACGGACGAAACGATAGTTGCCATTGTGCGCTCATCCTTTCTGATCCATTCAGCTCTCCTCAGGTCTCTCTCTGGAGGCCTATTCTTCTGTGAGTTCGGTCACTGACCAGATTTTGTCACCCTTCAGAAGCGTTTTGATTTGAACTTCCATATTCGATAGTTCAAGCCATCATAGATTGATTGCTATTCTTGTTTGAATCATTGTAGCCATATTGTGTTGCTATACAATTTGCTCTAATACCATGATGAAAAAAATGTGTGGTTACTTTGCTTTCTTTGTCTTTTTGATTTGGATTTGTGCGGAAATTTACAGGATCCAAACAAGCAACTAAAGATCACAGACCTTCAAAGCATTTGAATCAAGACGAAACGACCACGAACAATGAGAGATGCAAGAACTGGAAGCATTCTGTAATTTGATTTTAATTCGAGTGAGTCGTTCACGGTCTCGCTCCGTTGGCGGCCTGAGACTCCTCTCACAAACTTGTTATGTTCTGCTCATTGGCAGACTTTCATGCACTAACAATTTATCTTCTCGCATTTCTCAGCAGCCTGCTATGTTTTAGCAATTGAATCCTATGTTTATATCCACTACGTGGAGTTTACCAAGATAGATTAACTATAAATTACAAGACAAGTTTACAACTTAACTACTGGTTAGCTACCCTCTCTTTATGTTGCCCTTGGCAGTCTGTTAACTCACTTGGTGGCGGTTGTGAAGGTACAAGGCCTTTAGATCGTGGTGACCGCAATCTCTTCGTAGTGCTTCATATTGGAAACCGCAGGGTGAACCCTTGCGTCTTAGGCGTTGACCTGCTTCGTTGGTCTTTTCCTTCGCTTCGTTGAGAGCTTGGGCCTTTTGTAGATTGCGGGAGTTTTCGGCCTTTGAGACATCTTTGAACTTCGACGGGTGGCTGTTGTCATTGTCAAATCTGTTTGTACAATTGCATGGGATGAGCGTGAGAAGGCCACGACGTCAGCCTTTCGCTGAAATGAACGTTGGTGAAGATGCGAAAAATGTGACACTCTAACAAATGCCTTAAAATTTGATTCACAAGGTACTTTCGCTTTTCGATAGGGCACCTTCGGCATTTGTAGGACAATGTCATCTTTTCGCCTGTCACAAATCACGTGTACAAATATAGTGTCATCTTTTTTGCCTTTTTTGCTTGTGAAAATTTACTTGTATTTATGCAGACAGTCACATTTTTTGCCTGTCTTATTTACATGTAAATATGCAGACTGTGTGACAACATGAGTAAAAATGCAAGCAACATGAATGGAGGCAAATTACATAGGATTTAGGAGAGGTGAAGGAGATAAATCCAACACCCCCCCTTAATCTGGATCCATGAATGTCTTGATCTTCAGACTAAGCAATGCAAATCTTGTTGTGTGCATTAACACTTAATGCCTTCGTGAATATATCTACAACCATGTCCTGCGTTCTACAGTACGTTAAGCTCACCTCCTTGTTGAGAACCTTGCCCCTGATGTAGTGATATCTGATTTTAATGTGCTTACCTAGAGTGAAATCTAGGGCTGGTCGATAAGGGAATAGCACTCTAATTATCACAGAAAAATTGTGGGGTTATACTGATACAAATTAATGTCTGACAATAAATTTCTCAACCAAATGCTTCTTTAATAGATTGAAAAGCAGCAATGTATTCTGTTTTTATAGAAGAAAGAGCGATAGAGGTTTGCTTACGACTGTTCCATGAGATAGGACCACCGTTAAAGAATAATGTAAATCCAGAGGTGGATTTACGATTGTCTACATCTCCTCCCCAACTTGCATCAGAATATCCACTGAGCTGATGAAGATTGTCGTTGCTGACTTCTCCATAGCAGATGCACTAGGGAGCTTACATCAAAAGAGAGTCTGGCCTTGTACAGACCATTCTGTACATGAGTGAGAAAGTTGAATGGTTGTGAATGATTCACATGATACAGTGGCTCATGTTATGGTGTCAAAGCCTTTTGTGGTATTGGAAAAAAAAAAAGCTAATTTAATACGAGACAAAGAAGAAGAAAATGAAAGTAGACACAATACCATAGAAAGAAGACATGCTAGAGATCTTCATGACACCTATCAAGAGACATTAAGAGGATTATTAATAATATAGGGTGGAGACAACCATTGTCACTTCCAAAGTTGTCTCACATTGAGGTCCTCACAAGTGACATGTTTGTTTACATTGAGATCCATTGAAATTTTTGTATTTAGTGAGTATCTTCTTGTAGTTAGAGACAAAATGCAGTTAATATTATATGGCATGCCATGTGCTACATAATCGGTGAACCATGGATAGAGTGAAACAAAACTTGCCAAAAATTTATTTGCAGATTGTCAAAACCTGCAATCATCTCGGTGGATGAGCTAAGCTCTCCTTGTGGTGAACAATCTTCTTGTGGTTGAACATTGCTTCCCTTATGAATAAACAATGCCCTTGTGGCTGAGATTTGGTCTCCTTATGGATGAACACTCTCCTTTGTGGATTAAAGAGCTCCCCTTTGTGGACGAGCAAAATTGTCAACATTTTGCATACAATTTTTGGTTGATTCAATATATTGAATATATTTATATCTTAAAGGCTTTAATTGGATTTCTTCATGAAAAGTTTCAAACCTTATTCAAGGTTGTGTTTAATTTTTTTTTTTTACATCTAAGTTTAATTTTATTGAGAAAAGATAATGTACGGATCAAGATTCTATAGGACATGCTAATCAACGAGATAATATGGGAACATTTCAATTTCTGTGGTTTCGTTTTTCTTTCAGTTGTTGAGAATCAAGTGAGTGCTAAGTGCATTAGAACATGTCCAAAATTAGAATTTTTTTTTTAATTATGGCAGCTCATGGAGAATCATGTTTGACAAGAAAGTGATAGGCTCAACTCAATAAATTATTCAATCTGCAAGAGGATGGAGTCCTTGCTAATGATCTTATCAATATTGTGGCAAGTTTGGAGGAAATACCACAACAAGTTGTTGGAGGGTTTGCGGATCTCAAGGCAACCCTAGCCCTAGTTAATAAGTGAGAGGGATTTGGCACCCTGCGTGTGTAAGTCCAACCCAATGATCACATAGTTATTTGATTGATCAGTTAAAAGTTAATAAAGGACTTTAGGCCTTTTTGCGGGACTTTTAATGTCAGAGCCTAGATGTCAAGTTAGTGAATAAAGTTGGGTTTCCCTCCAATTTTGATGGTTCCCACACTTTTTTAAGTTTGGGATTGATTTTGCTTGATTTGAGTGGATTTGCTTGTTTGAAATCTAATCCAATTGTTTAATAGAAAAAACTATTCAGATCACCAATCTTAAGATCCATTTGGATCTGAGATATCAGAGAAAATAACAAAAATCGGTCAAATCTGTCAGATTTGATCAAAAAGAGACAAAAAGCATCATCAGAGCTTAGAACTTTTTACCTCTTTTAGGAAACCTTCGTTGAGTTGCAAACACCTTCAATTTTGTTCACAAAACCTTCAGTGTGAAGGGCGAAGATTAATTCCTAGCAGATTTTCAGAAACATCAAAACAATCGTCAAAAAACACCAAAAAATCACCAAAACCCTAAAAATACAAAAAATAAACCTTCACCCAATTCACTGTGCTTAGAAGTGATTCAGATCTATCTATTGCTAGGTATGC